>CM046299.1:31375886-31818386 GCA_025267735.1 Mactra quadrangularis | reverse complement strand
CACAAATGTAGAAAGACAGAGGTCTTAAAAATTGGCAGACCAATACCTGACTAGGAAAAATAAATAAAAACACGTTACTTATGTAGGAAATGATAAAGAGTTGATGTGAAATTAAATAAAATATTTAATGAATTTCACAGAAACACATTATTTAGACTACTTTTGGAAGCAAAATGTTTTTTACAAAATCTTTCAAAGGTTTATACTCTATTAAGTTAGAAATATCTGCAGGCAAGTTATTCCACAGCTTGGAGCCAATGTAACAGAAAGATTTAGTTCCTGAATTTTTCACTCTAGGGATACAATACCCGCCCTTTGTACTTATTCTTGTACTGTAAAAGTGCACAGAAGTTTGAGATAAAAACTGTTGTTTCAGGTACTCTGGTGCAATGCCATTGTTCATTTTATGGACATGGCACAACATAATTTGTTCAACTCTACTCTGCACCGGTAACCAATTTAGCTTAATGAAATGTTCGGGTCCAATGTGCGCCCGGGAAACAAGATTAAATATAAATCAAATAAGTTTATTTTGTGTGGTTTGTAACCTGTTTTTCAAGTTTTGTGTTATGCATTTGTACCACACAGAGCAAGCGTAATCAAAGTGGCATTGAACTAACGCTGTCACAAGTTGTTTTCTTGTATGAAAATTAAGAAAATCTTTTTTACGATACAAAAATTTAAACCGAGCATTGGCTTTCTTAAGAACTGACTCAGCCATTGATTGGAAAGACAAAAACTAATCAATAGTTACACCAAGGTATTTGACAGAACTTGTAGCATTAATGTTTGTACCATTACATGAGATATTGAGGTTTGTTTGTGATTTAAGTTTTTGTTTAGAACCAAAAACTATTGTTTCTGTTTTACCAAGATGTAAAGACAATTTATTATCAGTTAACCACTGACTTACTGAAAAAAGATCATGAGACAAAGATTGTTCAACATAAGAAATGTTCTTGCCAGATACAAGGATAGCAGAATCATCAGCATATAATAATAATTTGTTTTTCACTACACTGGGCATATCATTAACGTATAAAAGAAATAATAAAGGGCCAAGAATCGAACCTTGTGGAACCCCACATGTAACAGTTGAATTACTTGAAAAAGTGCCTGACACATCAACTAATTGTTGCTTTTCAAACAGATAAGACTCAAACCACCGACAAATGTCGTGACCCAAGCCACATGCTTTAACTTTGGTTAAAATAATGGTATAGTTGACAGTGTCAAAAGCTTTCTGCAGATCCAACAACACCATGCCTACAACATTTCCTTTGTCATTCTCAAGATGGATAATCTATTAAATGAATTAGACATGTACAGGGTGTCCAAAAAGAAAGTTTACAGTTTCACACCTTCGTCATTTTATCAATTGTTACGTTATATTAATGAAAAATATACCATTTTAAAGTGCATATGCTCAAGTTTTAAATGCACATTTTATAGACACGCTAGAATGTTTGACATCGCCATATAATAACATCGGGTAAAAACTTGTTATTTTCAAGATGACGCGTCTGACGTCTGATCAGCATGTTAACTGTTTTTATCATAAAACATTTTTACGAAGGTTAAAGTGTAGCAGATGCGCAACGAAAGTTCAAAAATATGTGTAAAGGCATAAGCATGGGTAGAATGATTATATTAAAAATTGTCTGGAAGTTTGAACAACTTGGAACTGTAAAAGATGCACCAAAGTGGGGTCCCTTGACCAGCAGAAGTGAAGAAAATGTCAGTGTGCTCCAAGACATGCTTCAACAAAGTCCAGGAAAATCTGTTCAAAGCGTATCATCAGAGATGAATGTCTCCAAAACATCTGTACATAATAATATTATTATAAAAAAAAACTGTTTCCATATCAAATATAAATTATGCAAAGCTTACCAATAACTGATCAAGTGGATAGATTTGCATTTTGTAACTGAGCCACTGTTGTTGTTGAAAATTACGCCGACACATTTCAAGATGTTTGGTTTATGGATGAGTTTACTTTTGTACGGACATGTTTGCAAGTAAATTATGAAATATTGGTCAGCTGCACAGCCCCATAAATTTGTAAACACTTGTGTTAAAGTTTTTGACAATTTCAAGGAGGGCGTGAGAGAAGTGAAGTGTCAAAAAGAACAACATGTGGAAAACGTTATCAATTACTAATTTGACGTCAACCACAAAAATTTGTAATTTTAGTAAATTGGAGTTTTCATGTAAAGTATTAGACCAAATATATTACAAATGACAGGGATAAAACTTACACCTATTGTCTAAACATGTACAAGTTTGTGGTAATCTAGAAAAGTATTAACTTGTTATAAATTAGCATCAAAACTGTAAACTTTCTTTTTGGACACCCTGTATCTGTGGAGACACCACCCCTAAAACCTGACTGAAAATTTTAAATTAAATGTTTCTCCTTGAGATAGGAATCAATTTGATCATAAACAACTTTTTCAAGAATTTTCGAAAAAATATTAAAACAGACACCGGTCTGTAGTTACCAACAGATAGACGGATATTCTTCTTAAAGAGGGGAACTACTCTTGCATTTTTAAATTCTTCGGGTACTCTCCATTGTATAAGAGACAACTTAATAATATGTGTTAGGGGGCCAACAATAATTGGAGTCCCATCCCTGATAAAACGAGAAGGTAGTCCGTCAAGGCCAGTGGCTTTATTTGGGCTTAAACTGTTGATATATTTTAACACTTTAGCCTCAGACATTAGAGAGAAAGCAAAACTGTTTGATCAGACACCGAGTTTAGAATAAAAGTTTCACAAAACTTTCACCACATTGACCAACACTGTTGGGAAGTTTATCTACAAGCTTACATGCAATGGTAGTGAAAAAATCATGAAAAATCTTAGCAATAGTGGACTTCTCAAAACACACCTCTCCATCAACAGATAATGCTATATTACTAGAAGATACATGATTGTTTTTCTTTGAGGGTAAGCCAAGTGTATTTAAACACTGCCATAAAGATTTAGAATCATTTTAATTTTCTTCAAAAACGCTTGAAAAATAATTAGTTTTAGCATTGTGTACAAGATATTGAACTTCATTTCTTAGCAATTTAATAGCACTAAAATTCTCATCAGTTTTTTCTCTTACATATAATTTAAAAGCTTTATCTCTGCCTTCAATAGTTTGAAGAATTTCACCGTCTAGCCATGGTTCTGATCTTTGTTTGAGCCTTATGTTTCTGACAGGAGCAATGCTATCTAAAACTGATAAAAATAAACTTTTAAACAATTCCAGGCAATGTTTACATCATCACTTAATAGTACTTGGCTCCAATCTGTGTTTAAAAGATGTTTTTGAAATTCTTCTTTATTATACCCTTTAGTAGATCTGTTTTTAACATGATTGTGACAACCAAAAAAGCTTTTGCAACTTTTCCTGGTGCAAAATATTAAACAGTGATCACTGAAAGATGTACGTATTACACCAGACTGTGAAATCGTATCTTTCTCTGATACAAGTATCAAATCAATGGTTGTAGAAGATGTAGAACTAATTCTAGTTGGATTACATAGGGCCAATAAGCTGACTAAAATGAAACGTTTGGATAAAAGATTTAAAATTCTGTAAAATAGGAAGTGTATGTTTACAAATAACATCTGTATTAAAATCACAGAGTCTCATGTGATAAAAAGTCACTGCTTCTAGAGCAAACATCATTAGGCCTAAGTAAAGAATAAAAGTTATGTTGAGTTGGGGGTCTGTATACAGCTCCACAAAGAATAGGTTTGGACTTCGGAAGAAAAATGTCAACCCATACAGCTTCACGGTCATCGTAAAGTAAATCGCTGCGAGTGTTGAATGACAGGTCATTTCGTATGTATAAACACACTCCACCACCATGCCTATTTCGATCATTGCGCACTGCACAGTAGTTGACTACAATCAAGCTGGTGCATAGTCAATAGCGGGCATCAGCAGCCCTGTGTTCAGTTACCGCGAACGTTACAAAACGTTCCGTAACGATACATTCGGAACTCCTCGGCCATTCGTTGCGATTAATCTCGGACATATTTAGACGCTATTTTGAAACTACCGGTGTTGAAGTAAACAAATATATGATCGTTCAGCCATTGAGTGGTGTTTGGTTTATAGTCCTTAAATTTTGAAACATCGCTCATCGCCTTAACGATCGCATATTTGTGTATTAGATTAGATTATTCGCAGCGAATGGCCAAAGAGTTCCGAATGTATCGTTATGTAACGTTCTGTAACGTTTAGTGTAATTGAACACGCTACTGATGTTTACATGGCTACACACCACTAAATATTTTAGCGGACAGCGGAACGATAAACCGCATACTCCCCATACTTACCACATTTTTAGGAAGGCTACACACCACTACATATTTAGCGGACATTAACATTTTCACGCAAGTATTTTTGATCGGAAAAAAGTAAAATTAACAAAGATAACTAATCAAATGTAAATAGACTTGTCCATCGAAATCAATATTTATTTTATATTCATAATCTCCGCCCCGTTAGCAAATGAATATTAACCACAAAATATATACATCTATGGAGAAGACATCAAACACGGCTGAGCGTTGATTTCAAGCATTTTTGGAAATGCTAATAATTGTCACTGTACATACTCTCAGTTTTAACTTTTCTTTTTTTCTTTTCTGTTCGAACAACCACCTGGCAATAATGTTCAACTTGTTGAATATGGCCAGTAACTGGTAGTAGTAGAAGATTATGCTACACAAACACCAAACGTGACTAAACAAGTAATGCGAATCATTCATGGGACGAATCGTTCATATATCATCAAGATTTGCCTCCCTTCACATTTTCTCTACTTTCGTTTTGACAAACTAAAGGTGAATAAAACACAATAACTTCTACTGTTATTTTTGTGTATTTTGAAGTAAATTAGGCTTCCTTGGGAGAACCAATCCACAGATGTTGTTATATTGTTTTAAATAAAAGACGACTGAGGTAAAATGTTTTGTTAAGAATAACTGATAGATTTTGTTAGACAAATAATGTCCTACTTTCGTTTTCAAATATCATTTTAAAGCGTACTTTCGTTTTTATTTTTACGTTTTTGTTAGGCACAAATAACCTGAATTCGCTCATCTTAATACAAAATGTGTAGAATCACTGATACTGTTTCAAACATCGCTAAATAAGATGGATTGGCGAATAATCCGCCTTAGCTAATTATACAAAAATATACAAATTTAGACTACACGTATTGAGTGACGTGTTGTAATTGATTGAAGGTCATTCTCAATACGAAGGTCCATTTGACAAAATGTTACATAACTCCCTGCTAGTAAGTACAAGGCGGTGAACGTTCTCCAGTGTATCAAAACAAGAAAAAATGGCGCCAAACCAAAAAAGGTAAGTTTTTCTTTAATATCTTCTTTAAATGGCTTCCTCTGATAAAAACTTATGTACCAGAACACGCTACTCACTTGCCGGAACACGGCGGTACGTGGTTTATTGTATATAGTCCAATAGTTTTGAAAATATGCGGAACCTAGGATTCGAGTTGATGAAATTCTCCCAACTATTCATTATGATAGACTGGAGTTTTTTAATTTAATTTTCAATTTTCTCTTTAAATTCATGGTTTTGGATGATTATTGTTTAAGCAATAGTTGTATTTTTGTATACAAAATCTGTCTTATAGCTGCCAGCATCTAACAGGAAGTTTTAAACACAAAACTTACTTTTATTTAAAAATGATAGACTGGAGATGCAAAAAAATGATGGATAGACTGGAGACACAATTTTGTACAACAACTAATAATTATGGTTTCTTGTTTCAGACAAGCACAGAGGTTATCCAGCAAGTTTGCAGATAGTATAAATCTGACGTTGGAGATGTGCATGAAGTAGTACACAGTTTTCTGCTTAGCCTCGGATAAGTATAATGGAAATATGACTCAAACCGCTGCAGATTCTTTACTATTTTCTTCTTGACACCGTGGCATTTTTGACATTATAATCACGTGGAATTGCCACCGAGAAGCTAATGTACTTCCAAATATTGTGGACCAACTAGTCTTATAGTATACTTATTATTTTACGTGTATTTATTGTTCAGCTCACTGAACACAAATCATTTCACTATAAACCATTTGCAGTCAATATCAAAATAATGTCAAGTTCTAGACATTGATTAAACACTTGGTCTCTAATTCAAATATATGAAAAAAAAACTATTTACGCTAAAATAGTGTTTATTTATTGGGGTTAATAGGCATACAAAAATGGCATAATAAGAAACATAATAATGTCCAGGCCAAATGTAATGCAATATTTTAAGACTAAAGACAGATTTTAGGATAATGGTTGAAAATGGAGTCTATAGACTTAGTACTAAATATGGTTCATGGCTTTTCCACTCAAAAGGTCCCACGTTATAAATATTTTTTAGATCAAGGTGTAAACTATTATGGCTCAAATTAAAAAACATATAATCCACATATGTAATATAAAAAATCCTTAAAATAATTATTTTAAAAATATTTTGTTAGATTAATAAAATGTAAAAACAAAACCTGTCTTTTTTATAATTATGAACAAGTAACAAATGTGAAAACCAAATTAAAGTCAGATTTTTCCCGGATGGATTGAATAGAGAACTAACTTATATTCCCACGGAAGAAATTCAAAGTTAATCAATTCAAGCATGTTCTCTTTTTTAGGGCGACATGGAGGAAAATAGATATTGTTTTCGAATGCCATATTAAAAGTATCAAAATCCGTGTCAGTATTACATATAGTAATTCTTCATCTGTCATATTGTCTTCAACAGAATCGGTACTAGAATTGATATTGTTCAAATCATCCCCTGCTTCACATTGATCAGTTACCGAATTGTCAGATTTTTCTGCTTTATCAAATCTGAACGATGGCGATGATTCAAATAGGGTTTTCTGTCGTTTACATGCCGGTGATAGTAGGAAGACTTTATAAGAGTTCTTTCAAATTTACGTTTGTAATTATCAGGTAGAGTGCTTATCGAGCTTCCAAAAACAGCACTAAGTCGATTTTTCTTTCTCAAAGTATATTTTCAGCTGAAGCGGCTATTTGATGTTCTTGTCTTGCTCATATCCTGAAATAATTGAACGTAGAAAAATAACACGTTTTATATACTTATCACAGAATTGAGATAAGAAAAGGATAGGAAAACTTGGGTATGCAAAAAAAACAAACACAGTTTGATGGTAATCCATAAAAGTCGGAAGAAATGAAAATGTTATTAAAAGATAAATGATACTTTATTCCAACGCATTTACCATTAATGCCGAGGTTCAGTTATTTTCCTTCATTAGTTAACACCCCGGTTACACAAAGGTCGGACTTAAATTGGTCCTCGATCGGTAAAATATGTCTTTTAACTAATCGGTTGGCATCGGTAACTGCATTTCAGAATTTTTGTGTAACCAGATATCGCCGATAAAATGGTTGTTTATTTTTTTCTCATCTTATCAGAGGCATATATCGGTGATATCGGTCATGAACAACTTGCCAATCGTTAATTCGTTTGAATTTTCACCGATATTTTTTTTAAACATTTTGAAATCCCATCAGTTAGTTTTTAACCATGAAACTCGCTTTTACCAAAAGCTTGTGGTCAGTGATTATTCTGTGGCTAATCAGAGACGTAGAACTTTGATAGATCGGCGTTCGTCGGTTCCATTCTCTCTGGAAAAACCGAACAACCGACCTATCCCCAATCGAAATGTGTAATCGGGCCGTAAAAATCGTTTGTTGTTTTTCCCCGTTAATAGCGGAACCGACGAATAACGATTAAGCATTGACATCTCCAATTAGTGGCCGATATATCACTCATCACATGCTTTTGAGAAAAGATGAGTTTGGTCGGCGAAAAAAACGGGATGTTAAAAATGTTTAAAATTCAGGATCGTTGAAAATTTCAAACGAATTACCGATTGACAAGCTGTCTATGATCGATTTCACCGATATGCCTCTGATAAGCTACCGAAGTACAAATATGAATCACCGATAGGAAATGAGGGTTAGTTTTCACCGATGAAACTCATCTTTTCCCAATAGCATGTGATAAGTGATATATCGGCGGCAAGTAGGAGACGTCCTTGATAGACTGTGTTCTTTGGTTCCGTTTTTTACTGGAAAAACGAAAAACCGATCTTTCCCCGATCCCCATGTGTAATCGGACCCTAAGGGCCCAGTTACACATGGTGATCGGTGGAAGATCGATTTTTGTTTTTCCCCGTTAATAGAGGAACCGAAGAACACCGATTTAGTACCGACGTCTCCGATTAGCGGTCGATATATTTCTAACACATTTTATAGGAAAAAGACGAGTTTCATTGGTGAAAAAACGATTGGGATGTTTAAATTGATTAAAATTCTCGATCGTAGAAAATTTCAAACGATTGACAAGCTGTCTATGACCGATATCACCGATATGCCTCTGATAAGCTACCGTTGTACAAATATGAATCACCGATAGGAAAAGACAGTAAGTTTTAACCAATGAGACTCATCTTCCCCCTATACCTTGTGATAAGTGATAAATCGGCAGCTAATCGGATATGTCGGTGCTAAATCGGTGTTCGTCGGTTCCGTTCTAAACATGGAAAAAACGAACAACCGATCTATCACCGATCTCCATCGCCGATACCCGGTTACTCGCAGAGTCTGAAATGCAGTTACCGATAACATCCGATCAGATTAGAGAAATTATAAACCGATTGAGGACCGATTTAAGTCCGACCATATCTGTAACTGGGGTGCGCTGGACGCCGTAAAATGACCTAAAATTGTGTTGACACGTCGTTAAACCCAGTGAAAAAAAACAGTGAACAGTTATATAAAATTCTTTTTTTCTCAACTGTCAAAGCATGAACAATTTCACGGTGACTTTGTGCTCTTTGTCTAACACTCGTGATATTGAGATAGTGTGTAATCATCCACCGTGTAACTGTAGGCTTGTTATTTTAACTAGACCTTTTATAGTTCGAACAAAAAAAACACTGTTTATGATAACAATACAATGGACTATTCCACGACGAGGGATGCTCAGGATGACTTTAAAATAAACAATTGTGATATATTTTTCTTGTGTCTTAGTTGTTGGTGTAATGGAAAGCGTTCTACCAGCATGAATAACAAGCATGATTTACCAAGTGGTGGTGGTTTATCAACCATGCTAATTTTGTTATAATGAACTACACAAATTTTATTTTCAATACTGCCTGACCCTGAAATGAATGGTCTCATTTATAATGTTTACCAAAACACGTTTTTTTGTACGCCGTATAATAAATTGTAGACATTAGACGCACACACACTTTTACCCATGCTTTAATAGACGCTGGATTGACCAGCACAATAGCTTATATATGCATTGTAGTTTGTGTAAAACTATAACTCATGTAAAACAATCTTACTTTTCACAATTTCCTTTTGTATTTTAATTACAAATGACCAAATAAGTCTTCCAACACATCTTCCTACAGATACTGAAACAAGAAAACATAATAATCAGATGTTGTACAAAATTGGGTCTCCAGTGTATCCATCTTTTTTTTTTTTTTGTAACTCCAGTCTATCATTTTGAAATAAAATTAAGTTTTGTGTTCAAAACATTCTGATAGATGCTGGCAGCAATAAGACATATTTTGTATACAAAAATACAACTACTGCTAAATAATAATCATATAAAGACTTGTATTTTAGGAGAAAATTGAAAACTTATAGAAAAATCTCCAGTCTATCTTCTGAATAGTTGGGAGAATATCGTCGATTCGAATCCTAGGTTCCGCATAACTTCAAAACTATTTGACTTTATACAATAAATCACATATCGATGTGTTCCAGAAAGTGAGTAGCGTGTTCTGGTAGATACTTTTTTATAAGAGGAAGTCATTTAAAGAAGATATTAAAGAAAAACCTACCTTTTTTGGTACGGCGGCCATTTTTCTTGTTTTGATACACTGGAGAACGTTCACCGCCTTGAAGTAAGAAAATGAATTTTAGTGTTTCGTCCATTGCCTAGTAGATGTCCAATGATTGTGTAAAAAAATTACAAAAATCGGACTGTTGATAAAATCGTAACCGCCATTTTAGACCCTTATTTTAAATCTCCGTTACTGTCGCCAAGCCACCCCTGTGTTGTTTGCAATGAAATTGCAGAGGACACGGCCACTGAAAGAGTTAAATTTGCATGCATCTGCATTGGTAAACAATTGAAATTTGTACTTAAAAGGCTCTGTAAAACAGTATGTCAGACATTTTTGAAAAATCTAATGTAGAGTGCATGTCGCCAGACTTTATATTTTTCATAAAATTTCCGATACCGTATCTGCCACAGGTAGATTGGAAAGCAAAATATCAACACAAGGTTATAAAAAACGCCTAAAAGTTATCTTATTAGTTTCATTGATTATTAAATAAATTAACAAAAACCTTTGGTATGAATGATATATGAAAGTACATGAAAGACAAATGTGAAAGGGGTCAATAAAAAGTAAATAAGCAAAATTTCCGTTACCGGTGCTGCTGAAAAAAAAACAGCTATATTGAAACGGTATAATGACGATAAATACGTCAATTGATTATAACTGTTTATAGATGAAGGAATAATTCTTCGTTTGTAACTTTGTACAGCTCAAAACACGTAATTTCAATACGAATTTAAAATTTCCGTGATTTAAATTTCCGTTACCATGTTTGGAATATCAGTCATATACGTTTCGTGGGGACATTGCGCACGTCAGTGCATCATATATTTCTGTCACTTATGACTTCAGGAACGCCTCGTGGTAAAATAACACATTTTTGAGTTTGTCAGATAAATTAAGAAATAGTTTAATTATGAAGATTTTTACAGGTTGACAGTTCTTTTATTAATTGCGATATAAGTTATATGTTGAGCTGAAATTAAGTCGTTGTGTATTATGAACTACGAGCACAAATATGGCTTTAAATTCAAATATTGATTTACTTCAAGAAATTATTAAAATACGACAGACAGAGATTATAAGTGTACCAAATTTCCGTTACTATGTGGTAACGGATATTTTATGTTTTTTTGTCTGTAATAAAACAGCATTGTAAGTTTGAAAATGATTTCAAGTCAATACAATTCTTACCAAAGGTTAATAAAATACAAGTATTAGTCTCGAACAAGTAGATCAAGTATCATAAGACAATAGTGTTTAGCAGATTTTTATATCATAACTCACCAGAGCCAGAGCACGATCTGTTCAATGTGATCTATTCTGATTGAAGTTTGTCCGTCGTCCGTCTCTTAAAATTGTATTGACAAAAATTCAAAGCCATCAGTCATCAACTTTTGCACGGTGCATTTAATAAAGGTCAGCCCCCCTTTTTTCAAATTTAGCCCCTGTCATGGGTTCAATATTGACACTGCCTCAGGGGTCAACATATTTGAACATTGGCCCGCTAAAAGGGACTCAAGACTAAACATGGAATTATATAACGAAATATTGAAAACAAATTCGCAAATTGTATGGCCTAGAGCTTTATTGTTTGCATTGCCAACTCAAGGTCACATTTTTATTCAGATAAATGTATCAATAGATTTTGTGTCAGATGCCCTTACAATCTATTTCTCATGTTAGTGGCCATGACTCCTCGGGAGCCTCTCAATATCCTCTTTATATCATATATACATGTATATCAGTTTACTGAATTGAAAAGATACGAACATATTAAAATCACGTACTCGTCATTTTGTTAAATATTATTGCAGAGATCAAATAATGTCAGGTGGCAGATATCTCTGTGAACAAAATTTCCGTTACTATGTTGTTTTTGCGGATAAGCGTTGTTTTACCGAGTTATGATCTCGCTCATTCTTAATAAGTGTCTTAGTTTTATGTTTCAACTGAACCACGTCATCTGTTTGAACAAAAGCATTTAAGTTTTCAAATTAATAATGCGTTTGTTATAATAGTCGTATTTTTTTATTATGTATATAGAACATATGATATGAAACAAGAAATGTCTTTAAAAAAGACAAACGGCGTCGATTTAAAAACAAGAGGGCCCAAAGGGCCCTGGGTGCTCACCTGAGGAAAAGGTCAAAGGTCACAGAAGAGCCATTTACAGAGGACCACTAATGTTAAAACCTTTTTTTTTGACCCAGTGACCTACTTATCCAACCAATCAGACCTATTTGAACAATTTTGGTAGGGAACCACCCACGGACCATTCCTGTTGAGTTTGGGCAAATTATCATAAGCGGTTCAAGAGAAGATGTTGTTTGAACTTTTCCTTATATAATTCAATGTAATATTGTGATTCATGGGGTGGGGTCAATTTTGACCCAGGGGCATAATTTGAACAACTGTGATGGAGGACCTCTAGATGATGTTATATACCAAATATGAAAGCTCTAGGCCTTGTAGTTTCAGACAAGAAGATTTTTGAAAATTGCATTGTGAAAACCTATTCATTAATGCTACAAAACAAAAATTATGAATTTATTCTTAAGGTTCTGGAACTGTAATGGTGACCTTCCACAATTCTTATACTGATATTGTTTCTTGAATCTATACTATCAAAGACATTGAATGCTGAAATTTTAAAGAAATTTACCGTTTGTAACTTAAGTTATGTGCATTTTTATAACGTGACCCTTGATTTTCAGAAAGACCATAAATTGTGCTGGGACAAAAAGTGAAAGAACTTTTTTTTTCAAATTCTGCTGTTTTATTTCCAAGTTTTAATCCATTTTCTTGTTATACAGTCATGTAATGACAAATCAGAGCAACCAGGTTACACTTTGGACAAATACATATAAAAATACAGAGATTTGCATACATGTACCCCCAAGCAAAAATCCGAGTTTTTGAGAATGTTAAAAAATTTACCCTATCTTTAAAAGCCAATATCTCAAGTTAGAAGTTAGTTAGACACATGCAACTAGTTTTAAAATTTTCTGCAGTATTAACTGTCCATATAATGAAAAATTTAAGAAATTTTACCGTTTCTAAAATTTTTTATAAGAATTTGTATGAGATTACTGTACTGAAACTGCAAGAGATTTTATAGAGAAAAATAACGTCAAAATGGTCAATTACAAATAATACTACTTTATACAAATATATCATCTAAAATTGGTATTTGAGATGGAAAATGTATGTTAAACTCTGCATTATCATATAAAAACCTTCTCTCCATTGCTTTTTGGCAAGCTTGAGGGGACTATTTGGGGATTAAACTTGTACCAGCTATGTTTTCTGCTGTTGTCGTTTTTTGCACTAACAGTTGGACACTAGAGTTAGTAATGTTGGCATATTATGTGCCTTAGCTTTCAAATTATGCTGTTTATTGTATTGTTTTTTTTATAATTAGAATATGATGATATTAAAAACAGAAAATGTGCAACGATTTTGTCTTTATATGCTGACTTTGGTACGATCATTTGTGGGAATTCGGCAATAAATCAATATAAGTTAAACATTCTTTCCAGTTTATCGATATTTGTGTAGTTTATTTTACCTTTGTTCATTTTCAGTACACAAAATAGATTAAACAATCAAAACCCCATTTTGCCCCAAATTCTCCATTTCGTCCATTTCGCCTCAAAATCTCCATTTCGTGTTTCAGTCATACCCAATTTACATCGCAAAAAAAGATGGAAAAAAATGTATTTTACACCTGTACAAACAGAATCAACGCAAAAGTTATGATCCACTACGGCTTTTCATTGTTTTTATGTCGATAAACCATTATTTTTACGATAACTAACTACGATCACGCTGTAGAGCGTCTGGTTTCGCCATTTTCGGAAAATGCGTTACCCTATGACTTCTGGAAAAACCCACGTCACGTGGTGAAAATTTCTAAAAATAGCAATTACGAAACTTGACGAAGATAGGTAATCGGGAAAAAACCGGATTGTATCGAGTGTCGAAGTTTACCGAAGTTAGTTACAGTTCCAGAACCTTACGTACCAATAACTCTGCGGATTAATAAATATATGTGGAGCTGTGACTCTCAAAGTGTAAACCCCGGAAACTGGACGTAGTGAGGCTAACTTAATAATTATTGGGTAATATGTCAGACTTTTTACTAGAAACCGGTTCACATCTGGAGACGTAATTCATTTTACCCATAAAATATTGTGTTTGACACGTAACTTTTGATTGTTACAATATAAAAAAAAACACTTTGGAAAGCAATAGAAGTCTACCCAAAACAAATAATCTACGAACGAAGCAAAATTTCGTAAAACACTGCATTACAATAGTGTGGCCTTTATTTTTTCGCGCGTGTCAGGGCCATCCAATCGAAGAGGGGATTTTCTCTGTTTCCCCCGTACGTCATTTTCAGTGCTTATAAAATCATCCAATAGAACGGCGGATTTCCGAAATCCCAGACGACGTCATTATACAGAAATGTAGATCAAAATCCAGCTTAGACAGCTACGCCGAAAAATACGTTGTATTCGTGTAAGCTATTTGACTTAGAAATAAAATGCAACTATAAAGTAACACATTTGTTGGTTCAGTTAAAGACTTGGTGGGTTTGACTATGTTTTAACCTTATATAATCAATATAAAATTTCCGTTACCATTGTACCTGTTCTTTATACATATACGTGCCTTTTAAGTATGCGGCTTATCACAGGTAATATGTACATTTTTTTATATCGGCAATGATCAAAGTGAAGTATAAGAAACAGCAGGTTATCATAGTGACGTCCACAAATAATAGAAAACAATTGGATTGTCATCGATGATTACAGTCTTGATTTTACCCTTAGCATTGAAAAGTGTACCTAATATTCAGTGGGATGTAATGACTTAAATAAGAAGTCATCGTAGTCGATTTTTTTATTTTTAGACAAAGACATGTATAATTGTTGAAAACCAAACCATTTTATTTTGTACGGAAGATGATATTTGTATGTACGCCTTTACTGTCTGCAATGAGGGTACAAAATCGGATGTTAAAAGCGAATAGTAAAATGTTTATCCCTTACCCTCTTTATTTGGCCATAGCACTGGCAATTAGATAGTTATAAATCCAGAAAATTAGATTTACATCCCTGATACATGCATAATAATGAAAAAATCATTTAAAACTGTTTTATTTGAAGTTGATTTTTCACATATTCACATTCCCGAATAGACCTTCGTATTGAGAATTTCCGTTGAACATGATGACGTGACAGAAACTTAGTATTTTAAACTTTAGTATAACTTAAATGTAGGACACTATTGAGTATTTAAGTTCGAAATTCTGTTATTATGACAATGGGTGTATAGATCTTTTTATTTTTATAACATTTATAATATATTGTAGATAAATTATTTTGACATTCATTGCTGTTTAAGCATTCGTTGTGGCGAATGTCAGACGATCCGGCATTCGTTGTGGCGAATGTCAGACGATCCGTCGATCCCCAGTCACATCCTTTCATTGGACGATTCGTCCTTGGACGATCCGTCCCCAATTTTGGGGAAATAATCAATTTCCGTATACACTTTTATAAAATGGGGACGAATCGTCTAAACTCTGATATTTTGGGGACGGATCGTCCAAGGACGAATGTGACTGGGGACGGATCGTCTAGAGGGAGAATAGTCTTGGGGACGGATCGTCTTTATACCCGTTGTGGCTACCAAAACTTTATTAGCCGCTTTTTTATAATTTTGACTTTCATCAGATGCGGCATTGAAGTTTTGGATCAGACTCGTTATGAAACCTCACCAAAATAACACCAATTCGTGTAAGTTCGTTTTCCTTTTCAAATACCCATTTGGTAGTTAGATCGTGTGCATTGTTCTATAAAACATCCATTCAAACATTATTTTACGCCATAAACGTTATTGAAATATCAAAACATATAAAATGGCCTGTTTCGCTAGGAAACATTCAATCTTATCGTCTTACATATGACATGGCTATACTTGTAACCAAAACAGAGAAGTATTCACGTTTACATACGTCATAATGATGATCGTGTCAATCCTTTGTTCCTTCGTTTTTCTAAATCCTAAAATATACTTAGTATTCGTTTTAACACATACTAAATTTATACGTCAATAATTAATGCAATGCATAACTTCCATGAACTTTTAACTCTTGATGCACCCTGCAGTTGAACAGTGACGTAGACAGAACGGCTCCATCAACTCTACAAACATGATCTGAATGTGTGACGTCTAAATTTGCTGAGTAGCCGTATGTTGTTGATTCTATCTCTTATTTATCTGATTAATATAGGGAATTTATTTTACTGTAATACATAAAAAGTCAACTGGTTTGGTCCACTATAATTTTAGCAGTACTGGTTTTAATTTTTTACAATGATCTTGGAAGTTTTGAAGGTCAATATTGAATGAAATCAGTATATTTTACAGTATAATGATAATATAGTACAGTTCATATAAATGCAAAAGGAACAAAAACAGGCATTTATCATGTATGTATCATATTAAAAGCATAAATTTTAATATTATCTTAACAACAAGCAATCTTTCTTACAACTTACTACAAGATAACCAGAGCTAAACTGACATTTCCCTGTAACCCAAGATCAAGATAAAAGAACACAAGTAAAAAAAGACCAAATATGAAACTTTAGTTGAGAAAAATATTATGTAAATACATGTATTCCTTTTAAAATTGTATCATGTAAGAAAAACAGAATAAATCTATAGTAGTAAAGCATCAGACCATGTTTTATATTTACATAAGCATGTCTATACCCACAACTATAGTTAAAGTGATTATTGTGGCCTATATGCACTACGTAAAATAATACAGAATGCTATTCATCAATGTCGTTTTCTGCAAAAAGTGCTTATTTTGGGTGCATTTTGACTTTAAGTAAATAAATATTCATGAAAATAGTACAAATTTATTTTTCGCTTTTTGCTCGCTCCTCAAAAATGCAAAAGTAGAAAAAAAATATTTTTTTTTCGCTCGCATGCTCGCTCCATTTTTTAAGACAAAATCCATAGAACATATGATCAATTTGTTGTGGCCTAAATAACTTTCCAAAAGGTGTTGTTCTTAATTGTTAAAACCATTAACTAATTAACTAACGATGAATCGAATATTATGTTAAACAAAGTTTGAATCATTTCTGTTGAAAGGAGAATGAATAAATTAACTCCAAACTCAAATTTTTAAATGTCGCATTTAAGAAACTATGCTTCCATAACGGTCGTAGCACAGTTGCTCGCGACAATGTAGGTGTTTTTACATTAAACTATTGTTTGCCACTGTACATTGGTGTGTACGCGTCCATTTACTGTTACTTCTATTAAATTAATGGAAACTCTTACGAAACCCCCGTGTTCCGTAACGACTATTATTCGTAACAAGTATTTGACATGCTATATGATATAATTTATGGAAGATACGAATGGTTATTGTTTTGATATTCTTCTTCTAGTCGTTTGAGCATGTTAAAAGCAAAATTAGGCCCTAGCACTAATAGTTACGTTACGTGTGTAAAGAAAACATATTTTAGTACAGGTACAGGATGAGGCATAAATCTGAAATCTGTGTGATTGATGACTTTTATATTTTTGATTTCACAATTAATCTTACATCCATTTAACGTTTCTTTAAGTGGAAAGAAAAAAATATTGATGTCTCTTTAATTGCGAATGAAAATTCATTTCGTTACGGAGCAAAGAGGGCTTGTTACGTAACATAAATTGAATAATATTGATTCACGTGATCACTGAATAAAATTGAATGCATTTTACATCATCGTAGTAGTTTTGCTACATAAACAGACTAACTGAACGTTTTCCATTCTTATATGATGAAATTGATGCTGTTGTGAAGTTTTACATATTTGACACACCTGAATGTGTTTCTAATTTATAACAAAACAATGTTTGTGTTACCAATTTATACAAAATCATGGTCATTAAAGCATTAAAGAATATTAAACAGATTGGCAATGTCTGAATCGACTTTACAATGATTCTTACAAATTAAAACAATGACCTACGAAACCAGTATGTCCAAAGATTTGAGAACGTTAATATCATTCCAAAGTTCCATTTTATCTTGTGCGTTATCAGTTGAAATTTCCAGTCATTGTATTAATTAAAATGTCTTCACTACTGATGACCAATCTCAACATGAGCACCCATTAAAAACGTTGCACACTGACAATTTTAACGTCTCTTGAACCTACGCCACAGCCATGTCAAATCCGAAGAAACAGCTAGGAATCTCGGAACGCACAAACTATTATGAAAAATTTATTTAAATTTCTGCACAGATCATTTTTTGCTAAACTACCGATAGATACCATACTATTTATTCTTATTTAATAATATTCTTACTTTAATATCTATTATCTTCTAGAGTAAAAAAAACAAATTAATATGACATTAAGTGATTGCAGTATTTCAATGAAAATAAACCATTATACAAAATAAATTAAGCTCTTCCAAAGTGTTTGCCAGTTCAATTTTAGAAATACTTTGTAAAAACACATATGACAAAACAGAGTTCCCTTTCATTTTCGGTATATATCAAATACAACGTTTGACCAAGGTTAAATTTAAGCCAAACTATGCATAAGATTATTTAAATGTTTCTGGATTTGATTTCTCACTAGTTCAAGTCTGATCAAGTCCTCGAGTTTTAAAATTTCCCTTTTTACTGCATAATAGTTATTTGTTCTACGCGGTCACCAAAAATACTAGGTAAAACCCAAACGCATGGGTTGTTGATATAATTTGATCCAATCGTGGTGCTTAATATTTTCCGTAACATATGAACCGTAACGCCGCATAGCATAGTAATTTTAACAAATTGATGATTCATTGATAATTTATAATGTTCATCACGATCAGTGTCGTCTATTTTATATGATATCTACATGGTATACACAATAGAATAAATCACTAAAAGTGTACTTCAGTTAGGTTAATACCACCATACTTGCTTCACATATCTCATTTGTTATATTCCAAGCTCAGTAATATCGTAAGTTTGTTAAATGGCAGAACATAAACTTTAACTTGTTTTAAACATTTAGAAATAATCTGTGATGTTAATATATTATAATTTTGATCAATACTGAAATGTAATTTCCTTCTAGTTGGCAGAATCTCATTTTTTTACTATATTCCGTAACTCCATGGCATATCAAATATGTCATTATGTAAGAGCATACGGTGCCATGTATTATACTAATTGACATTTTATTTTGTACCTAGTATGTTTAAGTTTTCATCAATGTAGAAAAGAATATTCTACTTGTATGTATGTGACTAATACACATATTGACATAAATGTGTTACAATATCTTATTAAAACAACAAAAAATAATGATAAATTCTGCTTGCACTATTCTGACAAGCATTTATATATTTAAAAAAAAATCTTAAATTTGTCTCACTACTCACCATTGAATGATATTGCATACTTGCATGGACAGAAATACAGATTTTCATTTTAAAACTAGTTATTAATTAATTGTACCCGTGATTCTATGTTCCGTAACGTAGGAGTTGGCATATAGTTTTTGAACTCGTGTTCATCATTCTCAGTCTAAGAATGGTGTGCGTTATATTTTTGTTTCAAGACGACATGGTATTGTTTTCATGACCGCCAAGGTCGGTCAATGTCGATCTCGACGTCTCGTGGTCAACATTTTGTCTATATGGCGACAGAGTATTGAATTGTAAGACCTTTTGGAAACTTTGGCGTATTTTACGTTCAAAATGGGCACTTGATACGTCGTAAGTTGGCAACTTAAAAGATTATACCTTATTTTAACGGGATATTCTTCAATTTACTCCAATGCACACTCGATGAATGTATATACGAGAATGGCAGATTCCTGACACGATTATTGGTGGACTTTTATTATAGACTTGTCCTCAGCCTACCCGTTCATTAACTAACAATATACACACGGGTTCGCTGAAGACCCTAAGCTATTTAAGCATCAACCTTTTTTTAAATACACTTGTATACAGCAATACAATTATTAGACCAATCATAGATGATGGCACTGTTCTGAGACTAAAAAAAACTATACTAAGCAAAAGTTATAACGCAAATAGGTACAGTAACGTAAATATTGGCATAAGTTTTAATGTTAATAATATGAAATTTAACATGATAATAAAACAATCATTTGTCATGAGTATTCAACAGCAAAACAATATGTAACGATTTCTAAAACGAAAATATTCACAGAATCAAAAGCCCTGTAGGAGAAAAAAAGTTAACAAAATTTGATAATGAACAAGCGTCTAATTTGAATTCACTACTGCTAAAATCCTGAGTCTTGAAGACCCAGTATGACGTCGTAAAAACGTAGTGGGATGCTTGTCCATTCCTCATGTAAAACAATGTTTAGTTCCGGTAACGTCACATACTGTTTAAGACGGTGACGCATGCGTCTGTCAAACACGTCCAGAAAACGTTCATTTGGATTTTTGCCTGCTAAAAATGACGACAGGTCTAAAATCTTAATGTTATAAGCCCTGAGAAAATAAATTGTTGTCCGGGCGGATTGTTGTCTGGCGTTATCTTGTTAGAGAAAAAGACATGGACGTCCGATGGCGTATTAAACAGCAACGTTATTAAAATATTCACGCTGGTAGCGTTGGGCGTTGTGGTTCCCATTCATCACTACAAAACCCAGCTTACCAGAAGGTCAATATCAATCCACAATCAACTGTTTGAATAAATTTGCTCCATGACCTGTAGCCTGATCATTAACCCCGAGCGTTTCTGTAACGTGCCGTAACGTTAGGGTCGGAACAACTTAACCCAAAGACAACTCAACTCGAGACTATTCAATCCCCAACTAACGGGTTGAGTTGTCACAACTTTAAGTTGAGTTATCCACGGGTTGAGCTGTCTTCAGGTTGAGTTTTCCCGTATCCGTAACGTTAGCTAACAGTAGTTACTGAACACGCTGATGGTAATTGTTAATGGGATATCAATCAAATGGCTTATCCCCGATTTTCAATGCTCAATCTTGGCATATTTACTGACTTGTTTCCAAGATGACAAGTGCTACAATGTCATGCGGTCTCTAGAGTTCTCTGCAAACTATTAAATGTTTGTGTAGACACTAACGTGCGGCACAGTATTCATGAAACTCAGTAAAAAGGATTTACCGATGCTGTGCACCCAAGCGTGACCGCACGAGAAATTTTAACGCGTCATCATGTCTGAACATACCGAGAGACTTAATGATGGCAAATATACCCATGTATTGTATAAAATAAAAAATATGTAAAGAAAACTACTGTTTGCGTTATAAGTTTTGCATAGTATATATACATGTACACATGTAATTAAGGTATAATACTAAAATGATGATAGTTTTTACCCCAATTCAATTAGAGACCAGTTTCTCCATTATAAATAATGTGGTATCCATATAACAATATCAATAGACGCAACAACAAATATCTGAGACTATCTAATGCATTTATTCTGTTACTCTACAATCGGTACTATAAATGTACCCTCAACAAGTGATCTCTTATACTACATAGCATGGATATGTTTCATGATTCTTCAGTGTCTCTATATATATTCTACATCTAATTATTCTATTTCACAAATCTATATAAGCTTTTATAGCTAAGGTTTTGCTTTTCAGATGACCGCAACATCTTTTGCATACACAGAAAAATAAGTTCATAAATTGATTTCAAACATCACAATCAACACAGAAGTTGCACTGACGAAGGAAAAAAATAACAGTTCTTTTCCCAGGATACTATGAATTCCTTAACACATGTTTAAGCTGATGACATTTTAACACTACACAATGGAAAACATTGCTTGTTCTGGTGACTCTGCTTTTAAAGATAATGACTCAGATATTGACAATACATATTTAAACAACTTCTCTGATTTGGAAGATGATGTCAGTGACACTACAGAGACACAATGTGAACTTACTGATAATTTTATGGATACATTACCAAGTTACATATCTCAATCCTTACATATACAATCAAGTGAGCCACCTCAATCAGGTGTGGATAAATCACCAAATGAGCTGCCACATTCACAAGGGGTACATTTACGCTCTATAAAGAATAACAGTAAAACTTCAAATGATGGTGCTGGTTTTTTCATTTCTGATGGTAATATGGTTGAGGAAGCAGACAAAATAACAAGAAGTGTTGACAGTGAAGGACATGTTGAGAAACTTACTGATGATGTAGATAGAAATGTAACTATAGTCAATGCACTAGGTGACAAAAAGAATGATTCTGCTATATCTAGTGTAGAGTTTGTTGTTTTTATTGGTGATATTGAAAATAAAATCAACAGAGACTCTTCTGAAAATGAAAAACAAATCTCACAGTCTATTCAGACTATTCAGTCTGAATCAAATTATGATGAAATTAATCAAGATAAAGCTACAATAAAGACTGATGGTCAAAACATGGATTTTGCAAACCACCAGAATGCACAATATATAGCCAAGAGAAATGTTGATGTTAAAAGTGTACTAGAGAACAAAACAGTTGTATCATGGAAAAGAAACTGGTATACAGATGAATATGTATCTTGTCCAGCGTCAATATCTAGAGCAGCACTGTCTTCTATCAACAAGGTAACAACACAGGAAACATATCAGATTGGTACCAACAAAAAGAAACCAAAGACTAAGTCTATGACAAAAGTGCCATACTCAAGCTATTTAAGACGGAAGAAAGGTAATCTTAATATGATTAGATTGTTTATTTATCTTAGAGTAGGAGAATCGTTAACTAAAAATATTATGAACTAATGTCATTTATAGCTATGTTTTGTGCATAAACCATTTACTTACTTTTCTGCTTTATTCTTCAGTTCTTGGGTTTGTTGCATGTATCTTTCAATCTCTTTTTAGAATTTTTCTGCTCCGATTTTTTGAAGTCCACTTTGGCACAAGGGAGTAATGATACCCCCTCACAGCTACCCATTTACGACTGATTTAATTGAAGTTATCACAAAAAGACCTCTTGGTTCTTACATACTACAACTGACATATTCTTCCTTAAACAAAATGTACAATATATATTTACATGTATATATAGTTTGATTTTTGATTATACTATTGCTATAAAATGTTTCAGACTCAGCAAAAAACTATTTCCTAAATTACATTCTGCTTTCTTTATTCTTCAGAAAAAAGGTACAAACCTTATGTAGAGGACGATGACTCCATGCATTTTCTGATGCATTTTAATCCACTGGTGTTTATTGCAATGAAAAGTAAAGAGTTAGGGTTTGATTATTTATCAACTCTAAAAATGGCTGACACTATAGGGTTTAGGACCTCAGCACCTTGTATGCAATGTTATGAGTCCAATAAAGATCAACTCTACAACCATCCAACAAACAGGACAGGGGAAACAACCACAAATAAATATTGTACCAGTATGATTTTTATCTTTATTGTTTATGGTCAATTTCGTGATGTTTAACTAACTGTTAAAAATATAAGAATATGGCATTTTCTAGTCTAGTTTTTATGCAGTT
Source organism: Mactra quadrangularis (assembly GCA_025267735.1). Lineage (NCBI taxonomy): Eukaryota > Metazoa > Mollusca > Bivalvia > Venerida > Mactridae > Mactra > Mactra quadrangularis. The sequence continues at coordinate 31,794,886 of CM046299.1, read as the reverse complement.
GCACGGCATTTGCTTAGGCCTACATGCTTTGCAGCTGTTACTCTTAGTCATTGGGGGTTCTGGTAATAGAGTATATTAGGTCTACTTTTTTTATTATGTTCTCTTAAAATTTGACAATCGAATAAATGGAAAAAGTGAATCAAAGGCAGGTTTCTTGCTCATGGAAAGTACAAAGACACAGTGCTGCCGGTGAATCAATTTGAACCTTATAAAATGCCACTGGACCACAGCTTATATATTACACAATTGCCATTTTAGAAATACATGTAGTACTATTGTATAATATAATGCATAAAAAATCAACATTGTTGTTAAGGGATTTTTCAGGCTGGTATCACGCTCCTGTAAATAATCGTAACTTTCCTACCTGGTCCAAACATAAATAAATAACGCTAATTTAGGCAAATTAGATTGTGTATAAAGTCGTAAACATGATGACATATTGTAAAGGATTTTACATTCTTAATGCTACTTCTCAGTAAGAATTCAACTTTTTTACTTTCTTTACTAGTGTCTTTAAATTGCACATGTTATCGAAGATGTCCCACCGTGGCCATAAGTGATGATGATGTTGATGCAATATGTTTTCTTATTACAGCATGTGGTAATTCAGTAACAACACTTGAATCATTTGGAACAAAGATATCAAACATACTGGAACTTTTGAAGAAGAACAACTTCGAATACCATGATGTATATTCTGATGGCAATTGTATGTTTAATACAATAGTTGATCAACTTAGGATACGTGGTAACTTTAGATATACAATGAGTAGTCTCAGAGCAGAGGTTGTAGAATATTTAAGAAAACATCCAAATGCTGTAAGTAGTCAGACTATAGTATTCTGTAACATGAGCATTTGTGGCCAACAAAAGTTTAAGACTGCAGGTCTGAGGAGTTTTTGAGCATTTTAATGTCCCAAAAACATTCAGCTAGAACTGAGGTCATTGTTCTCTGAACTAATATTTTGAATCTCCATTGTTAAAAGAATGTTAAATTAAAATACAATTACAAGACCATACTTGCTATATGCTAAAGAGCACATGTGTATAGAAATGACCAAATTATAAATGCTTTTATGAAAGATTAGTTGCTCCATGTAATACATGGTAATTCTCCGCATAAACATTAATAGTGTAATTGCATATTAAATAGGTAATATAATACAAATCTGACTATAAAATAAATTCTGACTCAAATTACAATGTATTACAAGTAAGCCATTAAAAAATCAAAGGACTATGAAACCCTAAGAATTCTAGTTTAAAAAGTTAAATCTGATAAGTATCAGCAAACCCAAATACGATAAGTATCAAAATACTAAGCTTAACTTGCCCTCGGTGCGACAATATCTGTTCACAATCGTATGGTATGCTCTGAACAGTGTTCATAATAAAAAGTGTACTGTCAAAATATATTTTAATGAATTTTGTTGGTGTTGTCCCAATGGTGTAGTGGTTATGAGTGCAGTAAGTGCACTAAGGTAAGAAAATTGAAATTACGAATTCCAGAAAAGAAGTAAAGTTCTTCGCTCGACCACTTTGTAATCACAGTTGACCATATACATAGTTTATTATTGAAACTGAATAATTGTATGCAAACATTCATTTGTTTGGCAAGTTTATCAGATCATAACCAATACTAAAGTAAATCAGGGTCAAGCTTAATATTAATTACAATGGAGAAGTTTCCGGCCTTGTGGAAGGGTAGTTGAGTACTGGTTATAGACAATGGTCCAGGAAAGCTAGATTAGGTGCGCCTGACGCCGTGAAATGACCTAAATTGTGTTGATAACTTGATACGGCGTTATCTCCAATAAATAAAATATATAAATTAGATAAATTGTTTGTGACATACATTTGTTGTATAATATAGCACATGTACATGTATACAAAATTCATTTAGACATATATTACTTTGACACTAACTCTGTATTCTAACTTAATTGTTCTAAGTTTGAGTATTGCAGATTTTATGTAATTTTAATACACACAATGGATAAACCTTAACAGTTTTCTTTTGGTTGTTTTTTTGAAATCAGCCTTTCATATTGATTAAATTTTTACAAAGACAAACTTTTACAATCTTTCTTTACACTTACATTACAATAAAAAAAGACTTTTTAAATACCATTTTTTCATTTATATGACAAAATACGCCATTTTTATACACAATTAAAAAAACACCAATTACTACCATGAGCAAGGTTATTGATTTTAGCTCAGGTAAGTATTGTTACTGGAAATATTGTATCATCTTACCTTGTAAAACATAATCTTCATAGTAAGACTATTTCTGTTTGAACAGGAAGATGGGACTCCCATAGAACTGTTTTTATGTGATGAAAATTGGGAGGATTATTTAGATCGCATTGGTGAAATTGGTCAGTGGGGAGACCATATTGTACTACAGTAAGTTTCTATGTACTTAGATCGAACGTTTAATTAATTTCAATACATGCACTTTAGATAATTTTGTTTAAAAAATACGATGATGAAATAAGTTTGTGAGCTAAACTCGTCCATAAATTGCTTTGCTCACGAAAATACCGGAAAATAAACGGAATACGGCTTTTTAGCTTCTTGGTTAACCAAGTGGCGGCCGTGTCGAAGAGTTTCGTAACTGTGTTTTGATCGAATCTATAATCAAATTATAAGGACTTGTTGCAATTTAAAGCTTTATTTAAGATGTTTTAAACACAAAGAGTGGTCATATACCCAATGTTATCCTGTTATAAAATAATGGATTGTCATTTAACACCGTTCTGTTGACAAATAAAAAATCTACGAAAATGATGAATTTTAGTATGTCAGAATGAACTAATCGGAGCAGTTTATTTATAACTGGTTTAAACAGTCACCTGCTGCAAGTGGCCAATCCGGACACTTGCTGTCACTGGCAGCTCAATGCAGTTTATACTGAATGAAAGCAGACTTTATTGTCTCTGCATTTTCATAAGAAAACTATTAAAACTGCAAACTGGTTTTCAACCTTTTAAACATTGTTGTCAAATGTGGCGGGTGTTATTTTTGAGCTCTGTAGATTTTCAAATCTGTGACTGGATTTAAATCAGTGTATGAAATGGAATTTATATGTGGATAACCGTGAATTGCTACTGAACAATCTGGTGGTAAATTTATTATTGTACATTGTGTAATTAATGATTAATTAAAGAAAAACTCCAGAACAATAGACTTCTTCACTTGAATGAATTTCGCTCAGTGCAGAGGTCATGGGTCATATTGACCAATCAAACCAAGTTATTGTGATTTAACGGATTATACCTACCTTATTATACAAACATGTATGAACAATTTGACGAATTTTCTCAAGACGCGTATTTACCAAATACGCCTACGGCTACACCTGTGAATCTTAATAATATACACAATCATACAAACAATGGATTTACTACCTCACCAAAACTTAATGTGTATGGTGATATCCACTGTGCACAAACGTCCTGTATTGATCTTGATGGTGACGCTACACGTTATGCCTTAGACGAGGTTATCACTGACCGCCTGGATTTGGAATTAAGAAACCTCCCAAAAGACTTATACATTTCCAAACTACTTGAACTTACTAAGTCTAGCGATGAAGAACTATCACACTACAGGTCATATCTATCTAATAAAGCTAAACTTCAAAACAATGCTCCTGTAGGTGTTCTCAAAGATCGGAGGAAAACTACCAAAACTTCCTTACCAGAGAAATATGCTTCCGATTGTTACATTCTACAACAATTTCTATCGAATAACTTATCTGATGTTGATGATCTTTACCGGCGATCACAGCATGCACCATCATTAAGTCAAGCTACACCTATTCAAACTCGTAGTAGCTGCTCCGAAAACGTTCTACTCAGTGATTCAATATCTGAACTAAAAGCAGAGTTACATATTGTCAAGAGAACAATTGATTCTCAAAATTCAAAAATTGAAATGCTGAAAACTGACTTCCATAATGAACTAACTTGTATACAAACTGAATTACAAAATTGTGCAACTGCAATTGTCGGCAGCTCAAACAATGATGGTGAAAATAATGATCAACCGAATCTCTCCAAAGGAGTCAAAATAATACTGGATCGTATTCAAAAACTAGAAGCAGCCAAACAACGATTCGGAAATGATGTATCCGATATTAAACTCTCAATTCGAGACAACACTATGAATATCACGAAACTGTGTGATAGTGAATTTTCTAAGAAAACGTCTACTAAACATGATTTCAAGACTCTTCAAGATCAACTAACGTCTGATATAACTAGTTTATCATCAACGTCAGTATCAAAGACTACTCATGAAACTGCATTAAAAACTGTTAACGCAAGAATTAACAAATTGGAAGGCAGCTCAAACAATGCCGAATCGAGATGTATGCAACTATTCGAACACTCATTCAAATCTTTCACGACAGATCTTGGAGATCGACTGGATAAACTGATCTCTTGTTTGAAACCCATGGTAACGTCAAATAAAACTACAACAGTAGCTTCACTATCTGAATCAAACCAGCCAAATATTAGAACAAGCACCAACACCATACTTCTTAATGAAAAGAGCCAGTCAAAAGTCAACGATGATATAATCTACATAGACGAAAACAGTGACTCAATTTCTGTACAAGACGATATTGTGTATCATAAACCAAAACACAATACTTCGTCTGATAGATCATACAATAGTCAAAACCATCAGAATATATCAACATCGAGATCTGAGCCTGTGAATTCTGCCTCAACATCCAAAAATAAGAGTGTCTTGAACAATACCCAACAACTACCTGAGTCAAGGGAGATAAGCGATACTAATGATATCAGTAATGGGTTTTTGAAACAAAGGTCGCGTAAAGGTCGTTTTAATGTAGCTTCGAGAAAGCGCTATAGATCATACGTTATTACCGGCATTCACGTAGACAGTGATCAGGACGGTCTTAACGACTTTTTGACATTTGATATGGACATAACGTTTAAATCAGCTAAGTTCTTGAAAACCGGTCGTACGGACTGCAAGGTTGCTCAATTGGTCGTTGATGATGAACAATCGCAATTGATTGACAATGAGGTGAAATGGCCTGATGGTATATGGTGTCGTCCATGGATAGATCGTTCGGAATATGTTCAACGTTACGCAAAGGACAGTAATCGTGATTAAAACTCTACTCTTATGTATCTCAAATTTGCTTCATATAATGCCACCGGAGTTACTACAGCCATACCCTACATTATTAACTTGCTAAACAATGAACGTTTGTCAATACTAGGTATCTCAGAACATTGGCTATCGCACAATAATGCCGACCTACTCAATCGAATTGACAAGAATTATCGCGCTCATGTGATCATGTGTTCGAACCCTACTTACTTTAACGGTCGTGTCATTGGCAAAGGCGGAGTTGCGCTATTATGGCATTCATCGATTGATGAAAACATTGAAATAATTGATACTAATAGTGACAGAATAGCGGCAATTAGACTTAATTTGCAAAGCGTTAGTATAATTATATTCCAAGTATATTTACCGTCCGTGAACAATGGTTTGGAACTATATAAAAGTGTCGTTGATCAACTTAGCGAGCTTTGCTCAGTCCATTCAATAGACAATAACATACTGATTATGGGCGATATAAATGCAAACTTATCCGGCAACAGTAGACGAGCTAGGGATTTATATGTGTTAAAGATGTGTAGATCATTTAACTTATCAGTTATCACGGAATCGCCAATCTGTTCAGGCTCTTCACATACTTTCTATCCATATAATGGAGCGCCACCTACAAAAATTGACCATGTAATGCTGGACTCAGGCCTCAACCAAAGTATGTATCGTTGTTGTATACTGCCTGAGGCACCACTCAATATCTCAAGACACTTACCGGTACTTTTAGAATTACGTATATATTGTGCTAAGGTGGAGGCGACAACATTAGACACTTTCAATAGAGTCTCGTACAAATGGAATAATATAGCAAAAGTTAAAATGTACCAACAGAAACTGACTGGTTATCTTAACGAATCAAACATTGACTATAGTAATATTGACGAATCTTACTCGAAGATTGTCTCTTGCATTTCGTCTGCTGCAAGTTCGTGTTTGCAACAAAAGAGATTAAACGCGTTTCTGAAGCCTTACTGGTCGTCAAGCTTGAAGGAACTCCATGTTAAATTGAAACAATCCCATCTAGCATGGTGTTGGGCTAGAAAAGATAAAAACACCTTGGAGTTTGCCACTTATAAAGCTCTAAAACGAGAATTTAGGCGTTCTTTACGTGCCGCTGCCCATGAGCACCAACAATCTGAAATACGAAGATTCGACGAACTCAGTGAGTTTGATCAAAATTCTTTCTGGAAATTGTTAAACTCAAAAAAGTCAAAATGTAAGAAACAAGGGTCTGAAATAAACTTTAACGGTAAAAGGGAGACAACTGTTGATGGTATCCTTGCTGGTTGGTCGTCATACTTCGGTCAACTGTATTAATTCTATGATACTACAAATTTTGACGCTGATCATAGAAGTCATGTGGATACAAATGTTGAATCATTTCTATCTAGCAATGAAAACGCTCCTATTAACAATACTCTCTGCAAGGCAGTAAGTGCTGACGAACTCAAAGAAATCATCAAAATATTACCTAACAATAAAAGTGGATCATGTGATAACTTAGTATACGAACACTTGAAATATGGTGGTGCTAATATTGTAATAAGCTTATCTAAACTGTTTAGTGAAATATTCCGCCAAGAAAGGGTACCGAACAGCTTTAAATCAGGCCTCACTGTGACCTTACATAAGGGCAATGGAAAATCGTTTAGCGATCCGGCCAGCTACAGAGCCATTTCCTTACTTCCGGTAATATCTAAACTATTTGAAAAACTATTAATGAAACGTTTCGAGGATAGTTCACTAACGTCTCAAGTTAGCAAACTACAGCATGGCTTTCAAAAAGGTAAAAGTTGTAAAATGGCTTCATACATTCTACAGGAAGCACGTGACTACTGTGTTGAACGAGGTAGTCCGCTACATGTCTGTTATATGGACGCTAAATCTGCATTCGATCTTGTATGGATAAACGGTCTATTATACAAACTACATGACATCGGTTTCCAGGGGAAAATTCTACGTATAATTTCAAATTTATTTAGTGATTGCTCCAGCCGAGTACTCTTTAAGAGTCACTTGTCAGTACCATTTGCCATAGAACAGGGAACGAGACAAGGCTCCATTTGTGCCCCATTCTTCTATACAGTATTTATTGATGGTCTCCTCAAAACATTACATTCCAGTCCATATGGTCTACGTATCGGTAACTTGTGCCTTACGGCTCCAACACAAGCAGACGACATAGTGTTGTTATCATTGTCAAGACGAGGTCTAAATGAATTGATTAAAATCTGTCATAACTATTCACTCAAGTGGCGTTATCTATACAACGCAAGAAAATGTGCAGCCTCTGTCCTTGATCGTAGAAATACTCGCCACAAAGCTGCACCAGCGTTCTATGGCGATCAAGTCATACAAGAAACTAATATGTATAAACATCTTGGTATTGTGCAATCGGCTTCAGTAAGCCAGCCAAATGATGTTGACTCAGTGAAACAAACTATAAGAGGAACTTTTATGTCCCTTACAAACAGGATTTACGCAGGTGATAATATAAATCCGAGCACGGCGATAAAACTGTACAATACCTGCGTCCTGCCACGTGCTCTATTTGGTTGTGAACTATGGAATGATATTCCAGAATATAAAATGAAACAATTAGAAATTGCGCACCATTTTTGCATTAAACGCGCTCAGGGTCTTTCATCACTTACGCGTTCTGACATGGCCCTTGGGCTGCTTGGTGCTCACAGTTTACGCGCTTATATCGATAAACAAAAACTGTTATTCTTTGGAGTTCTTTGTAGAACCTCTGTGAGTGATATTTGTACTCAGTTGTTCACTCATAGACTTTTCCAGGCTATAAACAATACATCCAGATTACTTGGTTTTATACCCGATATTTTGTCAATTATCGATACTTACGATCTAAAAGATTATCTTGATCATTTTTTATCAACTGGACTTTTCCCGCCAAAATTTGCATGGAAAAAGATTTGCATGCGTGCTATAAAAAAGTGTGAAGAAAACAAGTGGTCAGATCGTCTTGAACTCAGTACAGATTTCACTCTATTTAGACGCTGTCACTTACAATTATGTGAATATACCCTATGGACCTTTGCTAGGAATAACCCACATTGTCTTTCTTCAGTTAAATTCTTGGTGTCTGTTTTATGCAGTCGTCCGTCAAATAATACTTGTCTTCGTTGTTTACAGCCATGCAGTATCGAGGTTGAGCATAAGTTACTATATTGCCCATATACAAATGCAAAAACCTTGTTAGTAAAATATTTTGAGGACATTAGTGCTTTAAGCTATTCCTTATCAACTCTGCTGCGTGGTTGTAGCAAGGAAGATATCTTTGCTTATATGCTTGGAAAATTAGACTGTAACTTTTGTAACTGTATTGACATTAACCTGTACCCAAGATACCTGTCATTATGTCATGGTCTTATTAGATCTGTTCTTAATGAAGATATTTAATTTTTCTGTAACTATCATGTAAACTGATTTCCTTTGCGAATGGATTCGTTTTCGTTTCGTGCTATCCATTTGCTTCCTGGATTAACATTTACAACTGTATTTGTTACATTTTCAATTTATTGTACATAACATATTCTGTTTTTCTACTTACATACATGTACTTTTCTCTTATACTCTATTTATTGACTATGTCTATATGTTTGTAATTACTATGTAAATCTCCAGAAAATGGAGGCAATAAAGATATATATATAACATACTATTTTTTTCGTCCCAACATACTTTTACATACTTTATGACATACTTTTGGTATTCAGTATTAGCAGCCACGGTGCAATGAATTTTGAAATTAACAGCGTGTCACAAACAATGTATATTATATACTATGATCAGCGGAACGTGTGAAAACCCCACCCTGTTGAGTCTTCTAACAGCCAAATCAATTAACAAAGAGTCGTCACATGACGTGATATTTCTGATTTACATAAAATGTTTGATACTTGAATCTTCTAAGAAGACCAACAAATGATAAGCTACGTAAACACTTAAGTCCCTTTTTACTCAATTTGTTTTGAGTAGGCGTTGAGAAGGTTGTCTACAGTTCGATATTAAGTACATGTAATTACAATTAATTTCAATACATGCACTTTAGATAATTTTGTTTAAAAAATACGATGATGAAATAAGTTTGTGAGCTAAACTCGTCCATAAATTGCTTTGCTCACGAAAATACCGGAAAATAAACGGAATACGGCTTTTTAGCTTCTTGGTTAACCAAGTGGCGGCCGTGTCGAAGAGTTTCGTAACTGTGTTTTGATCGAATCTATAATCAAATTATAAGGACTTGTTGCAATTTAAAGCTTTATTTAAGATGTTTTAAACACAAAGAGTGGTCATATACCCAATGTTATCCTGTTATAAAATAATGGATTGTCATTTAACACCGTTCTGTTGACAAATAAAAAATCTACGAAAATGATGAATTTTAGTATGTCAGAATGAACTAATCGGAGCAGTTTATTTATAACTGGTTTAAACAGTCACCTGCTGCAAGTGGCCAATCCGGACACTTGCTGTCACTGGCAGCTCAATGCAGTTTATACTGAATGAAAGCAGACTTTATTGTCTCTGCATTTTCATAAGAAAACTATTAAAACTGCAAACTGGTTTTCGTAATATTTTTATTCATTTTATTGATACTTTAACATATTGATATTAAATTGATAATTTACATTAAACAAAATATCCCTACAAAATGGATGTGAAACAAGGGCAGTACACGGACAGCGCCCTCGACTATTTGGGGTATTCGTGTTAACAACAGCAATTTTGGTGTGCAAACCTGCTGAGATGAGTGAGATTTCAAAAGTATATTTTCATTGGTTTAAATGCTAGAATTTGCATGCAATAATGATACCAGAAATTTAAGTCTAAACAATAACATTATAAAATTAAAATTCACATAACAATCGTTGTATTTGAATTTGAACTACAAATATAACTACATAGGCAAGTGTTCAATAAAAATGGCTCTTGACTTCACAAGTGCTTAATACAAAAACAAGCACAATTTTAATTTGATATGAGTGATATTAAAACGTATCGATGTAACTTTTCACGGAATCCCTTCAATGGTTTCAAAGATATAATGTTGAACCAAAAACCAAAACCAAGCAATTTGTAGATACAAAAGGGTCATAATCCAGTCAAAAGTCAATCTAGAGTTATGCAGCTTAGTAGTTAACCTCCAATAGTCATCCCGTATACGTGTGTAAAGTTTCAAGTGAATCCCTTCAGTAGTTTCAAAGATAAAATGTTGCACCAAAAAACTTCACCAAGAAATTTTATATGTATAAAAGGGACATAATCCAGTCAAAAACAATCTAGAGTTATGCAGCTTGGTAGTTGACCTCCAATAGATATCCCGTAGACATGTGTAAAGTTTAAAGTGAATTCCTTCAGTAGTTAAGATAAAATGTTGCACCAAAAACCTTAACCAAGAAATTTTATAACAAAAAAGAGACATAATCCAGTCAAAAACAATCTATAGTTATTCAGCTTGGTAGTTGACCTCCAATAGTAATCCCGTAGACATGCGTAAAGTTTCAAGTGAATACCGACCGTCAGTAGTTTCAAATATTTTTTTTATTTTTTTATTTTTGGTTTTATTTACGTCACATTCAACACATTTATAGGACATATACACGACGACCAGCTCTTCCTACTATAGACTCAATCCCAATTAAGGTGGACATATGGGCATATTTTTTTTCATTTTTTTCATGTCATCAAATATGAGTTTTAAATCAATTAAAGGCATTGTAGACATGTTCTGTACGCAGTATAAAAATATTTTCAGCTGGGCTAGTATACTTTTTTAGATATAGGCTGGTGAAAGGTCACACCTAGCATTTATAAATGTGCTTATGAAAATCGAACATAAGCTGTAAATTTCACTTTTTTAAAAGTAGTAATGGTCAAACTGTTGAGAAATTCAATACGGTTGCATTCTATAAGGTATTATGTTTCGGAATAAATGATAAAGACTGAAGAGTAAGCCAGATACTTTCAGAAAAACATAAATATTGAATACGCTATTTTCATTAGTTTTATTTGTTTTAAAATGTCATTCATATCAACTGTTCCAGAACGATACAAACAAGTTAAATATAGAATGAAACTGTTTAAAATAGTTAAATACCATTGTCTTAGTGTTATAACAAAACGTTGTGTGCATGTGAACCACCACAAAGCAACCAATAAAGAATATAATTGTTGTCCCGTACGTTAGCAAAATTGGCTCGTACGTTATATACTTCAGTTATGTCATCTAAACTATTGATAACTAAGTTAAACTTCAAGAATACAACTTACATTGTTGTATTATTTGTTTTACAATTCAATGTACTCGTGTTTTACATATAAAATTACAATAATATCTCTCAATTACAATAATTAGGCGAACCATTTTCATTTTCTAAGAGAACAACATTCAACAATTTTGTGACAAGTTTAACAAAGAAACATAGCAAACTAACGCATAAACTAATAAAAGCTATTTAGTAGTGGGGTAACATGTGATTTTCAACCATCAAATCATCCGGCAAATGCATGTTTAGACAATTCTACAGTGTCCCGTACGTTATTAAATAAGTAAGATAATGTTTGATCCTGATCAAATTATTGCAGTGTGTGCTAAAATGATTCTAAAGTTATAATTTGATCAAACGAGGCATTGTTTTAAATTATCATTTCAAAGCTAGATGGTATTCAAATAAGAACAATGCTAACTATTCATCATTTATTGCAAATAAAAGGTACTATAACTTATTTTCCAGTCAGTCTTGTTAGTTACTTTTAAACATCATTAATTTCATTATAATTGCCGTTCCCATAATATTTTCGTCTGTGAAGATTAAATGCATGTTAAGGAACCTTACAAAAGCAATTAATCATAAATATTCAGACGATTATCAATTATTGTGTCACATTTTGTCCCGTACGTTACGGACTCGTACGTTATTTTTCATTTTGTTTTTACTGTTTCTTTGTGTGTCACAAATATGCATTTTAAATGAATTATAAAAACACTTTATAAACTTTTTATTTAATCATTGAAGATCAGTTCAATGAAGAATTTAAAAAGCTATTTGAAACGGTTTGTTAGATAATTTGATTTTACTAATTGTCCCGTTCGTTACGTGGTGAAAATTACGATTCATTTTTTAATACATGAGCTCATAGATTACCGATACCAATAAAATGTCAGCTAAAATGAATGTTTTATCATTAGGATATACCTTTATGGACTTTACTTACACAAAAATAGTTTGTATAGAGTGCAAAGCTGTGAGATTAATGAAGCCTTTAAATAAAAGTCCCGTACGTTATCGAAGTTTGGAGACAACGTTTATTGTATGAGGTGTGGAAAATTATTTTTGAATCTACATTATAATATGTGTTTTTCTTGAGGATTTAGTAATAACTGATATATTAAAGATATATTAAATTGGAAATCTGTCTGAATTTTTTAACAATTTTAAGCTAACTGTAAGAATTTGTCATTGGAGACATAGGGATTTTCTACCCCCTAGCTTAATTAAGAGACAATATTTTGAAAAAATAGAAGTTTTCTTCACGAAATATGTCGTTTATACTTTTACTATAGCACTATCACTTGTAAATATGCATTTCATTTACATAAATTCTGTAAGTTAAATTCCTGGAAACATGATAAACGTTGGAGACATCAAATGTACATTCTAAGTGGGAATGAGTCTATAGGTTTCCTGGACACTTTTTCTATCACCAGTACTAACTTACCCTACCACGAGGCCGACAAGGTTTCAAAGATAAAATGTTGCACCAAAAAACTTAATCAAGAAATTTTATAAGTATAAAAGGGCCATAACCCAGTCAAAAGTCAATCTAGAGTTATGCAGCTTGGTAGTTGACCTCCAATAGTTATACCGTAGACATGTGTACAGTTTCAAGTGAATCCCTTCAGTAGTTTCAAATATATAAAGATGTTGCACCTAAAAACTTAACTAAGAAGTGTTACGCCGACGACACCGCCGACGCACATCTGAATAGAATAGCCTTACTATTCTCAGAATTGTCGAGCTAAAAACTATTCTAGTACGCTATAAAAGAGTATGTTATATATTTCATATATAATATACTTAGTATGCTATATGGATATAACATACCTTGGTTATAACAAACCTTTTCTCTACGACCCAGCGAGTATGTTATATCCGAGTTTTACTGTCTATATTTGACAGAATATGTGGAGACATTTTACAGAGATTTCATGATGTACAATAAATAAAGGTTTCATATATTATTTTAAATATTTATACATTTTTCTAGGGCTGTTGCTAACATGTTACAAATGTGTCTACATATCTATAGTGAGAACTCTGGACAATGTGAAACTATTATAAAACCATATTTGCAATGTAAGTAACTTACACATTTTATTGAGTTTTATTGAACATGATTCTTTCTACGTGTAGTTGCAGCTAGCTAGCTACTTATTTCAGAATACCTCTACAAAATGTTGTAAAATATGAGTTTTTATATATCTACATGTAAGACATTGTATTGTACTTATGTCACATGATTTACAATTCTATGTACTGTAAAATTCCACTGTAAAGATCATCTAAGATATTGCAAACTCGTGCAATGTTTGACAATTGTAAGTCTACAATGACTACTTTAAGAAGAAAAAGGTACCAATATTTAGGAGCCACATTGATGTTGTTAAGAATATCTATTACAGCAATAAAGATTGCTGGAAAACAGTCTTAATTACTATTTTGTCGTGGTAAGGGATGTATATCGGTACCAAGTGCCGGTACCAGAGCTACGTTCAACAATGCGAGCGCTCGGGGCGACATCGAGCGCTCTAGTTCTGAACGCGAGCGGCCACGCGAGTGCACGGGGTACTCGCGATTCAGCTCGAAAGGTGTTTTGCTTTTATATTAAAGATGGTGGCTGGAAAAATTAAAAAAATATTTCAAATAATTATCCCTGAAAAGTGGAACGCAAACTGGTTTGTTACTTGTTCCACATAACATATACAAGCAATGTATATAATATAATTCATTTGGTACAGTAAATTGTATCATAATGATTCAATTTATGATAAAAAATGTGAAAAATCTCATGTATCAGCAGAAATAATTGTTCCCCCACCCGCTATTTTCAATAGTGTGCTGTTTGACGCCATCTTTCAGCGAGAGCTTGTTGTTGTTCAATAGCCTAACAATTAGCGAAGCAGGCGCTCGCTCGAGCGCTTGCATTGTTGAACGCTTCTCAGTATCGGTATAATTTTGAACATTTCTGGTAAATACCGTTTAGTTTTGATATCGATACACAAATCGGTACTTGAACAAAATGGAACAGATTTAAAATAACCAATTTTAAATGTACAGAGCTTTAATCTCTACACATCTGCAAATTTATCCTATTGAAAAGGGATATCACTCAATATAAAATATGGTTAAGTTCATAGTACAATTCATTGATGTTAAGTATGCCACGTTAGATCTATATTGATAATTGATACAAAATGACAGTTAAAGTAACGCCACGATGTTGCAGGAAATAAGCATGCTTCTTATGCGTCAAAATTATTTTAAAGACACGTTGCCGACGATTTCAGTGTCTTAAAGGTCTCTCAAAATTGTATCCCACATCACATACATGGTAACATTAACCTGCACAATGATAAATTTGTAGTTCTGTAATTTTGTCTTTCGATTTTAAATTCTACAAGTATAAGTTATATCATAATATCCCATGTGATTTGTTTACTATAAAGCCTAATGTGACCTAATCGGGTGACAATCCATAATGTCTCCCTCTGGACATTACCTAGCGGCCTGTCAGTTGGGCCAACGACGTGTTTACGTCGAAGTATAATCTTTGTTGGGCTAACGATGGGCCATCATCACCAATGACTGTAGTTATATCAGTCAATGGCCCAACAGAGAGGCCCATCATTGACAAACATGACAGGAAAATATTGTATTGGGCCAATTATGGGCCAATCATGTGAAACAAAGGGAAAACACTTAAGATGGGCCATCAATGGCACAATGACTGAAGTCATTTTATCCAATGAACTAATGAGGCATATATTCATCATTTCAAAAAAATAAATTAACAACATTGGTTCAGTTACTTAAACAGACAACAAAATAATTAGTTGTTTTTATGTTTTATTGGCAAAATGAATATATCATCTTATTATTTATCCGTCTATTATTGATAACTGTCTTACTTGATACAAACTTATAAGAGAGTTTATTCTAAAATGAAAATAAAATAAGTTACATTTCCCCGCCTAATTTTAAATCAATTCAACATCCAAGGTCTTATACTAGACTATAACAAGTGCTCCGCTGGGCGGGGCATTATACGCCCGTGTGCAGTCCATGCTGTGTTCTATCTCATACAAAGTCCCTGTGAACATGACCTATGACCCCGGGATCTCAGAAAAGGTCCAATACTTAACTGGAGGGCTATCCAAAGCAAAGATTTTGAGAACCTAGGTACAGCCATGGTTAATTTATGGTTATCCCTGGGCCTCAGAACCAAAAGTTCTCACCCTTGACCCATAGAGTATTGATACATAAAATTTGGTTATCATAGATATAGTTTGTTGTTGGACAAGGTTTTTCCTCATGATTTCCTTGTGACTTTGACCCAGGGGCCTAAAACCAAAGGGGCATATGCTAGACATTTCAGCTACCCTTAAATAAAATTCGGTGGACCTAGGTACAATCATTATTGAGTTATTGTCCGGAAAATGTTTCAATATAAATTAGGTCCCAGTGACTTTGACTTTTGACCCTGGGGTCTCCAAATCAAAAGGGAACATCCTCTTGGCAAATGGGCTGATCCACATAAAATTTGGTTAACCTAGGTACACTCATTGTTTAGTTATTGTCCGGATAAGGTTTTTCATATGATGCCCCTAAGACCTTGACCTTTCACCCAGGGGCCTTAAAACCAATAGGGAACATCCTTGACACATGGGCTACCCTCACATAAAATTTGGGGAACTAATTAGGAACTTTAGTCAGTTATCTTTCCCTGATAAAATCTGAAGCAATCCAATTGGTGAGTATGTCTTTACAGTTGGAATCCTCGGATTTTATCTTTGAAGTCCTATGTAAAGATAACAAAATCTTTCATCTAATATCTTTCTTGTTAATTAAGGTATTATAAGAAGTGATTAAATTTAGATAGTTCTTTACCCTTAAATTACTTGGGTTGATTTTCAAACAAATTAAATGATTTACAAAAAAGTTATTTAAGATTAAGTTTGGCAAATTGACATTAAAAATTAAGGGTAAAATCCGAGTAATCCAACTATTAGGACCTACCTATTTGAATTTTATACAAGGGGAAGTAACTGACTAAAGTTCCTTATTTCATGTTTCTTATTAAATATAGCATTATTTCTATTGTTTGCCAGTTTGACTTCATTAACATATTGATTGAACATTTAAAGTCACTGCTTGGTAATATGATAAATTCTGGTTGATGGTTTAGACTTGACCCAGGGGCCCCAAAACCAATAGAGAACATCCTTGACACATGGGCTGCTCTCACATGAAATTTGATAAATGTAGGTGCAGTCATTGTTGAGTTATAACCCGGACAATGTTTTATTTTCAATATGATGCCCCTGTGACCTTGACCTTTGACCCAGGGGCCCCAAAACCAATTGGGCATATCCTTGACACATGGGCTACTTTCACATAAAATTTTGTGAACCTAGGTATATTCAGTTATTGTCTGGACAAAGTTTTTCTATTTGATGCCTCTGTGACCTAGACCTTTAAACCTGGGGTCCCAAAACGTATTGAGAACATCCTTGACACAAGGGCTACCTTCACATAAAATTTTGTGAACCTAGGTACAGTAGTTGATTAGTTAGTGCCTGGACAAGGTTTTTTAATATGATGCCTCTGTGACCTTGACCTTTGACCCAGGAGCCCCAAAACCAATAGGGCATATCCTTGGCACAAGGGCTACCCTCACATAAAATTAAGTGAACCTAGGTACAACATTTGGTGGTGCAGTTATTGTCCGGACAAGTTTTTCATTGCTTGCCATTTTGACTTTACATGTATTAACATATTGATTGAGTATAGTAACAATTGTATTAAAACTGTTTTTACTTAAGCGGATGAAGAACAACCAGTATTAAATATGTTACATACGGACAGAACTCACTATGTTAGTTTAAGACGAAAGGATTGGTGGAAACAATTACAAACAGGTATTGTCTGCTGAATATGACTCAATGTTGACCCTTAATTTTCATATGTTAAACATTGTTCAAAATGTATTTTTTCGATGTCATTTGCCAAAATATATTTTACCTTTAGACAAACGCCGAGTAATTGCTTTATCAACATTTTCCCTTGAAAAAAAATCAACATGACTGGTAAATAATTAGGTCCCTTCATTGGTCAGTCCAAATTTTGTGGGTGTCTTTATTTCAAAACTTGGAATATTAAAATAAAATATGACATTAATGTTGATTTTCCTTCATAAACACAATGTAAGCTAAATAGGGAAGTTAACTGTCATGTAGAATGGAAGGTCAGAACTGGTTATAGGTCCAGGAAAACTAGATTGGATATGCTGGTCATTTTAAAATGGCCATAATTTGTGTCTGATTCTGAATATTGTTACTTTTATTTGTTTTAATTTCTCAGTTAACTGTTATGCAGTTTTGCAATGGAACAATTGACTGCAGATATTAAGCTGCAGCAGAAAATCCAACGGATATCATTACATATACAATGTATTTGCTTATTTTCCTCATTTCAGAAAATTTACACAACATCAATGTGAGGAGTAAAAGTAAATCAATGAAGTATCCAATAATGCATCTAGATTTTCTTCTACAACTAACATTTTCAGTTGACTATTTTGAAAGCTTTATGTTAGAGTACAGTGAAACTGCAGCTGATGAAATAACTGAGGAGTTTATCACTACAACAGTTGGTCCAGTAATGTGTCAACTTGCTCTGTCATATGCTAGTTCAATGGAGAGTGCTTCATTAGATATGGATTCAATATTTCCAGATAAAAACAAACAGAAAATAAATCAGTACATTTTTAAGTTTAAAACTCCTAAGGACACAATGGTTCATGTGGACAAAAGCAATGATATGGAGTCTTTTGATTTTAATATTTCAAAAAGAGAGGGGAGCAATTTATTGGTCCACTTATTTCCAGTTTTCCCTAAAAAATGGGACTCATTTGTTATGCCATTCGGGTTAGATTCTTTGTCTTTGTGTTTAAAAGCTTTAGAAATACCAAACTCAATTCAAGAAGTTAAGGAGACTGAAGAAAGTATTGCTTCATCCATAGAGTTAATTGCCTACTACTGCAAGTGGCCTAAACAAGCCAAAGAATGGGCCAACAGAAGTCGTTTAACAAACTTCCCAACAATAGCAACTATCCACTCTATTGTAAGTTCTGGATGTCATGTGATTCCAGTATTATCAACAGAAACACAAAATGATGTTATAGACAGTATGCTGACTGAGGACATTGTTGGTTCTAAAAACACATGGAGCTTAACATTTGCTGTAGCTGAAAGACAGATTTGTAGAGAATTAATGGAAGGTCAGAAAACATGCTTTAGAGTACTTAAGACATGCTTAGATAAATTGTGTGATGAGTCACGCATTCCTCCCTTCATTTTGAAGAGTGTTTTCTTCTATGCCTGCGAGAACATAGAGGCTTATAAATGGAAACAAGAACCAGGCAGATGTTTAATGGTGTTGATTGAGAAACTGATACAAAGTTTGGAAACTAAGGTGTTACCACATTATTTTATTTCAGCAGAAAATTTGATTGGTACAGTGCCTGATGATATTTTATTGACATGGAGTTCAATGTTAAAATGCTTTCGTTGTGATCCTATAGCACATTTGTTCTTTATGTTCGACTCTATTGGTCTTACATGTACAGAAATTGGAGGCTTACTTGATGACACCATAGACGATATACTTCAGTTTTGCCAACATAGAAGTATTGAATGCTCCTTTACTCAATCCCTTGTACCTGCAGCAGGGCGACTTGTGGAGTCTCTTGTATATAGAGGGGAGTTTAATTATGCAATGTTGGTCATTCAGAACATTGATGACATTTGGATGAACTTCCAGCCACCTCCATTAGTCGACGTCATTTGTAAGCTTATGTCAGACATGGTGATTGGTTATAAATGGTGCATGGCACTTTTTATGGATATGAGGCTAAATACAAGGTTAAGCAATGAAATCATAGGGCACAGCCAATACGTTCATATTACTGAAATATATGGACCAGAAATACGAAATGAAATGCCCAACACAATAGTTCCAAATTGTTACTGCATCCCATGTGGTGACTTGATATTTCCAACTGTCAGCATACAAGTAATAGAACAAGCTGGCAGTGTAAACTTGATGACAAAATGTTTACAGTTCTACTTAGAGAACCTCAGAAAATTGACTGGGGATAATTTAGTTATTGATGCTCATGTTTGTCATAATCCATCAATGTGTTTGCAGAGGAAAAGGGATCTTACTCTGCTAATGAAGCTGTATAAAAAATTACTGGATGCCTATGTTGAAATGAAACAAATGGAATCATTTAAAGCTCTGATGCCTATATTCACAACCATTGTGGAAGCCATTCAATCACCCAAAGGGTTATCATACTTAAAATATGCTTGGGAAATATTAGGAGAGCAGGAGAAGGCATCACAGTATGAAAAGAAGAAACAATCTCTTCAATCCCAGGTAGAACAAAAATACATGATGTTATTTCAAATGATGACTGGAGATGGTTAGACCTACTTTTAGTTTTAAATACGTGTCATAATGACTTCTATGCAGGGTTCAGCAATTATAGTTTTTGAAGTCTAAGCATTCCAAAAATCTCAGAGATTCTTTACTTAGGCTTTCTTGTTGGCTATTCATTTTCCAATCTTTATCCCCAAATCCCTAAAACGACAATGGGTAGGTCTAGGAATTGAAGATGGACTAGTCCATTGTGGAAATTCAGCATTGAAAGGGCAAACATTTGTGTCTTGTATTGTAGAATCTATAATCTTATGGTGGAATAACCAACTAGAGATTCTAGTCTGATAAGACAATTTGTTAGTTCAACCGACATGTAAGCAACGGTTTCAATCACCTCACATCATAATCCTCTTATTTTGATCAACTACTCTGTTTTATATAGTCAATCACCTTATCATATTTTGTACTGAGTGCAGGGGTGGATCCAGGATTTTTTTCTAGGGGAAGGGGGTCCAAACTTCTCTAGGGGGGTCCTAACCTCGAACCACATTATACACATTTTGCAGAAAAAAAATGCAACATATTGATAATAATAACTACATAACCAATAAATCTATGATAAGCACCGAAAAAAATTGCTTCAAGCTACTTAAAAATGACTTACAGGCAAGAAATACCCTAATGGACATGTACATTTTCTAATTTCTAGATGGGGGGTCCCTCCCAGCTGGATCTGCCTTTGGAGTGATACATCATTTACTAGGTGCATTTTTGTTTATGTTATGATTCTTGATTAAAATGTATTTTATTAACCACTAAGCTTGTTTCATTGATATTTCATACATAGATATTTAAATTTAATATTTCAGTTTTCTCTGTTATTTGCTTTATAGGAAATAGTACTTTGTTTTTGTACAGTTTTTTTTTAAATAAATACTACTAAGAAGTCTGAGGTGGATTAGTAATATATAAATAAAGATATTGTAACCCGAAAAAAACATGGATGGTCTGAACTCCCATGAACTCTCGAGTCCTAAGCAGATATTATGCGCTAAAAGTTCAATGAATTTTACGTCATACTTTTGATATACAAAATTTGTTATTTTCATGCGAATGATACATGTATATATTTTAAGTAATGATTTGCATGGAAAAATATTTGCATGCGTGCTATAAAAAAGTGTGAAGAAAACAAGACTTTTAAAAATTTTACTGTATTTCTGTTTACATACATGTACTTTTCTCTTATACTCTATTTATTCACTATGTATATATGTTTGTAATTACTATGTAAATCTACAGAAAGTGGAGGCAATAAAGATATATATATTATCATTTAAAAACATTGTTTAAAGTGCTAACATATATATTTTGCACATAATTTTACACTTGTTTTTTACAATATCCATTATCAACCTAATCAGTTATAACAAAGGAACTGACCACATGTTTATTTTTCTCCGTATCTTGATTTTCATCACATATTTTATGTTGCTGTTTTATTCAAGATGGATTGTTAATCTTTATTACAAATATTGTTTCCTTCTTACGTTTTTGCATTTTAGCCAAGTGGCAGTTAATAATCTTTCTTGTGACAAGTGTCACATTTGCATTAATCACATATCTTTAATTATATTTCCTAGTCTGGTCACAGTTAAAGGTGTCGACTAAAGAGATCAAGATGCTAGATTACATAATATTTGTAGTTTTGAATAAAATATTAATGCCAACATCTGTTAATTCCCTACTATGATTAGGGACTGCTTATATATAGCAAACTATTTTCTATGTAGTACAATCATATAATATACAATATAAACATGTAATTAAAAAGAAGAACTTGTACAATACTTTGTGAAATCTACACTTCGTGATATTTACTTTTTAACTACATGTACTTATTTTTATTATTTTACGGACTTAGTGACATTTAGATGTTTTTAATAATTAAGTCTGTGACAACTTTGTGGAATCTTGTGATTGGATATTTAAAGAAATTAATAAATTGTTATTGACTTTGAAAACTTTGTGATTGTTTCAACTATTCAACATTTGTTTAATTAGAGACTGACTCTCCTCACATCGGCTACTCAATGATACGTCTTGAGATCATTTCTTCTCTGGCGTATTACAGACACATTACCATAAGAGTTAGCTAGAAGACAAGAGAGTATAAATGTCTCTGCTATAATTTCTTACTGTCATATTTAATCATGAGACAGACTAAAAATTTTTATGATATTTTCGCCAATACTTCCCTGTGTAATAATGTTTAGTTTTCAAATACTTGTATCAGACATAAGTTGGTGTACCATGACACCTCCAAATCGGCTTAAAATAAATTGTTATGCAATATTCATAATTAAACAATGTACCCAAAACAGCAGTTGCTTTTTACTGATTTTTATTTCTAGTTTTCTTTAATTGTATCCTTATTTTATTACGTTTCCTACCAAATGTCACATGATGTTTATGATTGATGTCATTGTATTATTGTGTTACTACACTGACATTGACTCAAGGCCCCCAAATACTTTCATGATTTGTTTGTAACTGTGTACATCATTTATTGGACTTTTCAATATAAACTAAAACATTATAAAAACAAATATTGTTTATTTATCATTATAGATAGTAAAGAGCTGCTGGATAACTACTTACCGATTGAACCTATGTACATTTCTATTATGTCAAAACAAATTTATGGATACCCCATACAATCGTAAAATCAAATAGAGTGTAGTTCTCGGTACCAAGTTTGTCCTACTTGCACAGCTGTCACATGCCTCATTCTCCAGCGCATTGAATTTATAAGGGTGTATATCTTGCTCATAGAATTTTGTTTCACTTTTCTAGAACAGAGCATTTCTCAGTTGGTCAAGCGTGGTCGGGATGTTCTAAAGACTGCCTTCAAGCACTGAAAGTGCCGGAAATCGAATTTCAGAAGCTCACATTCAGAAAAATTTCAACCGGAGGGAGGGGACACCACTCCCGAACCCACTAAAGCTGCGGACCCATTATTCAGATCCTTCCAATGCGCCTGCTTGTCATTCTTGTATCCTGAGGTTATCAAGATTCTCGATCTGTTTTAATTGGATTTTAATTTGCTTGAAATATTTGCATTTAAACTACATTTGTGAATATAAAAGAATCCTTCTAGACTCTGGGTACGAGAATGCTGCGTGTCATAGATTTTAAAGGGGTAGTGGATGTGCCAATTGTTACAATGACAACATCCCAGATAACAACTTGGCATCTATGAGTGAAATGAGAACTATGTATCATCAAGATATAAGCATTTTTGCTGCTTTCATAAAAATGTTGATTTCCATTTATTGATGAAGTACATGGAGGGGGAGTCGGCCATGTAGAAATGTAGGCGAGTACTGGTTGTAGTCAAAGGTCCAAGAAAACTAGGTAAGGCGAGTTTGCTACAATATAATGGCCATTATTTGTGTTGACATGATGTTAAACTTCACCAGAAATCAGCTTGATGCATAGAAACCAGAGATACAAGTAAGATTGACAACCACAATTTATTAACCTTAAATTATTTGATAGTCATACAAATAACATAATATTGACTCTACAGTACCCACCAAAAGTTAGGATACAAAAGAAATTTACAACAATTCTTATAATTATTTTATGATTATTTTTGTTGAATTATTATTTTTTTACCAATTTAATTGTTTTGTAGCTTTTATGCTAATTTTGTAGTCTCAGTTATAATTTTATAGATTACAAAAAAATGGATTTAAAACTAAAAAGCCTTTAAAAATAAACAGTTACAATGTATCAAATGTTAGATAAAAGCTATTCAATAGGCCTACAAAGGAAAATATCAAAACTTTTGGTGGATACTGTATAATAACTCAACAATTAAAAATTAAGGTTTAAAAGCCAGGTTCTTTACAATCCTATAAATTTTACAAGAGAATCAAAGAAGTTGCACAGCATGCTGAGACAATACATAAGTAGAACAATGGGGATTTTTTTCAATATTTACTAAAGGTGTAAAAATCATTTTAAATGTATAAAGCTGTATCTATTACAGATATTGTCACACAAATTTCAAAATGTACAATGTATAAGACTTAATTAGTCTTCAATGATAAAGACCACATCATTAATACTAAAATAAATGCTGCTAACATTCTAATACAATGTTTGGAGCTACTGTGCCCACATACTTAGTAAAAATATGCTTGGAGCGGATGCTTTGTTATATCTTTCCTAATTTTAAAGAAAATTTTTAAGTTGTCTTTCTAATTTCAACTTGTACATTCACAGAAATATATCGAGGAAACAAATTATAAAAAGAGAAGTCCCAAGGACAGCAAGCTCGTCTTTCAAAGTGCCTTTTTAAAGGCAAGACTTACATTTAAACGAAAGTGCTTTCAAGACATGACTTAGTTTTCAAAAGAAAAAAAATCATTCGAAAAATAATTACAAATTCATATTTGTATATTATGAGAAATACATACCGGTAACTTCAAAAACATACATCCATGGAAACGTCTCTTAATAGCGGTGTAGATGTAGTATCAATTAATAAGCATGCCAACATCCATTTAAATATCTCTATTAGAACTAAAGATATTTTAATTAGAACAAATAACAAATTAGTATAAAGGGACATAACTCCATATAGAAATTTATCAAGTGTTACTTCCTTTTATAGCTGTGTGGATACAACACTGATAAATTAAATATCTTTATTAGTATAGTGCGGACACATTGACCCCGACCTGACCTTTATGCAAGAATATTCATTACATTGAATACGAAGGTAGTATTAATGTTCGAAAACAATCGGATTATACCGTCAAGGCTCGAATGTAATTATAACACAGGGATTAATTTTAAAGTACATTTAAAGTGTACAATGAGTCTCTATTACACATAGGCCGGACCAGAATATTATACGATGAGGCTTACCAATTCAAAAGTTGTAGGTTTTAGCCCCACAACCGCCATCCCCGCCCATGTTATTATAATTTGTAATTACAAATGTAAGAAAACAAGTTTCACGTTTGAATGCACATATATACTCTATACATGTCTTGTTAAACTTATAATGTGAGCCATAGCCGACATTACACCCTCAAAACCTACAAGCCCCATGCAACTCTACTAAGTTCCCGCCGATGCTATTTCTAATCAATGTAAATACGTAACGAGCCGAAGTGTAGATTAGGCGTGGTATTGATTTTCGCCGGGATATGTGTATCTGATAATAAGATGCAAATGAGAAAGGTAAGGTCAGGTCAATATGTCCGCACTATACTAAATATATTCAGTTTGAACAAACTTTAATCTTAAATAATTAAGAATGAAGGGACATAACTCCAAAAACTATTTCATCAAGAGTTAAGTCCCTTTACTGTCAGATAGATGTTAAACTAATAGGCTTAGTAACTTTCATTTAAATAAATATATATATGTACTTAAGATGTCTCAGTTTGAACAAATAATAAACTAAAATGTTAGTATATAAAGGGGCATTACTCAAAGATAATTCTTCCATGTTACATTCCTTATTAGTCATGTAGATACATGTATAGTACTGACAAATAAATATACTAACTTTCAGTAAACTATCTTGATTAGTATTGAAGATATTCTATACAGGAAAAAATTTAACCCAATATTTTCCATTTTTTAAGTATGAATGGGCAACAACTAAAAAATTCATTTAGAGTTATCCACTTTCACAGTATGGTTGATATAGTCCCACTAATTATTAAGTATACCAACTTTTAATTAAATACCTTGGATAGTGTTGAAGACATAAGACTTTTAAAAAGCTTTAATTTCGGAAGCAACACCAAAGCCATTTGTAGTTACAAAGATATAAAAACTTAACCAAGAAGTGTTATGCTGACACACTACTAATAAAGATAGCAGAATAGTAGAGCAAAAAAGTTTTTGCTTACAGTTCTCCTTCCAACTCACTGAACTGCTTTGATTCACGAGGTTTTTTTATTAGCTATGACAAGAAAAATTGGCTCTTAGGATGGAGTATAAATGTACATTTTATTGTTCTGCATTAAAATGCTCAAAACATTTTTTTAAGGATGACCTCATGCCTAAAATGTATATGAAATGCATGGTCCAATGGATAATATACATGAGTAATTTGGCCTAATCATACTTACAAGATTGATTTAACCTCTCTTATATACAAGAATCATAACTTGTATTGTGAATTGTTTCAATAAAATGATTTTTGCATGCCATAAATGATTTCTCAATACACAACATGTATGAGAATCCAAATGATTACTCAATAACAAAAAAAGTGTTGGTACAATATAGCAGATATTCTGTACTTTATTATACTGAAAGAAAGTCAATTAATCATAAAACACAACATTAGAACATATTTATGAACGACTACAACTGAGATTTAAACTCCAAACACAAGATTACAAAACTTGAGTTTGAAGTCCAAGACAATTCAAAGGTAGTTGAAAACAAAATCTTTCAATACAAGGTCATTATTTGACAGTAATGCTTCATATTACTTTGATACTAATAACAAGTATGTCTTAGTTTCTGACGTTTTAAGAAATATACAATAAAAGTTTTGAAAATGAACTTAATATTCCATTCATTCTCTATTAAACACCTTCCCTAATAAATGTCAACCCTTATGTTTGGAAAAAACTACAGTGTACATGTTTCAAGTAGTAATTTCAACATTTTATGACAATGTAATGTAATGTTCAGGCTAATTTAAAAGAGAATACACAGTACTTGCAAACACCTATGATGAATATGTACACATGATTTCAATGTAGTAAATTCACAATTCATTGTTGTAAAATGTCATACATTGTCTTTTACGATCTACTACGACTTCGACTATCACTAGAACTTCTTTTTCTCCTTGAAGGAGAGGAACTAGCGCTAGAGTCACTACTACTTGGTGATCTTTTACCTCTTCTAGGAGATGGGGAACTGCTTCCAGATGATGAGCTTGAACTGACTCTGGAAAAACAAATACACATCAATCATTGAAATTGAAACAATCATCACAAAAGCATGTTTAAAGGTATACAACAATAACTTGCCAATCAAAAGCTTATCTGATTTTTGAAGCAGAATTTGATGGTATATGCATGAAGGGCGGGCATCTCAATTTTATTGACTTATTCTGCCTATCTTTGTGTACATAGGATAAATTCCAATTTTAAGTTGCTCACAAGTACAATTGTATAAAAATAAATATTTTATAAAATCAGATAATAAAGGGCATTTCTTATACAAATGCACTTATTGCAATGATCTACGATTGTATGATTGATTATAAACATTTTTTTTTGTAATTATATATTACTTAAAATACATATGTATGCATACATAAGTTATTATAATAAACACAATAAAAAGATGGTGTACTATATGACATGGGTTTTTATGTTTTACCTTGTTAACAGAAGGGAGCATTATAATTGAGTAGTACCAAAAAATGAGGAAAAGATAAACATAAACAACAATATAATGAATAACTTATATCTGAAATGATTTAACTTGCTTGCACACTTAAATTTTGACTTTTTTACTATGTCGGATCTTTCTGTCAAAAACACAGACTGAAGTTGAACACAATTAAAATTGCACTTTTTCAAAGAAAGGGGGGGGAGGGTAACTACTTACTACAGATAATTAAGTTTCAAATAATTTACAATTGCATGTCAAGTAATGAAATTAATCCATACAAAAAGTTATATATATTGAAACACAATGTACATAATAAAGATTATATTACAGGTATTCTCCAAAGAAAGGTAGAGATTGATTATAAACATGATGCACATAAACAATAATAGTAACTTTGTCAATCAGACAATTAAAGTATATAGACATGCAATTTTAAAGTGATAAATTAAAACCCATCTTGATCCAACAATGACTCCAATTATGTTACCTCAACGTGTACCACTTATATAATCACTAACACACACATACAACATTATTTATAATAGAAACTCATGTTTATTTCATTTTTATTTTTTTTACTAGATTTAATGCCGTGTCAACACAATTTAGGTCATTTTACAGTGTCCAGCGCACCTGACCTAGCTTTCCTGGACCATTGTCTAGAACCAGTACTCACCTACCCTTCCACAAGGCCAAAACTTCTCCATATTATCTAATCAATGAAGGAAAATCAACATTATTGTCAAATTTTCATAGAAGGGTATAACCTCCCCAGGTGGGATTCGAACCCGCACCCCTCGGGCACAAGATTCCAAATCCTGGCGCGCTACAAACTCATGTTTGTGAGCACATGTATGAAACATATCTGTCAAATTGTTAAATTGTAATTGAATTCAATAAACAACAAATCATGTTAAACCTTTTCATACCTGCGTTTTCTTTTCACTGGAGATCTACTTCTCTTTTTCTCTTTGCCTCGACTTCTGAAAAATTAAGTTAAAATTACTACATGGAAAATTACAATTTAATCTTTTTACATCCAAGTGGAACATTCAAACAAACATTGATATTAATGCTGCACTTTTACATATTTCAGACTATATGTCATCTTTTCTAAAAACCTCTAAAAATTACACAGAAACATTCTGGAAGCAGTAAAGCAGTGTAGTGATAATGACAAGTTTAGTGCATAAATTCACACAACTTTAAAAAATTGTGATTTTATAATAATAAAAACTTCCCATTGATAATTCATGTTTCTTTATTGACAAAAACATGATGTTTGTTTCAGTAAAAATAATCAAAAAGCCCAAATTTAGCTAACATATAAGAATTATGATATTTCAGTTCCAAATGATTTATTTGAGAAGAAAAAAGGTTTCTGTATTTTGATTGTTCAGCTTCATTTGTATTAAGACCATCATTTTTATTTGTTTGGAACTTCAGTTCTGACAAATATATTTACCATAATTTAGACCCTTGCAGATTTTGAAATTTACTGCAATAATTTACATTCACTTAAAATCCCAACTACTTCTTGAGTGGAGTTATGTTTACGTGATGCGGCTCAGTAGAGATTTTTACATGGTCTTGTAATAGAATGGTTTCAATGATTCATTCAAATAGGCAAAGTTTTAAGAAAGTATATAGGAAAGTAAAACTCCTGGTCATTTAATGATTTTGAATGATATCTAAATAGTGGAGTTTTCTTGGTTATTTCACATACAGTTGAAGTAGAGCAAATGTCCATGAATAAAAACTTTAAACCTGGGGTCACTGAATTGTGTACTTAACCTTTGAATTTTCAAACCTGAACAAATTCTGTGCCTTCAGCGCTTTGATTAATGGTTGTAACAGAGGAACTTCACTGTATATACCCAAATTTACAGACATTACAAATTGAAGAAAAACAAATTAAATATGAATACTAGTAAGTATGTTGAGTCTTAACCTTTTACCTACTGTATTATCCTACATAAATACACAGACTAGCAACTATAACATCAATGTATTGTTTATGCTAAAATGTGATAAGACAGATATGTAATCCAAAAACCCACACTGAAGTCAAGTGGATAAAATCTTAAGACTTATGACTGTAACTACTCAATGACAGAGAGACAAAGGGCAAGGATTGGTTCATACCATACTACAGGTTACAACTCTGTATGATTCATAAATAGTTGCTTACAGAAGATAGCAGCCTAGTACTGTTGCACCCTAAACAGGTAATAAGGTGAATGGTAGCCTTATATATGAGTTTGACTTTTGATAAAATATATAAATCTCAAGAACGTAATACTTTCAAAATGCCCGTGTGAAGGATACATAGGATCATAAACATAATGTACCTGGATCTTGATCTTGAATATCTTCTTCTAGGAGACCTTGATCTTCTTGGTGACCTAGATCTTCTACGTGGTGATCTAGACTTTCGTCGCCTAGGTGATCTAGAACGACGTCTTGGTGGAACTGGAGAGTATCTTCTAGGTGATCTCGAGTCTGAAGATGACCTTTTTCTAGGTCTCCTAGGAGACCTCTTAGGTGACCTTGAACTTCTTCTAGCTGACCTTGATGTAATTGAACTTCTTCTTGGAAATGGAGAACTACGCTTTTTGGGTGAAGGAGATCTTCTCCTATTTCTCTTTGGAGATGGAGAGCTCCGCCTTCGCTGTCTTGGAGGGGATGTTTTACGTTTGTTTCCACCCCTCTCCTTAGACTTTGACCTTGACTTTGATCTCTGATGAGACTTGTATGATTTTCTCTCCTTTGAAACAGAAGAGTCTCTATCCTTATCTTTAGAATATCTCCTGCCAGATTCAACATTTGGTTTATTTTCCACAGGAATGGGAATGTCAGCATTAATGACTTTAGGTAAAATAGACATTGGTTTTACTACACCAACTTGACTTTTTGTCGTAGTTCCACTTGTTTCAAATATGCTTGATAATGATCTTTCTTTTTCTGGAGCCGTTTGTGTCACTGTAGGAGGAGTTTCAGTAGGTAACGGAGGAGGTGCAATGTCACTTCGAGGAGGGGGTAAGGGAGGTGCTAAATCTTTTGGCACTGGGGGTACTATTATGTCCTCAGATTTCACTAAATTTACATCAGTAGCAACAGGTACTGATGTTTCTTCACTAGATTCACTTTTCTTAGCAGTTTCTGAACTATCCCATCTTCCTCTTTTCTTTCTGATGAAGAAAGTAAAGAAAACAATGTTAAATTAGCATCTAAGTATTGTTTTATATAAATGGTTATTAAAATGAAACAATTGAAAAACTGTTTTTAATTAAAAAGTAACATTAACAATTAGGGAATACAGTCAGATCTTGATACAACACTGACATATGCGCTATAGCAATAATTTTTCGAGACCTGACTATATTAAATTTCGGTGTCAAACTAATTTTATTTCACTAGGTGAGTTTAAAAGCATTTCCGTTAAGAGAAGTGTAACAAGTGAAAATGTATTTTAATAGGCACAATAATTGAAGTAAGTGACTTAATACCAAAATTAACAAATTTTCTGTTCCTTTCTTGCCTTAGTAAATTATTAACCCTTTACTGGTTGCTACATGTGTGAAAAGTAGCCATTTTTTACCTAAACACACTAGGGCTATTTTGAGATGCTTAAATTTCATTATTAATTAACAGACAGATACGCACTTTGGCCAAGTTATTCCCTGGGTGACTGTCTTTAAAAAAAAACTAATTTGAGCTCTAATGCCAGTAACCATGGCAATGCTGGGGCGGAGCAAAAAGAGCAAAAATGCAATTTTTGCTCCTATTCAACCCAAACTTTGCATTTCATTCAGTAATACTTTTCAAATTTGAGGTCTAAAGTGCAATTTTTCTGCACTCAATGACCCTGAATTTTTTCTGGCGGGGTGAAGTACAATGTATGTGAAAAAAGGTCATTTTTTGGGACAACTTTCCCAAAGTGAAATTCACTAAATTCAAGTAAAAACACCGATTTCAAGGCTGTAGTGGCCATTTTGAAGGGGTGTACAGACAAATTAAAATGGGGGATTAACTAGTTTAGGGTAAACAAATGTAATATAGGTTTAGTTTCTCCTAAAGATGATGTAATTTTGACATAAATACATATTACCATTCTTTGCTTAATACATAACAATCATGATAAAGTAATTATCAAACTTTAAAATATTCATTAGAGCAATTTGATATTCTAGTTCTATGCAAATAATTATGAAGATGATTAACAATACAAGCTTTATTCTGTGTTAGAATGTCATACAAGATACTAGAATGTATTAGGTTTGATGAATGTTTTCACCATCATGATAAATTTCACTTCATACGTGTACCAATCTCATTATATGTTTTTACTGGCTTTCAACGTCTTGTCAACACAAATTATGATCAGTTTAAGAAAATTTATAAAGAAAAGTCAACACTGTAGCAAAATTTTCAATGAATGGTATACCCAGCCAGGGTAGGCTGAGACCAACCCTTATTGGGACCCAAGATTAATTCTGCAACTAGCCTAATGTACCACAGACCTATTAAATAAGTTAAGTGAAACTTTAGCCAGTATAAAACAAGTCACTACAGAGATATTTCTATTACCATACCTTGCAAGTTCTGATGCAGCCTCTACTACTTCAGCTATTTTAGGTAGTGGTGGTGTCTTCAAGGAGGAGGATCTACTTCCTTCATCTTGATCTACAGTTACCTGTAATAATTATTAATCTATTGGTGTAACATAGCTAGTACTAGTTTGCTGAGTTCACAAGTTGAAATAAAAAAATCTTATTCCAAAATTGACAAATATTTTGTTTCATACATGTTTTACTGTGATTTGTTAAGATATTTTTACAAAAACGTAACAAGGATCTATAGACATGTGATCAACAATAACAACTAATGACAGTCTACGAAAATAGTGGACGTGCGGTTGCCCGGCACAACCATTTTTTTAGTTCGGCAACCAACAATTTCTTTTGGGCAACCAAATTTTGCAAATGAGATATAGTGCTTGCTCTTAAAATGATCTGTTCGGACAACCATTTTTATATCCTAATTTCATAGACTGTAATAAGCTAAACAGAATTTGCTTTCTACTGTTTTCTCTTTCCAGAAATACTTAAATGACAATATATAGAGAATTAGAAATGTTTCCAACTGACAATCAAAGCACTGACGGCACTGAATTTGTTTGGGTTTGAAAAGTGAAATTAGATTTCTGGCTCCAACAACATTTGTACACAAAGAACAGTTCAGTGATATTAGTTTGATAGGTAGAACAAAACTTTTCCAGTTCAAAACACTTCACAAAATCGGCCTATTAATACAACAAGTAAACCAGACAGGCCAACGCTTTCATGATTTTCTTACAGAACCATTCTATTACATAAGACGATGTAACATCTCTACTGACAACTGGCACAAACGACTGGTCATGACTGAATCGTTGATACCATTCTATCACATAAAGATGACGTAATCATCCTTACTGAGATGTACAACATAGCAGTGAATGTTCGTACTCTTGAGATATAGTTTGGATTACTAGTGTATTAATGTGCCCGTCATAGCAGACGATCTTTTTCAATTGCTCTATACATATACACTACTCAAAAGTTCTAAACCGCCACTAATAAAACTTGAATAACTTGAACATTGCTTTATTTTCATTGATGAAATTTTGTATGGTAGTCAATTACAAGTAACAGGATCGTATTTTGCACGTACCGACATCGGCTATAGCAATGTGCGGTGAACCGGAACGGAAGTTGCTATTCCGATAAAATGAGCTTAAAAATCCCGTGCAATAAGCTGCACATGTTTTTGTCTTCTTTTCATCCAGTATTCATGTTAGGACATAAGAAAAACACAAAACATGGCGAGAATGTAACTTAAAGAACGCGCTATTGCAGTTTGAATGATCGAACCTGGCACCTCGGTAAGGCAGGTATGTAAATTATTAATCATGCAGGCGTATTGTTATCATTAAAAATATTCAACTTAAGTTTTATTTGATGTCTTTAATGTCCTTCTGTGTTTGATTGAAATTGCGAGGAAATACCATAGACATCAGGGGCGGATCAATGAGTTTTTTTTCTGGGGAGGTCTAAACTTTTTCTAGGGGGGGGGGGGGGGGGGGAGAGGCTGAAACTTTCGAACTGTTACCCCATTATACGCTGTTTGCAGAATAACGCAACATATTCTTAATTAATACAGCATAACCATTTTTCTATGATAAGCACAAAGAAGTGCAAAGCGAGTCCCGGAAAAATTACTCCATGTTATTTAAACATGGCTTACAGTTAAAGATACACTCAAGGGTGGGTACATTTTGAAAATTTCAGGAGGGTCCGGATCTCTGACCCCCGCTTAATCCGCCTATGGGCATCATTCTTCCATCCAACAACTTATTGATAAAAGCCAACAGAATGGAATTCCCTACCAAAAACCATTGACAATGTGTGGGACAGGTTAGAAACGTACATGTGACGCCAGCCACAACCAGGAAATCTGCAACAGCTTTCACGTCTGGTTGTCCTTTTATTGAACAGTGTTCTACAGATGCAGTAACTGTTAAACTGTGTGAGGTCCATAAGACGTCGCTGTCAGACTGTCATTGCTGTTTCTCGTGGTCTCATGTCGCATTAATTTATAACTGTGAATTCCCGATTTTTGGGCTCGTTACTTTTACGTTAATTTTGTGGGTTATATTTATATGATATAAATAAAATGTTGAAATAAACGCAAGAATATTATTGACTTGTGTGTTAGATGGAAAACAGATCATTCCATAATCATTTAAGGTAGAATACCCATAATAGCTGCTGTCAAACTTCGGGCGATGTCGGGTCATGTCGACAAATTACGTAAAAGGTTTTCGTCGGTGTCGTTATCAATCGATAAAGATCGGATATACATCTTTATTGTGTAAATGCCTAATTTTTTCAAATATTATTAATATTTTTCTTATATTACCTCAAAATATTATCAATTCTCCCAATTATTTGAGAAAATAGATAGAATTCGTGTAA
Source organism: Mactra quadrangularis (assembly GCA_025267735.1). Taxonomy (NCBI): domain Eukaryota; kingdom Metazoa; phylum Mollusca; class Bivalvia; order Venerida; family Mactridae; genus Mactra; species Mactra quadrangularis. The sequence goes on along the minus strand of CM046299.1, from coordinate 31,760,502 downwards.
AAAGTTTAAACCGGAAGTTTAAAAATCCAATTCAAACAATGGACGAAAAGATTCGTCCCCTAACTGATTCGTCCCCTAACAAATTCGTAATCAATAAGTTGTTGATGATTTAAGCAATTAGAACATAAAATACCATTATTTTATCTTTAAATGGTCAATAATGGCGTTTAAAAGTAAAATATACATTGTAAAGAAGTGTTTACTTCATATTATAATGGTCACTAAAGTTTTGACATTTTTTCAAAAGGGGGGTCGATGCATTAAAATGGCATTTTGTTTAGTTATCTGTGGTCAAAGTTTTTTTTCTTTGTTTTATTCATTGCCATACGGTATAAGGTAAATTATTAAATGTGTAACTTGAAGTGCAGAAACTGTTTTCAAAGTCAAAAGATAGGGATACAGACTTGTAGTTTTTAAAGCCGGTGAAAATCGTCACATTTTCTGTTGGGTCTCCCTATGATTAACTTGGTATATGTGTAAAAATACCAAGGTAAAGTTATTAAAGTTGATGTATTTGCATTCATTAAAGTATTGTGAATTTTATTAAACAAAATTTATGAAAATAATTTGATTATTTAATTCATTTTTACATTTTAAAGACATATACCCCTTCAAATTTATAGTGTGATTCTTACTCATAACTCAATTTTCAAAAAAATGTTATAAAAATTTTATTTGACGGTAAAAAGTTAAAATATTTTGCCAGTGAATCTAGGTTGTGATTCTTATTATATAGAAAGCAGCAAAAAGCTTATTCTTTGATATGTGTATTATGGGTATTCTACCTTAACACTAAAATATAGCCATGTATCTAGTGGCGGTTTAGAACTTTTGAGTAGAGTATACTGAGGGACTACTTCTGTATTCGGTAAATTTTCAAAGTGGGAAAGGGTCTGAAATACGGTAAATATATTTGTTCAGGACTGAAGTCCTGAACAAATAAAAACTTAAGAGACAATTTTGACCAAAAATTTGATACTCTAGTTAGCGCAAATATGTTCAAAATAGAGGATCAACAACATAAGAGCAAATGTTGAGAAATTAAAATAAAATCTGGTAATATTTAGAATAATAATTGTATATGTACAAGTGAAATTGAAATAAGGCCATGCCATATCGGAATTTTGTTAAGCGTCCACGTGCGCATAGGTTTTAGAGTCCTTAATCAAAATAAAAAACACAATTGTTGGTAAAAAATTCTTAAATAATTCTGATGTTCCGGGATTCGATACGACAGTTTAATTCGGGGAAAATTGTGTTTGTCAATGACGTAAATTTAAATTATCATAACTGCGTCATAAGTACAATACATAAAAAAACACGAGTCATATTTTGAGGTTATTCCATTAAAAAAATATGTATATTTGTAGTACAAAATATTTATGTTTTCGTTTTCAGTTTGTGTGTTTTTGTGAATAGGTACATAAGTTTGTCAAATTTGAGTTGACGCTTAACGGAATTCCAATTTGGCATGGCCTAATTGTAAATATCTTAACAACTTTTACACTAGTAAATACATTGAATTTCTTTCAAATAAAAATGCAATAAATTATCTGCACATAACAAATTCTGACTTGATTAGTTCTGGATTTCTATTCCAAGAATATGTCTAATTAAGATTCCAAGGAGGTTCCAACTTAATTCTTATTTAAAATGTACCTGGATTAAAGTTACCTGTAATTTTTGTTGTACAACAGGACTATGGTCATCTTTATCAATATCTTCAGGATCAGGTGGTGGCTGCCATTTTATTCTCTCCTAGAAGTATACATGTTGTGAAATTAATAAACTATATTTACTATATGCACCTTGACATCAACAAAAGGGTTTATTGTTTTTTTTATATGTGTATCGAGTTCAGTGTAAAACCCTGAAAAAATTCAAGTGGAAACTGGCCTTATTGTCGACAGTATAAAGAGTACCTATTTTTAGAGAAATTTCCACATACAATATTTGTATTTTGACTATTCAGTTGTCTTTATCAGTTGTAAACAGTAGTTTGTTATGCCAAAATATTTCTTTAACTAGTAAAATCAATGTTGGAATATAAAATTATAGTCTATTTAGAATACACTGGAACCCCTCTATTAGTATTAAGACCACTAACTGTTCTTTCAAAAAGTGGTCTTAATAGCAGATAAGTTGGTCTAGCATAATTCATAGTACAAAGATTGCCTCACATACATATGTATATATTGTTCACTTTATAGAATCATTTTAAAGTGTAGTAGGTGTATTGAGTTTTTACTCAATATCAAGTGAAGAGTTTTCACATTATTTCATCAGATTTTCAAAGTATTATCATGATTAATTCTATGTATTACAAACATATTTATCTGTGTTCAACTTAATTATCATTTATTTGTATATAACGCGGATATCGGCCAGCACGTACAAAAACAGTCAAAATGAACTTATAGTGCCTACCGGATTGAATAACGTATTTTATCATCTGCTGACGCTTACTTATCGTAATTATTCAGCTATTTCCTTTGGCTGGAAAACAATAGGGTTTAGATTAGACACACAATGCATACTTGATCTTTTCTTCATATTTACTCAAGAACTTCGGTTTCAGATTGCATTTATAAAATACATTACTCAAAGCATAAAATTTGTACCGCATTACCAATTAAACATAAATACGTGAATCGGGAGCCGGACAAAAGGTCCCATGGACAAAAAGTCCCATGTCATTTTTGACACGGGTGGACAAAAAGTCCCATGTAGTTTTTCCACCCTGGACAAAAAGTCCCATCTCAGTTTGTCAAGGGTGGACAAAAAGTCCCATCTCATATCTGTTTGAGATGGTCCCATATTTTATTTGACTTAAACAAGTAACAAAGTTATGATTTGTACTCAATGACCACACTCTACTTGTTAACTTTTATATTATGCAAATTAAATCAATTAAATGTTGCAGTCAAACTGATCACAATAACTATTGAAAATGTTATTATTTGTCACAACAATAAAAAAACAAAGCTAGATGAAAATCAATTCAGATCCATTAAACAATATAAGTAGTAATAACTAGGAATTGGCAATCAGTTATGCTTATTATGAATTAAAACAAATTTATCAGCTTTAAAAAATCATCTAAAGCCATCTGGATAAGATAGAAGTTGTTATTACAACTATTAGAATTAATTGATAGATGGAGACAGACCACCTATCACTGGGACAAAATATAACAATAAAATTGTTTAATTTTAACAGTTTGCATTAAATGATAATATATTCTATTGATCACCTAACAATGGGACTTAAATGAATGAGGACCTTATCATCACATTAGTCAAATTGAGATGGTACCAGTTGTTCAGTCTGTAAAATTGACATGGGACTTTTTGTCCACCCCTTTCAAACTGAGATGGGACTTTTTGTCCAGGGTGGCAAAACTACATGGGACTTTTTGTCCACCCCTGTCAAAAATGACATGGGACTTTTTGTCCGTGGGACCTTTTGTCCTACCATCACGTGTATCATGTGACATGTCTACTTTCATTTTTGAGTATTTTGTCTTGGCAATTTAAATAGTCAGTATTGGTTGAAAAAAAACAACCCTAAATTATGCATTTCCTGTAATCATGTGTAAAAATGTCATATTGTTTGTTAAACAAGCGAGTGATTACCCCTTAATTGATAAGTTATCTAGCAGCTTTGTTTATGAACAATAGGTGCAGCGTTATATCTACACAGGTGTGAAAAGAATATACCATAGACAGACAGCCTGTCGCTCGCTGGATTTTCACAAATATTTAGTGGTTCTTTTAGCGGGGTCAAAGTGCATGCATTCAAGCGTTTCGTCAGCGAAAAGTGGTCGTATTACGGAGTAGTGGGGTGGTCCTCATTTCGGGGTTAAAGACCACTAATAAAGTTCTTCTCATAATAGGTCTTATTAGCGGGGTGGTCTCTAAGCGGAGTTCCAGTGTATTTTATTATAATTCCTTATTTACATACAATATTACCCCACCAACTTGTAAATAATAATAGAAATATATACATACAGGTAATGAATCACAGCATTATATGATTTGCATTTAAATTTCATTCTAAGAGAAGAAATAATATTTTTACAATAATGCAGCCAATTTTATTATAATGTAGTAAAATAAAATTGAACTTTTTGTTACTTAAGTTAACCCTTTACAGGTTGAGACATAGGCCAAAATTGGACATTTTCCCATTTACGCAATTTCAAGATGCTCTTATTTTATTATAATTTGACAGACAAATATGCAACTTGGGCAATTTATTCCCAGGGTGATTTTCTTTTAGAAAAGGCCAAATGAATCTGGATTGCAGTTACCATGGCAACTGATAATATGTTTTCTTTCCACCATTCTGCGCCATTTTTCTTCGATCAATGACTCAAATTGTTTATGGCGATGAAACCCCAGCCACAAATAGGGGCATTTCCCCTCCCCCACTTTGGACCAGAAGGATTGCAAAAAGTTTCTTTTTTTTTCAGAAACTACATTGTACAATGTATTCTTAATTGAAATTCACTAAAGCCATTTAAAATACAAATTTCAAGGCCTATTGCTGTCATTTTGAAGAGGAATAAATTTTGATTATAAAACAAACTTTGCATATACCTCAATTTTTTTCTTCTCTGTTTCTTTTCTTTGTTCATCTGTTTCTACATGACTTCTATCAGCTGACCTTGATCTTGACCTTGAACTACCTGAACTTTTAGATGACTTTGAACTATTACTGCTAACTGACCTTGACCTTTTTACTTTATTTCTCTTCTCTGTGACCTTAATAGGCCGGGCAGTCACATTAGGGTCATCAAGGTGATACTGAATCTTTGCAGGAAGTACATCAGATTTGGTATCTGTTCTTGGTGGCGAGGCAACAGCTACAAGACAAAACATTCCAATATTAATACCATAATACAGGCTCATCTAATTGCAGCAAAAAGTCTTTGAATACATGCCATTTGTTTAGGCATAAAGTTACCAGCTCTGATGATGAGCATAAAATAAAATAACTTCATTGTCTGTGAAGATGTAAATTTAAAAATGGTGTATTTATGCTCAATAAACCTGTGTTAATTGGGAAACAGCCCCTATTCCATTTAAATTACAGAATAGCTTATTATTTTGACTAACTTTACACCATCAACTTTTGTATGAATAAAATTCATGAATCCATTTCGGTTGAGTTTTTTTCTTCACACTAATTTAATATCCTGTTATTGTACTTGAAGGAAAAGCAGATTTAAGACTAAAAAATTAAGCATGGGTGAAAGCTAAAAATTTCCAAAATCCTTAACTTTCACTATTTCATCAAATTTTATTTATGAAGTGAACCTTTTCTTGGATTCTAAGCATGATGCTCAACTTTGAACAAGGCCATCTAGAATTGCGGATTGTGGATCAAGTGGTTATCCGATCCAAACCACGAATCATGTGTAGTGATTCACGAATCGAACTAGAATCACTAGTTCATGGAGAGGCATACAGGAATTCATGCAATAACAAAAATAAGTGAAGAATTGCAGATGCTTTTTCTATATGGAAAACCATGTACTCTATACATTTCAGACGTGTTATGGGATTTTTTTAGTGATAATATTTTTGTTTTAAATGTACAGTGGATCTTGTGTTAAGCGACCATCCAAGGGAGAGACAAAAAGTGGTCGTTTAAGACAATGGTCTCTTAAGACAAATGTTTATTACGACGTTGAAACCGTCCTGACATTCTAAAATTCGTCATTTTCGTAGAACATTAATCTGTCAACGGGACGATTTTGACTGATGGATTTTCATTCAAATGTCGTCAAATACATACAAATGATGGGAATATAGATTTTCTTTCTTCTTAACATCCTAAATTCAGGTTCAAATTGCAATTATATATTTAGCAGTCGTTTTTGTTTATGCACATGTTAAAATCCGGGCATTTTCCGGAATTTTCGCCATTATAACAATCAATATATTTAGGTCATCAGAGTAAAGGCTGTTAAATTTGAAACAGTGAAATTTAAACAATTAATGATAATTAGTAGTGATAATCATCAACACATAAGCTACTTCTTTGTTCTAACAAGCGCTGCAATATTCATGCGTAAAAATGTTGGCCTTGTTAAAATTGAAAGAAGAACGTGACGCTATTTTCGGAAAACGTGTTTATAATGTCCTCAATATTGACCTTTCTTTGTTTAAATGAACAAAATGTTTCTGTGTTCGTATTTTTAAATAAATATTATTTTACACGTTCTATGGACGTATAAAAAGTCAAATTAGCAGTCTCTAGAACTGTTTTGGGAAATAATTACTCTCTACAGTGATAGAATGGTCAGAACGGATGTTTTAATTGACCCCGATACGGGACTAATTGTTCGTTGTGTATTATGTAATTACATTACAATTGGATAGTATTAGTGTCACTTTGTTGATTGTTCCCACTACCCCCTTATCTTACAGTATTTATGACTGTTAATTATTGATTTTTAGAGCCTGACATACGAGTTTAGGTGATAGACATTGAGGCGACGTATATTTTTGATTACCGATTTTTAACGATTTTTGCCAAATTAGATTTATTTGACCCGGTCGTTTAACACAAATAAGTCAGTCAGTTTCGACCAAAATGAGCGGTCGCTGGTCGTGTTAGACAAAAGTCGCTTAAGACAAAGATTTAAGTAGTAAAACTAGTTGGTGGGAACTCAGAGTGGCCGCTTAGTGCAAACGGTCGTTTAGGAGACGTGGTCGCTTATGCAAGATTCACTGTATTTCAAACGAAATTTTGACACAAGATATTACAGTCCCTACATAAATTAAAGTTTTCATTAGTAGTGTGGCTCGTTTTCAGTGGTAATAAAGGAGATAATGTTCTTTCATTTTTTTCCAAAAAGAGATCGCGATCTGATGATTTGGGACGTGATGAATATTCGTACTAGGATTCTCTGGTCGAGATCGCGAATATCTGAGTACTTGGATACTCGCAGCAGCCCTAGGTTGGTTCTTGCCTATAGCAGGCTATAGCCTTTCAGAAAAGTTCAGAAATGATGCTAATTTAGTTCTATACAGGGAAATAATGTCAATTTAAAAGTTTGTGAAAAAATTGAATTGTATCCTAAGTTTATCACAAGTTAAGTACTATTATCTTACCAGTGATGTCTGCAACAGGTGAAACTGAAACCTGTAGAATGTCAGCATCCCCACCACCTACCATAGCACCACCTATATATGGAGCTATAGGGGGAATAACTGCTGTCGCACTGAAATATAACAAAATTATTTGGGTTTTTTTTATCAAGTTTAATGCATAGTCAACACAAATTACAGTCATTTACTATAGCTAGCTCACCCACCCTAGCTTTCTTGGACCTTTCTCTATAACCTTTCCTCAACTACCCATCTACAAAACTGACAACTTCTCCATATACCGTATTAATGAAGGAAAAGGGACATTACTGTTAAAATTTTATAAAAGGTTTTACCAGCCTCAGGAGAGACAAATCAGCAACCCCTTTTAAGACTCTAGATTCTGTGTGTAACATACTGTGCCACAGACACAGGAGTAAAAGCTCTTTTAAGTCCATTTTCTGAATTGTTTAGAAGAAGCAAACATCTGTCACAACCCATGTTTCTTGATTAAGACTAATTCGCTATTAGGGTCAAATGATGTTGCTCTGCAAGGTGGCCTTAATAGCAGAAACTTCACTGTATCTTCTTATGTTCAAAACTGTTTAAAAGTAAATTAACTGGTGCACAGCAGATCTGGGTTTACCCAAAACACTCGTGTAAGACAGCATTAACCTCTATTATAAATGATTGAATTACATCTATCAATTGTAAGTAATAAGTAGGTAAAAATATATCTAGAGATTACCAAAGTTTTAGATCTTGTAAACCGTTCCTTACTTATAAATAGACTTAAAGAAGGAAAATAAATGCTGTGGATGTTTATATGACTTTGTATGTACATTGTAAATATATGCGTGAACCATATTGAAAATAGGTTTACACCAAATATGTTATCCTTATTAAAATTGTTAGTATTTCTATGGATGTTACACTACTTTACTTTTGTATATAAGTGAGCTTTTAAAATGGAATGCAGGGTATAATGCTTTTGGTATTTCTAAAGAGAAATATACATAGACATAGTAAAAAGTGAGTAGGAACACAAGAGGTTAATAGGAATGGGTCAATTAGTTATGAAGCATAAGTTAAACACTGCTATTTGTGCTTTAGAACAGTCTATATATATTTTCGTACATACATTTTTTGATGATCATTTTCAGGATTTTTATGTTTCCATGGTTTCTGCCCAGGTTTCCAATGTGTTGGAGGTGGACTCTCAGATTTAATTCTAGCCATTCTGAAATATAATAATAAGAAAAAAATGGCAGTAGTTATTTTGGGTTTAAATCAATTTATCCCATTATTGGTTAATTTGTCTCAAGTAGACTACATTCTTACAGTCAGCACCTTAAATTTTCTCAATCACAAGCCTGATTTGTAGTATTATATAGTAAATGACTAAGTTTTCAACTAACCCAGTTATGTGAAATAAGTATTTTCACCAGCCCAAAATAATTTTCACTAGTCTTGGGCTTTTAGCTGGTGGGTTAAGATGATGACTGTTCTTACTAATAAATTTGACATAATATTTACATTTTAAGTGTCTAAAATGTGGAAATAACACCACGGCACAGATATCAATTAACAAGAGGGCCATGATGGCCCTTCCTCGCTCATTTAAGTACCATTGGTGCATACATGAACAGAGTAAGATTGATATATTTTGGTAATGGTTTATCACACTTACATCACACCAAATGCTTCAAATGTAGGTTTTGTATAGGAAGGTGACCTGTATCGGAAATTGATTTATTAGTCATCACATCTGCCTGTCAGACAAATGTTTTTAGTGGTATGTAACCTTTAGCTCCTGTGAAATAGTTTTTCATCCAAGATGACCCATGTTCGAACTCATCCAAGCAATTAACTAGACGAGCATCAAAACCAAGTTTGATGACAACTGAGTAAAAATTGTGACAACTAGAGAGTTCACTGGGTTTTTTCATATTTGGACTGAGTGACCTAGTTTATTACACCAGGTGATGATCCTTGATACATGAGTTGGGTTGATAATAAGGAACATATATTTAAAAGTTTGAAGTCAATACCTAAAGAAATAAACCAGTTGCAGTGACAACAAACATTTTTTTTAAAGTTTTAAAACTCTTAAGTTTAATGGGAGATAATTCTAAAACAAGTAAATCTGTGAGCTAATGCTCACTAGTGATACCCCCGCCAAAATCTAAAATACGCGACAAACAGGAAGTAGATGAGTAAGGAGCATGAAATCGCTTTACACCACATGGGACTATAGGATGAAGCAATATGCAAAGTTTCAGGCTGCTGCATGGTATAGTTGCTGAGAAAACTGTGACGGAAATTTTGTAACGGACGGACGGACGGACGGACGCACGCACGGACAAGGGTAAAACAGTATAACCCCCTCTTCTTCGAAGCGGGGGTATAAAAATGCATTTGGAGTTATAAACCTTGTCACATGAGATGTGGTTGACAATAAGGAACATATATCTAAAGTTGGACAAGGGTAAAACAGTATACCCCCCTCTTCTTCGAAGCAGGGGTATAAAAATGCATTTGGAGTTATAAACCTTGTCACATGAGATGTGGTTGACAATAAGGAACATATATCTAAAGTTGATAATTTCAGAAAAAAAACATTTGCAGTAAAAACAAACATTTTTTTAAAGAAAACTCTAAGTTCAAGGGGAGATAATTCTAAAAAAATGTACTTGGAGTTATAAACCTTGTCATATGAGATGTGGTTGATAATAAGGAACATATATTTAAAGTTTGAAGTTGATACCTTAAGGAATAAAAAAGTTCTAGTAAAAAAATATTTTACTGCAAAAAAACTTTAATCAGAAAAATGGACTTGGACGCTGACGCTAGGGCAAGTAGGAGAGCTCTCCATTTACTTTGTAAAGTCGAGCTAAAAATGTGACCACTAGTGTTCACAAGGTTTTTCTATATTCGGGCTGTGTGATCTAGTTTTAGACTCCAAGTAACCCATATTCTAACAAGACCTAGAAATCATCAAAACAATCTTTCAGACTTATTTCTAGGATATTTCGATTATAACAGTAGCCACTACAGTGTTAACAAGGTTTTTCTATTGTTAACTCCTGTGACCTAGTTTTTCATCTGTAATGACCCACGTTCAAACTCATATGAGCAATCACCTAGACAAGCATCCTCTCAAAGTTTGAAAAGAATTGAGCCTAAAATATAACCACTAGAGTGTTTACAAACAATTGTTGCCGGGCATTCAACAATCCTAAAAGCTCACCCTAAGCTAGCTCAGGTGAGCTAAAAATGAATTGATCTTCTAAATAGACCTAGATCATCAAATTTAATTTCCTTAGTCAGTTTTCAATAAATATTTTTGTACAGTACAAAATATTAATCAGCGCTGATAAAATATAAACAGACAAGAGTTTGGAGATTAACACAGTAAGACAATTGTTTGTACATAGAGGACATACCTAGCAGCTTCTTCAAGCTTCTTTCTATCAATACCTCTATCTCTCCTAGCATCATTACGTCTACGTCGCTCTCTAGATGTTGACCTATAACGACCTCGTGACCTAGATCTTGATGAATCACTTGAGGAACTTCTTTTAAAACCATATTTTGCAGAAATGGCTTCCCTAGAAAATGTTAATATAACAATCAATGAATCGTTAACAAGAATGAAAACAGCAGTATAATGATCATGAGAGACAAACCGAGTCTGTTTATATATATAACTTTGAACTCACCAAACAAATGCAAGGGGAATTGGAGAGGAGATTAAGAATTCCCTTATTAAACTATACATTCTTCGTGATCATTCAACTTAACAGATTAAAAGAGTGAATAGGTTTATAGCTCACTGTTTTGTAAATAATTACATGACAACCATTTTACAAACTGGTAAAATTCAATTGACACATTAAAAACCTATTGATAACTCAATGCTTCATTACCAATACTACAAGATGCAAAATATAAACATTCAGACCTTTTTCTTCTTGGTGTTCTTGACCTTCGACTTCTAGATCTAGATCTACTTCTGGAGCTGCTAGCGGATCTCTTCTTACGATCTCCTCTACCTCTTCTACGTGGAGATCTTTTAGATCTGACTGGAGATTTAGATTTGGGTTTCTTCTTACGTTCAGGTGAGCTAGATGATGAGTGATGATGTTTTGAAGGCGACTTCGATTTTGTTGATATCTCAGGAGACTGTTTCTTCCTTCTTACTGGAGACATTGATTTTTTTCTTGATCTATTTTTCTCCTTGCTAAAATCAGGTTCAGAATCTGATTCAGATGTAGACCCTTTTTTTGACCTTTTGTCTTTGACCTTTGATTTGTCAACAGTTTTTTTCTTGCTAATCATGACTTTTCTCTCATGTTCACTTTCCTCAGATTCAGACACTTCCCTTCTTTCTTGTTTTAGTTGTTCATCAGATGAGCTATATTCAGTCTTTTTATGATTACGTGACTTTCTAGCTTTTTCCTCCATTTTAGATTTCTTGGCTTGAGAAGCAAGAGCTTCACGGCGAAGTTTTTCTGTTTCAGACTCAGATTTATCACTATCATCATGGTCATGTTTCCCATTACTTTGTGATTCATGAATCTCACCTTCTTCTGATGAAGAGTCATGACAAGATCTTGTTACTGTTCCCTTTGGTGAGAATTGTTCTGGATTAGACTGACGTTGTCTTATTCTATCTCGTAAATCAATTTTGTCACCATTAGCTTTTTGTCTTTTCCTATGTTGACTTTCATTATCAGACTCTTCGTCAACACTCTCTTGTCTACGTCTGCTGTGTCTAGAAAAAATATTGATTAAACATTGATAGTTCCATTATTCATGAAAAATGTCCATGACAAAAAATCTACACTCATGCCATGGTTATAAAACTTGCGAACAAACTCAATTCTCAAACCTAGTTTTGTTCTTAATTCCACCTTGGGAGGGGTATATATCCCTCATTCAGATTTTAAACATAGACAAATAATAACACATCATTTCATTAGCATGTAGCTACATTATTTCCTAAACAATAAAATAAATCAGTTTAAATAAATAAAAACAAAATTTCAGCACTTTATATTTATTGTCAGTTGAACAATACAACCACTTGGAGGCATCCTCTGTAGAGCAATAGTGTCTTTAAAACAGCAGTTTCAATTCTTCTCAAATGAAGTCTTCAATATAAATTTAAGCTCTCTATAGAAATACCTCTTAGCAACAAATAAACGTTTTACTTCAAATTTTGTTGCTATGCAGGGGTTATAATGAGTCATTTGAACACTATTTACTAAATGATTTCAAACAATGGTGTGAATGAATATCAGAATTCTTTAAGTCTTAACATAGATTCAGCTAATGGATAATTTGAATGAATCAGCATGTTTAAAAAAACATCAAACCTTTTTCAGGCCTTTAAATTAATAAAACATATTAGATGTATTTATGTTTTGTATGAAATTTTAATACACTATAACTCGTTGGATACCTGTAAAATTAAGTTGTTCCTTCTTTCAAATAGCTTGTTTTAAGCATATTTGAGAACTACTTGGCATTCCACATTTGTAAGGAATACCTGTTTTAGATCTTAAATGTCAGCTATGTATTTCCTGATCAGGGATCCAGTGTTCTAAATAAAATTTTGTTGAATAGGCTCACATAGAAAAGTAATAGGCTTTCTAGAGCAATCTGGAGGCAATTTCTTTCATTATTTTTTGCCAATTTTAACAGGCCTATAAGTCTTTCTAACAGGTTGTTTAGATCGGCAGCTGGTTCCTAATGAGAACACTGGGGATCAGAATTTTTATTCTGTTTTACTATTAAAATTTCAACATAACTCACTTTTTATCTTTTTTACTATCTTTTTGTCTGCTTATTTCTTCATCACTGCAAAAACAATACTTAGAGGTTAATTCATTACAGAGGCAAGTAAATGGCAAAATTGGTCAGCTTGATACAATTGTACTTTTTAGAGCTTTAGTCTGTGAGCATTATTAATATTGGGCAATTTGATTCACCACTTAAGGTCCATATGTTCTGTGGCTTTTTTAAAAATGTGCTGTGTATTTATGTCTTTATTGTGCTGTGTATTTATGTCTTTATTGTGCTGTGTATTTATGTCTTTATTGTGCTGTGTATTTATGTCTTTATTGTGCTGTGTATTTATGTCTTTAATGCGCTGTGTATTTATGTCTTTATTGTGCTGTGTATTTATGTCTTTATTGTGCTGTGTATTTATGTCTTTATTGTGCTGTGTATTTATGTCTTTAATGCGCTGTGTATTTATGTCTTTATTGTGATGTGTATTTATGTCTTTATTGCGCTGTGTATTTATGTCTTTATTGTGATGTGTATTTAAGTCTTTATAGCGCTGTGTAATTTTGTCTTTATTGTGCTGTGTATTTATGTCTTTATTGTGATGCATAACAAAATGATGTATCACAATAAATTATAAACTATTTTGTCAAATTAAATATCATCAGACATAGATTTATACTTTTCAGCTTTTGTCGTTTTTCAACAACATTTTACTTTCATAATTTTTCAACGATTTTCTTCATTGCTTGAAATTTGTAAATATCTGATTTGATACCACAAAATCCACCATGGCTTGACATGTTTCATTTGTCACAATAGTACAATGTTTTAGTAGAAACAATGAAAAAACAAATAAGATAATAACCATTTCAAAAAGAATAGTTAGCTGCCTTTGAAACCTGGCAAGATAAGGGCATTCTCATTTTCATACAATTGTTAAATTTGGTTTCACATCATTTATCAACAATTTTATCAGTTTATGCATCGTAGCTGCTCACCTAACCAGCTGTCATTCACCAATAAAATAATTTTACTAAGACAAGCTTATGGTTCACAAAGAGCAGAAAATATTTTTCTCAATGGAGGATATTCAATAATAATTTCATGGAAGGTCATAATCTGCTGTGGCCAGGAATAAGGCCCCATACCTCCAGTTTTGAAAACCTACCACTGTACCACAGATGTGACTCTCATTTTCTTTAAAAAGTCAACCTAATTCAAATGTAACTACATTAATTATCATCATGTTAAAAGTTTTCTACCTTTGACTAGGGCTTCTCTGTCTACCTCTCTGAAATCTCTGTCTCAAATCAGGTTGAACCCTATAATCCCAGTTTCTGTCATCTCTATTACGGTCCCTCCAACCAGTTCTATCCCTAGCATCAAATCTCGGATTTTCATCACGGGACCTGAGATCTTCTTGATTTCTAGGATCCATTCTGTTACCACGGTTCCAGTTACCTTGGTTATATCTAGTATCATTAGGAGCACTTTGTTGACCTCTACTCTGTTCTTTTCTCCAATGTGGAGGTGTGGCACTTCTTTCTCGACTCCAACTTCTATGAAATCTCTAATAATAACAAAGTTACAATAAACTAGCAAAACAACCATATAGTTGCAAGTTTTTAGACTAACTATGAAACATTTTTATTTCATCTGTTCTTTCTACATTGGCATATAGAGGGAGTATTGCAGAATGTAACAAGAGCTCCGCTGGGCGGGGCATATTACGCCCGTGTGCAGTCCATGCTGTGTTCTATCTCATATGAAGTCCCTGTGACCTTGACCAATGACCCCGGAATAGGTCCTTAACTGGAGGGCTATCCAAAGCAAAGATTTTTGAGAACCTAGGTACAGCCATGGTTGAGTAATCACCGGCACAAAGTTTTCCCATATAAACTTCCAGTGACCAATTAAGTCCCAGTGACTTTGACTTTTGACCCTGGGGTCTCCAAATCAAAAGGGAACATCCTCTACAAAAGAGCTATCAGCACATTACTCCTTGACAATTGGGCTGATCCACATAAAATTTGTTAACCTAGGTACAATCATTGTTAAGTTATTGTCCGGACAGGTTTTTCCATATGATGGCCCCTGTGACCTTCACCTTTGACCCAGGAGCCTCAACACCAATAGGGAACATCCTTGACACATGGGCTACCCTCACATAAAATTTGGTGAACTAATTTCATATTACTTATTAAATATAGCATTATTTCCATTGTTTGCCATTTTGACTTTATTAACATATTGATTGAACATTTGAAGTCACTGCTTGGTAATTTGATACCTTCTATGTGAAGGTTAAAACTTGACCTAGGGGCCCCAAAACCAATAGAGAACATCCTTGACACATGGGCTACTCTCACATGAAATTTGGTGAACCTAGGTACAGTCCTTGTTAAGTTATTGTCCGGACAAGGTTTTTCAATATGATGCCCCTGTGACCTTGACCTTTGACCCAGGAGCCCCAAAACCAATAGGGCATATCCTTGACACAAGGGCTACTCTCACATAAAATTTGGTGAACCTAGGTACATTGGTAGTTCAGTTATTGTCCGGACAAGTTTTTCATTGCTTGCCATTTTGACTTTATTAACATATTAATTGAACATTTGAAGTCACTGCTTGGTAATTTGATATCTTCTGGTTGAAGGTTTAAACTTAACCCTGTTTCCCCAAAACTGATAAGTCACATCCTTGACACATGGGCTACTCTCACATGAAATTTGGTGAACCTAGGTATCATTATTGAGTTATTGACCGGACAAGGTTTTTCAATATGATGCCCCTGTGACCTTGAACTTTGACCCAGGGGTCCCAATACCTTTAGAGCATATCCTTGACACATGGGGTACTTTCACATATAATTTGGTGAACCTAGGTACATTGGTGGTTTAGTTATTGTCTGAACAAAGTTTTTCCATATGATGCCTCTGTTACCTTGACCTTTGAACCTGGGGCCCCAAAACCTATAGGGCGCATCCTTGACACAAGAGCTACCTTTACATAAAATTTTGTAAACCTAGGTGCAGTTGTTGTTAAGTTATTGTCCGGACAAGGTTTTTCAATAT
This sequence comes from Mactra quadrangularis, assembly GCA_025267735.1. Classification (NCBI taxonomy): domain Eukaryota; kingdom Metazoa; phylum Mollusca; class Bivalvia; order Venerida; family Mactridae; genus Mactra; species Mactra quadrangularis. The sequence goes on along the minus strand of CM046299.1, from coordinate 31,744,532 downwards.
GATGCCCCTGTGACCTTGACCTTTGACCCAGGAGCCCCAAAACCAATAGGGCATATCCTAGAAAGGGCTACTCTCACATAAAATTTGGTGAACCTAGGTACATTGGTAGTTCAGTTATTGTCCGGACAAGTTTTTTATTGCTTGCCATTTTGACTTTTTTAACATATTGGTTGAACATTTGAAGTCACTGCTTGGTAATTTGATACCTTCTGATTGAAGGTTTAAACTTAACCCTATTTCCCCAAAACTAATAATGCACATCCTTGACACATGGGCTACTCTCACATGAAATTTGGTGAACCTGGGTACTGTCATTGTTGAGTTATTACCGGGACAATGTTTTTCGATATGATGCCCCTGTGACCTTGACCCAGGGGCCACAAAACTAATAGAGCATATCCTTGACACATGGGCTACTCTCACATAAAATTTGGTGAACCTAGGTACATTGGTGGTTCAGTTATTGTCCGGACAAAGTTTTTTCATATGATGCCTCTGTGACCTTGACCTTTGAACCTGGGGCCCCATAAACCTATAGGGCACATCCTTAACACATGGGCTACCTTCACATAAAATTTTGTGAACCTAGGTACAGTGGTTGTAGAGTTATTGTCCGGACAAGGTTTTTCAATATGATGTCCTTGTGACCTTGACCTTTGACCCAGGAGCCCCAAAACCAATAGGAAACATCCTTGACACAAGGGCTACTCTCACCTAAAATTGGGTGAATCTAGGTAGATTGGTTGTTCAGTTATTGTCAGGACAAGTTTAATTCTTATATGAGGCCCGTGTGACCTTGACCTTTGACCCAGGGGCCCCAAAACCAATAGGGAACATCTTTGACACATGAGCTACTCTTACATAAAATTTTGTGAACCTAGGTACAGTCGTTGTTGAGTTATTGTCCGGACAAGTTTTACCTATTTTAAGTCCCAGTGACCTTGACCTTTGACCCTGGGGTCTCAAAATCAATAGGGAACCTCCTCCACCAAAGGGCTATCCACACATAAAATTTGAGGAACCTAGGTACATTCTTTCTTGAGTTATCATCCGGACAAGCAATTGTCCACGGACAGACGGACAACAGCATAACATAATACGTCCGTTTTTTCAAATGTATTGATAAGTTCTCAGTCTTGTGGAATTGTAGGTGAATACTGATTATAGAAAAGGGTCCAGGAAAACTACATTAAGTGAAATGGCAGTTGTAAATGATCCTAGACTACTCACATGACAACTAGTCTAGAACCTACAAGCATCGGACACAAAACCTATTAACACTTTTATATTGAGGTGTATGAAAACTGCACCTAAAGGTGATGCTACAAGTCTAACATGAAAGCTCTAGGCCTTACAGTTTTGGTGAAGAAGCAAGAGCCCAATTTTGACCCCAAGGGGTATAATTTGAAAATCTTTGTAGAGGACAATAAGATGATGCCACATACAAATTATAAAAGGTCTAGGCTTTAAGGTTAAATGAAGAGTTTTTAACATTTCCTAATATAACTCTATGTAAAACTTGTGACTCCTGAGGCAAGATCAATTTTGACCAAGGTGCATAGTTTGAGTCCATTTATGTAGAGGATGTTCAGGCGAGGTTATATATCAAATTTAACTAATCTATATAGAGTACCTTGATCGTACCAACACATGCAGGCACAAACACACACACACACACACACACACTGGACAGACTCTCAAAATAGGTAACCTAGTGCATTTTGTACACAGGTTAATTGAAATAAAGCTAAATAATATAGTACTATAATAATGTAAATGTAAACCTACAATTGTACCACGTCCCTTTATCTTGCCACCACTAGCTGTGTATCTAATTCTAGATCTAACATTGTCTCTTGATGTTTGATCAAGTTCAGGTCTGTAAATAAATATATAATTTACCAATGTTAACCTGAGCTTGACTCTCATACATAAATAAGAAATAGTAACATCACTAAGGGCCTCCTTGTCTAATAGTGACTGACCAGTCAGCCCTATAATATATTGTGGACTGAAGCCGAAGGCTGTGTTCTATTTTATGTTAGTGGGCTGACTGGGAGGTCACTATTAGACCAGCAGGCCCTCTGTCGTGTGTACTATTTCTTATATTATTTGGCACATTTTTAACACTTGCAAAAGCAAAACAAAAAACATTGCTAAACATTTAATAGGTCAAAACTAGGACTGCAACGATTAGATTCATGGAAACTCTATTGCTAGGGCACTGATTCAATTTCAATTTGGGACCCGATGTTTTTCTATCGATAGTGACCATTAAACGTGTCTACACAGCTTAAAACGATAAAATCAAAGGCGCACCTAAAGGACGAAGTGCGTTGACAGTGAGACTGGATTTCTATATGCATGGGTGAAAGTTGTGAAAACTGAAAATACTGAAGAAAATGCTGGGGGCCAGGGGGCCGCTAAGACCCCCGGTGGGTCCAGGGCAACGCCTTGGCGGGGGTTCAGGGGGCGGGAGGCCCCTGAAAGCTGACAGTGTAGAAGCAAAATAAAGCAGTAAAATCAAGCATTCATGGAAGCTAGCAGGAACTTTCAGGACTTCTGAGTAAAATATCTTTGTACATATATTAAGCATTTTGGTACTCATGAGTACTTCATAAGTTCTTAACTTGTCCCCCTCATCATTCAAATTACAAATTGTATGGTATATAACTATCTTAATTCTTAAACATGCCATCAAATCATTTAAAGTTAGTGTATAAGACCAAGCTGAATGTACACAGAGAATAATTTCAATCCACTTTGCAAGTGAAATTGATAGAAAAGTCTTTTTTGGCAGCAGGTATATCTTCATTGAAGAAGGATCTAGTTGCTTTCTGATTGCATGTAAAATATTTTTTTCACAGACCAATGTCATGCTTATTTTGCACTAAGAACAGAACAAGAGCTGTCAGAGACAGCATGCTCGACTTAAGTTTTTGTCACAGGAGATGATTGTTGATGATGAGGAACATACATATTTTAAAATATAACCTTAACAAATTTAAAGTAAATAAATAAATAAAATAAAATAATTAAGTTCTAGCAGCTTCTATAACACTCCTTGTCTGACTTGATATTTTGATGTATCACCAATAACTACTGTTCAATATATTGCTACGAAATTTTATATCAATGGCAGCTCTTTTGGCAAACAGACCCATGTATTAAATTACATACACATTGGTAATGCCTATGTTGTTACTCAAATCTTGTTTTACATGTTGTCCAGCTGACAAAATGACACCCGAGTTCCAAGACTCACAATATTAGAAATTTTGAATGTTAACAAATTTGTCTATTTAATCTATACATTTGCTGTTCATACAATATGAACATTCAATTTAAAACTTCCAAGATTACTGTATAAATTTAGAATCAGTTCTGCTAACATCATCATGGACCAAACCTGTTAACTTTGGTGTATAAGTAAAGTCTCAATGTTATTGGGTAAATTATAAAGAGATAGGCTTAACAACATACAACTGCTCAATATAATTAAGTCATCCAAAATGTGTACCAGCATCCCTATACAATAATTATGGACCAGTCCTGTTGACTTTTTTGGAGTATTAATAAAGTTAAAATATTATTTGTGAAATACGGGATTGACTCAACAAAAAGCAAGTACTCATAGTACTTAAGTCATCATGAATGAGGATTTTATTGTCAGCACCGCAATAAAATAATAATGGACCAAATCTGTTGATTTTTGAGTGCATAAATACGGGCTTGTCATTTGGAATAATTATGCTATAGACTAAACAAGAAAGAACTGCAACATGCTAATATACCTAAGTTATCCAGAAGATTGCAATTAGAATCTGCTTACCCCTTAAACGAAAATGGACTTAACCTTTTGGTGTTATAAAAAATACACCTTTAATTTAAATGAGACTGTTAGAGTATTTTGGGGTATTAACAGTAGAATGTGAAATCTTCTTCCCTGTCTTCATTACCTGTTTGTCATCAGTAGTAGTGTTAACACAGCAGGGGAACATATGACGTCACGTACACAGAGCTGTGTAGAGTTGATGCAGACACTAAGTCTACGTCACTGTTCAACTGAGTCTGATTTTAAATCAATTTAAGGTGTATCATGTGTTTAAACTCTGTGTTTAAGTTAAAGTGCATTGCATTTACGTATTCGTTTTGTAATTAAATATAAACTAGATACAATTTCTAGGATTAAAAAGAACAAAGGAACAGAGGCTTGTGTCTTTATCATTGCTTATGACGTATGTTAACATGACTGTTTTGTTACATTTTTAGTTAAGTTATAGTGATAAATGTTGATATTTAGACATCAAATTATTGAATTACTCCATAAAACTTCTTGGTCGAGTGCCAAAAAATTGTCTTTGAAAAAATGTTCGTTTCGACGATTATTTTTCTGTGGCATTTTATTATTTTTTTTACTCTCAAAATAGAGTAAGTGTTTTTTCCCCAAATCGGTCTGTATTTTTTCATTTTCGTCGATGTTTTGGTCGGCCGGAACAACAACAAAAAACTGGTGTTTCTCAATTTTATTTTTTTCCATTTTCACGAAATTTACGGTCGCCGGTTTTGTAAACCAATTTATACAAAATAAGTAGTGGCCTTAATATGTAGTAAACATTACTATATCTGTGTTTCTGCAATCTTTAAAAACTTAAGAGTCATTTTTACCCCTATTTTTATTTTTTCGAGGGTCATTTGAAGTTTTCAAGGGTCAGTGTTATAACTTACTTATATGACTATCAAACCCATTTATATCAAATATGAGCTGCATTATAAAAATGTTGTTTGTTTTGCACAGAGCGATAATTGAACAAAAATCAACTACATGTATTTACAAATTTAACATGGCTTTGTCCACCACAAGATTACTTGAAAAAAATATTTCGTACGTAAATTTGCCGATTTTTAAAAAAAAGTGCACATGGAAACGTGTTGAAAATATTCGTTTTTTTAAGAATTAATTCTGCAAATTTACATCAGGAAATCGCTGATTTACAAATATTTTGTGTATTCTAAATGTCTCAGTTCAAGGGTTTGAAATAATTCAATAAAAATCGCAGACATTTCTGAAGAAATCGCCGAGCGTTAAGTTGTATAAAATAACCGATTTAAACTGTTTAAAAGTAAACAATTTAAAGACAGTGCTAATTTAAAAGTAGGTAAATTTAAAAAAAGGAACAAGCCGATCTGCATTTGCCAATATTTGTTTTAATCGATCATTTTCTTTTGATCATTATAATCTAGCGGACAATTAAAAAAACTAGGTCATTCTTGTTTTAAGCATAACTAATTATATAAAAAATTAAATCAAACTTAACGCTATGATGACACACTGAGACGTTGCATTTAAGACATTGCTGTGTAATAAAACATCAAAGAGTGTGAAAAAAGCCGACAGGACACACATCTTAACAATGTCAAACATGTGTAAATTTGTAACCAAACAAAGGATTAAATTGAATTCAATCGCTGGTTAATAATGAAATATAAAGACGATTTGAGACAAATAGTAAAGTTATAAGACAAGATCACTATTTTAAATTGATACCTCGTAACCAAATGCCTGCGTCGTATGCAATATAAAAGCCGTATTTAGTGATCTACTGATCACCGAAAAAATGACTTGTAATTCCGTCTAAGTTATTTTTAGCAGCATATATTTGTGTACCGTTGTTAAATTAAATTGGAAAAGTTACGTTACATTTTAACGTGTCACTGACATTGGTAAATTCCGTATTTACGTCAAAATTACTTCTCTTTTTCGTGATTACGATCGCCAAACACCGATTTTGACACCCTCACCCCCTACCCCCCCCCCCTCAAATTTCTCAACGGATTTACATGAATTGGAAAAATGGCCTTGGCGGCCGTCGAAAATACGGAATTCCGTCAAAATACGGAAAACTTTCACCCATGTATATGTTTTCTAACTTTCAAAATTGATTTTAAGTAAACTGTGATTTTTCAGGGAAGCTCATAATAAACATCAAAGCACTGGAGTACAGTTAATAATTTCCCAGACACAAAGGTTGATCTAAATAAACATTTAGAAAATGTAGGTGGGGGTCCTAAATGATTGTCTAAGAAATAGCAAGTATTAGATACTATATAATAAAGAAATGCAGAGTTACACAAGTGTTACCATCAATTTTGATGGTTCTAATAGTGTAACATAACTGAAAACTTACTTATCTTGTTTTTTTCTATCTCTGGATAAGAAAGCATAAGAAGGTACATCAGGTATTTCATCAGGACGTATATTACCATATACTGTACTGGATTCCTCATCTTTATTGATCTCACCTTCATCACTATAACATAACATTGTAGAGAATTTTCAGTCATACTAATATTTTATATATAAACTATATTAACCTCTTTCAAAGCTAGGACCCAATTCATGTAATGTAATCAGTAGAATTGTTACATAAATAATCAAACAACTTTGACACTTAAACTTCACCATATATTGATAGAAACCAGATGGTTACAACTATTATCATAATAATAACTGAACTGAATTCATGATAACTCTAAGACTGATGCATCATAGGATATGATACTTTCTAACCATCTAGTGTTTCATGTATTAAAGTCCAGCCAAACTCATCAACTTGTTCAGGTACTTTCCCTAGAAGTCCTTTATTTCTCTTCCAAAAAAGAGAGAACCACTTCTCACTTCAAGGAAGAAAATCAATATCATACACCATGTATAACCTAATAAAATGTATAACCTTCTGTACATTTATTACAAGTCTTGTAAAACTATATAAAAGCCCACTATCAACAATATAATAAGTCATACAAACAATCTGATCATTATACCTTGAATGTTTCTTTTTCTTCTCTTTTTTTCTTTTCTTAGATTTCTTTTTATCTTTTTTCTTTTTCTTCTTTTTCTTTTTCTCAATTTCTGAACTAGAAGATTCAGACTCAGAACTGGAAGCACTAGAATCTGTATCTTCTTCTGATTCTTCAACTTTCTTCTTTTTCTTTCCTAAAAAAATAAAATTCACAATAATTACATCATATATGATATCAAAGACTTTAAAGAAAAGTACACAGTTGTATGTCAGGGCTCAACATTAACTTTTGAAGTAGGTTGTTCAGTAGGATGACTAACTGTAAATTGTAGTTGCCCAAATCAAATTTTTACTTGCCTGAACAAATTTTATTTTACACGAAAAGGGAGGGTTATAAATGATTAGTAGGACTGTAAATAGTATCACATGTCTTTATTGAGATACATTTCTACTTGTTATATCCAATACCTTTGTTGTAACTTAATTCTTGTTTTACACGTTGTCCAGCTGACAGTCTGTTCTAACTGACAGAATGACACAGATTTCTAACGTAAGAAAACTCACAGTAGAAGAATTTTTGATCATTAACAACATAATTTATTCAATTTACATTCACAGTCAAAATTAATTCAATTTCTCAGAATGTATGGTTACTGGGTTAAACTATTTGTTTTATTTTTTACACAAAATTCACAGAACATAGTAATTTTTTATCAAATAGACCTAAATTTCAATTGTAAAGATTTTCTTTCTAGTTCAGCCTTTAACTTTTAAACTCTTATGATGAACATTTACCTGCAAGCAAAAAGGCTTTATGTTCTATTTTTTGAAAATATCTCCTTAATTTTGACCTTTCTTTGTTTAAATTTTTTCAATTTAATTCAATCTGCTATCAAGCTTTGTAGCAAATATTACTTTATATGTTGCAATGCATGCTTATTTTTTATTTTTTTAGTCAGAAACACGACTCTAACTGATGGATTACGTCACAACAACTTCTAAGATATTTCACAAATTAAATTTGTTTGAACCAAATATTATAGAAATCGAAAAAATACAGGGGAATTTCCCCTTACTTTTGCTAAATTAAGAAGAGCCAATACTCAAAAAAATAAGGTTTCAATTTGTAATTCAATATTATTAATGTAGATTTTACCATATTTCACTTGAATTTGCGAAAACATGGGTAGCGAAAATGTATGACATTATGTCACTGTTATTGAAGAGATTTTATTGTTACAAAATAAAATAACAAATTATGGACTATAATTTTATTTGTAGTAAATGATGACAAAAAGTTTGTTTTGACAATTTTTAGAATTTAATGATTTTGTTAATTATCAAATCAGAGATTATTGTTATTGTCACCTTCACTTGTCTTAACAAGAGCTCCGCTGGGCGGGGCATTATACGCCCGTGTGCAGTCCATGCTGTGTTCTATCTCATATAAAGTCCCTGTGACCTTGACCAATGACCCCGGTATCTCAGAATAGGTCCCATTCTTAACAGGAGGGCTATCCAAAGCAAAGGTTTTGAGAACCTAGGTACAGCCATGGTTGATTTATCACCGACACAAAGTTTTCCCATACAAACTTCCAGTGACCTTGACCCTGGGGCCTCAGAACCAAAAGTTCTCGCCCTTGACCCAAAGAGTATTGATACATAAAATTTGGTGATCTTAGGTAAAGTTGGTTGTTGGACAAGGTTTTTCCTCATGATTTTTCTTTTGACTTTAACCTTTAACACTGGGACCTAAAACCAAAGGGGCATATGCTAGACATTAAGGCTACCCTTAAATAAGATTTGGAAAACCTACAATGTAGGTACAATTATTATTGAGTTACTGTCCGGAAAATGTTTCAATATGAATTAAGTCCCTGTGACCTTGACTTTTGTCCCTGGGGTTTCCAAATCAAAAGAGAACATCAAATACCAAAGAGCTATCAACACATTACATCTTGACAAATGGGCTGATCCACATAAAATTTGGTTAACCTAGGTACAATCATTGTTTAGTTATTGTCCGGACAAGGAATGTCCATATGATGCCCCTGTGACCTAGATCTTTGACCCAGTTTTGACCCAAAACCAATTGGGAACATCCTTAACACATGGGCTACCCTCACATAAAATTTGGTGAACTAAATTCATTTTACTTATTAAATATAGCATTATTTCCATGGTTTGCCATTTTGACTTTGTCAACATATTGATTGAACATTTGAAGTCTCTGCTTGGTAATTTGATATCTTCTGGATGATGGTTTAAACTTGACCCAGGGGCCCCAAAATCAATAGGGAACATCCTTGACACATGGGCTACTCTCACATGAAATTTGGTGAACTTAAGTGCAGTCATTGTTGATTTACTACACGGACAATGTTTTTCAATATGATGCCCCTGTGACCTTGACCTTTGACCAAGGTGCCCCAAAATCAATAGGACATAACCTTGAAAAATGGGCTACTTTCACGCCAAATTTAGTGAACCTAGGTACATTGGTTGTTCAGTTATTGTCTGGACAAGGTTTTTCCATATGATGCCTCTGTGACCTTGACCTTTGGGTCTGGGGCCCCAAAACCTATTGGGAACATCCTTGACACAAGGGCTACCTTCACATAAAATTTTGTGAACCTAGGTACAGTAGTTGATGAGTTATTGTCCAAACAAGGATTTTCAATATGATGCCCCTGTGACCTTGACCTTTGACCCAGGAGCCCCAAAACCAATAGGGCATAACCTTTACCCAAGGGCTACCCTCACATAAAATTTGGAGAACCTAGGTACATTGGTGGTTCAGTTATTGTCTGGACAAGTGTTTCATTGTTTGCCGTTTTGACTTTATAAACATATTGATAGAACATTTGAAGTCACAGCTTGGTAATTTGATATCTTCTGGTTTAAGATTTAAACTTAACCCTGTTTTCCCAAAACTGATAAGGTACATCCTTGACACATGGGCTACTCTCACATGAAATTTGGTGAACCTAGGTACAGTCATTGTTGAGTTATTACCCGGACAAGGTTTTTCAATTTGATGCCACTGTGATCTTGAACTTTGACCCAGGGGCCCCAAAATCAATAGGGCATATTCTTGACACATGGGGTACTCTTACATAAAATTTGGTGAACCTAGGTACATTGGTGTTTCAGTTATTGTCTGGACAAAGTTTTTCCATATAATGCCCCTGTGACCTTGACCTTTGACCCAGGGGCCCCAAAACCGATTGGGAACATCCTTGACACATGGGCTTCTCTCACATAAAATTTGGTGAACCTAGGTAGATTGGTTGTTAAGTTATTGTCAGGACAAGTTTTTTCCCCATATGATGCCACTGTGACCTTGACCTTTCATGCATGGGCCCCAAAACCAATAGGGAACATCTTTGACACATGGGCTACTCTTACATTAAATTTGGTGAACTTAGGTACATTGGTGGTTCAGTTATTGTCCGGACAAGTTTTACCTATTTTAAGTCCCAGTGACCTTGACCTTTAACCCTGGGGTCTCAAAATCAATAGGGAACCTCCTTTACCCAAGGGCTATCCACACATAAAATTTTAGGAACCTAGGTATATCCTTTCTTGAGTTATCATCCGGACAAGCAATTGTCCACGGACGGACAGACGGACAACATCATAACATAATACGACCGTTTTTTCAAAACGGCGTATAAAAAACAACCAACTACGTCTATTCAAACTGTTTCACAACCAGGGACCAGGAATTTGCCGGTTTATTGGTTTTGGATTGATTTTTTCAATTTGGACCGATTGAGATTTCAAAATTCTTAAAAAATCGGTCTGGGAAAACTTGAAAAATTTGACCTCAAACCTATTATTTCCTTAATTTTCAAGAAGTCGTATTGCTAAAATAATATCTTACATCGATCAGTTGCATAAACACACAGCTTATAGTTGTAATATCTTGCTAAATTGCCCCCAGGTTACAATAAGGGACCCTGTATATGTATCCATGGTTACAGATATCATCAGGGGTTGACACAGAGATATTTTTTTGATCGAGCACAGCTAGGTACACTTGATTTGCACTCGATTAATTTGAAGATCAGCAGAAGAATATGTTCTTACTTAATCGTGTCCATTGAACCGATTATGTTTTTCAATCGGTCTGTTTAAAACCTGTAAACTTGTAAAAAACAATAATGTTTTATGAAGAATGTTTTACAAATAATTAAAGAACACAATTGTCATACATTTTCGCGACCCATGCTAGATCGTCTCTTCGCATGAAAAACGTTTTAATATACGTTTGTAATTTAAAAGCTGATCATTTTTACATTTTTCTTCTAAATTTAGCGAACAATGCTTAAAAATGCGAGACATCAATTTTGAACCAATTCATGCACAGTTAATATAAGTTCCCGGTATGATGGAGATTTTAACAACATTAGAAATAGATGAAACAGCTATTTTTCAAGTTCTGATTATTGAACTGACTGACAAATATGACTGCGGGGAGTAATTTCGGTAACTACGTTTTAAATGCTTGATTGAAGTTAAGTTTTATTGCATTAAGTTCATAAGGTTGAGTTTAATACTAAATTGTCAATTATTGCTTAACATGTGGTTGAAAATTAAGTTGTATCAGGACTTATGGTGTGATTTTTGGGGTCCAAAAGTATGTGTCTTGATACACGGAATTTAGCGTTTTCGATAAACACTATTGGTTTTAATTTATAATTATATTCTGGTAACCTGATCGGACGACTTATGGCAAAACCTTGTGGCCTGAACCCAAATTTAGGTTGTCACGGGCTATTATACGACAGTTAATGTCTAGCCCTGAATGTAAATCTTGTCTTAGAATCAAATCCATGAACCAAGTATTCTTAATCAGACATGTTACTGCCTGAGATAACTAGGTGGGTTAGCTAAATAACAAGTGTTGGTAATTCAAATAGACTATATACCTTTAGCTTTAAGTTGTAAGACCAATTCTCCACAGTTAGATATAACAACAGGTACATCAGGACGATTCTTTTTGTCAGTATCTAGATTCTCAATCTTCTTAACAATATCTTGACCACTGATCACATGACCAAATACAACATGTTTCCTGTATAGTGATAAACAAAGATTGGCTATATAAGTAATTTCTCATACAATGTATAAAATACCAGAGACATAGATACACTATGTCTCTGGGCTACAAGACAAGCTTGATCCCAGAAGCATGGTTTAAATATTACATGTCAATTAAGGAAATTCTAGACCATTTGGTTACGTAGAAGATCTTCTAAATTTTTCTATGTAACAGTAAGTAAAACTTATAAAACTTGAGGTAGGGGTCAATGTTGAAGGTAAGATAATAGTTTGAACAATCTTTTAAAATGACCTTCAGGTGATGTTACATGCAAAATATAGAGACTCTAAGTCAAGCAGTATTTCAGAAATCATTTTCTATCTGGTTGCCATGGCAACCAGAAATATGACTCATATGGAATTGTTAAACAACTTAGAAAGAATAAAGCATATTGCTTACATAAACATTAATTCTTATTTTTATTACCCCCTAATTATGTGAACTTGAATCCAATATTCAATATGGGATTAGTTCACAATCAGGAAGTCATTGGGTTCTTGACAGTCTCCATAGAGGAGTATACAATAATTTCTTCATTATATAAATATCACATTCTACTGAGGGTCATAGAATGGAAAGTTTACCCAAGACAATTAATTTGAACTGCAGCTTTAGCCAACAAGGTAATTCAAATTGAATGGCTAAAACTTGGGTCATTTTATTCAGCAGTGGTCTCCCATCACTTTAAGCGGGCCGATAGGTAATGTCAAAAGGGTGACATTATGGATTGTCACCCAGTGACGTCAAATTTGGCTATGTAGTACACATATCCATGAGGTAAAATAATATAAAATACATATATGTGACTTACCCATCTAAATGAGGAGCTGGCTTTGTAGTTCTATAACCAATAACAAGTATGAAATATATGAAGAAAAAACCTTAATAGCTGGCAACAATTCATTTACAGTATATCAACAAAGAAATAGAGGACATTTGTCGACTTTGGTCAAGCTGGATATTAATTTCACCCAGTGAGCTAAGAAAAAATATTTCAGGCTGCAATTTTCAAGCTGCACCAGTTCAAACTTGACACTGATGACAGACTAATAAGAATACCAACTTTCATTCAAAATTCTTGATTTAAACTGAAGACATTTCAGTTTGATAACTTTTAACCTTAATTTTATTAAGTATAAAAGGGTAGATGTGTGAGACCAATTATTCTGAGACTGTATCTCATTCAGAAGTAAGTTGCTCAATGTAATCCTACTTTACCAAAGATGCAGTAGAATGTGCATTAATGTAATGGGATTTTTTTTTCAATCTGATCGTAAGCACAATTCTCCAAAGTTAGTCTTGAATATTTTATCCAGATATGTAAGTAATTTATTAAAATAAAACAAGTTATGAAACCTTTCCATACACTTTAGTGACAGCCCTTGTAAATACCTTTTTTTAGGATAAGATTTAAACAATAAACTTACATAAAAAATTGTGAACCATTTGTGTCTTTTCCTCTGTTTGCCATTGACAATAAAAAATCTTTACCATGTTTTTCAATAAAGTTCTCATCTAAAATAAAATTTATGAGTAGTAGATTAATGAGTCGAGACAGTTTTTATAAATATTTTGTTTAAAGTTTAATTCTGTGTCAATACAACTTATGGTCATTTTATGGAAGTCAGCTCACATATCTTATCTTTCCTGGACCTTTTCAATACTAATGCAGGAAAATAGACTTTATTACTGAATTTTCATGGACAGGTATAACCAGCCTGGTTGAGGCTGAACCTGCGACCCCTTCGGAATACCACATTCAAATTCATAAGTATAGTCTACTGCACCATGGATCCCAGTTTAAAATAATCCAGAATTCAGTTAACAATGGCTAAGCCAACAGCTTAGATTATTAAAATGAAAACCAATCTTACATCAGAAGAGTTGTAAATTAAGTTACATGTTCAACAGATTTTATAGTAAACAATGGTCTGTTGTAACAATAGAAATGCTTAGAAGTAGAGATCGATAATGTTTCTATACCATGATGAGTTTTTTTTGTCTGGTTCCCATTCGTACTTTGACAGGTAAAAGAATGTCAGTCAAAGCATGACAATGGCTGCGCCTGATGTAATGAATTAGGTATAAGGAACTTTAGTCAGTTATTTCCCCTTGTATACTCTTCAAATGGGTAGGTCCTATTTGTTGGATTACTCAGATTTTACCCTTTCTTTTCTATGTCACTTTGTCAAAATTAATCTTAAATAACTGTTTTGTGAATCATTTAATTTGTTTGAAATTCAAGCTAAGTATTTTTAGTGTAAAGAACTATCTAAATTTCATCACTTCTGTTAATATCTTAATAAACACATAAGATATTAGATGAAATATTTTGCTATCCTTACATAGGAATTCAATGATAAAATCTGAGGATTCCAATTGTAAAGACCTACCATAGACATATTAATAGATAGTCTGGCTGGGCTATACAGAACGCGTCGGTAATTTGGCCGCCATATTGGAGGTTGTTCCGTGTTGTTAGAAATGTTAAATACAAATGAAAATAGTTTGTGTCATCAAAATATTGTTTTAACTGAAAGAAATAGATATTAGTATGATTTATTAGTTTCAGAAATGTCATTAGAATGAAAAATATATTTCTGAATTTATACATGTATACTATGAAAAATATTGATGGAATAAAGCGTTTATATCTCATATATACCAACCTGTATTATTTACACGGTATAGAGCCATTTTGACAACTGTCAGATAACGAATATAGAAAATGCCCAAATCAAAAACCCACAATCAGCTCTTAAGTGGATTTTATGTACTGTTGCAAATGAAAAGCGCTAGTGGGGCTTGCTTAACTGGAATTTATACTAGTTACCTAGTATTTATATGAGATCAGTATTTATATGAGATCAATACAACTATCTAGATCTACAAGTAAAACTTCAACTATACATAATCCACAAACCAATATCATCAGATCTACTGCTGAGAAAATAAAGATCTAAGAAATCTGATTCAAATCAGATTGCAGGGGTAAATGGTTACCATCAAGAGTGCTATAATTCATCTGCTGAGTTAAGACACACCCCAGGTAGGTTTATGCAAAATAAGTAGTTTGGTGGCCAGGGGTAATAGTTGTACAGTAAGTGAATAAGCACGATTTTGTTAGGTTTTAAGGCAGTAGCAACACAATATAAAGATCAATCTACTCCCCATTCCTGGAAAGGCAAAATCTCTTGATTGTTACCAAGTTACTATAAGCACATATTTCTGTCAGTGACTAACAATTGCCCGATGAGAATCAGTGTTAGGGCGGAGAATGACCGTATAAATCGCCATGACTAAACTCCATGTAAGTATGCCCCACCTGGGAATTGAACCCACAACCCCTTAATCAGTAGACTTGTGTGCTACCAAATGAGGTAGATCTGTGCCAAATAAATTAATTTCCAGCTTTTATTTACTTTAGTTAAATATTCTATGGTCAGAGCTGCTAAGCAGAAGTTGAGTTCAGAGAAGTATTTTTTTGACTGCATTTTTAATCCATTCTGTTGGATTGCTAGTTACAGGTCTGCAATTCCATTTAAAATCTGATCTAGCTTCTTTCCTCAACAAACATCACTCTGCTTGCTATTCATGAATCTGAGACTAATAACTAAAAAAGCTAAATTCATGCAATTAAAATATTTTATCAAAATTTTAAAAAACATAATACACAACAAAGGTTTTAGTTTTCATGTTTTTTTATTAAATTTTTCATTATATACATGTATGCTCAAAAAAAATATCATCTAGACAACAAAAATTGAAATAAAACCTTTCAATTACATACACAAAACACTCACATGACTCTTACAAAACACTACACAGTAATAATCCCTGAAATAAAACTAATCAATGACAGAAGATGAACAGATTTATGATAAACATACCCGGTAATCATTTTTTCTTTTCTTTTTATTGGGTTTAACGCCGTGTCAACACAATTTAGGTCATTTTACAGCGTCCAGCGCACCTAACCTAGCTTTCCTGGACTTTTGTCTAAAGCCAGTACTCACCTACCCTCAACAAGGCCAAAAACTTCTCCATATATTTTATTAATGGAAGAAAATTAACATTATTGTCAAATTTTCATGGAAGGGTATAACCTCCCCGGATGGGATTCGAACCTGTACCCCCTTCAGAACTAGAGATTCCAAATCCTGGTGCGCTACCAACTGTGCTATCAAACCAGGATAAAACATAGTCAGTAATAAATGTTTTTCTTGAGTACATAAATGTAGAAAAAGTAACAAATTTATTCCTATGAATGTATAGCACAAACACAAAACAAAACATTAACTAGTTTAATGTAATTTCAGATTTTACAAGAAACTATTTTCAAATAGTTGTTGGTCTGATTTTCTATTAGTTCATCCTACATAAACACATGCAAAATAATATTTTCTTTTCTTTGATTTGCCAAAGTTTATCCATATTAGTTTCTTGAAACATAATTTATTATTTTATCACTTAAAACAGCAACAACAAATAAAGAAAAATTACCATGATAAAAAATTAAAAAAGACTACAAGGAAGTTATCAACAAAAATCATTTTTGAAACTGAATGATTTTTTTTTTACTTTTTCAAAGTAGAACCATGAGGAGTCAGACTACAGAACTAGCCTGTGGAGTCCTTTAAAATTGACACTGGTCCAGTGATATATACATGGTTGGAAGTTGAAAGTTTTGAAAATACTTAAAATTTGCATGCCAAATCTGAAATAATTGATATAAAAGACTACTGAAATCAGTACTTACACTGAAAACTTTCACCCATGCTTTTAGAATGTGGCTGGTCCAAATTAATTTCAAATTGATATTACCTTGGAGAAAAACTTCATATAAGAGACAATTGAATATTATATGTTGAGTAAATAAAACCATTTTCTCTATCCCCTCAATTATATTCTCAAATGTAAGAAATATAGTCCAAGTTTTAAGCCAGTCTGTCTATACACAAACTGTATTAATAGCTGCTCATACTTGATTTACATTGTTTACTGATTAAAAAAAATGAAATTTAATTTTATATACTTTACTGTTTACACAGAGATCTCCAAAGCGTGATCACGGGTTCAATCAAAAGCTTTATTTTTGAATTAATACAATGTCAAACGAATAAATCACCAATATAATGTAATACCTTTTCATTTTAAAACTTCATTTTTGTAGAAATTCACAGCCCAACACTCTGGTCATAAATTTGTTTTCTTTGACTCTGACCCTTCTTAATTCATTGTAAACACCCGCTGAAGAACAACTCCCAAGATGGCGGCCAATTGTTCGACGTAACGACAACAGTAAACCAATCGCGTGTCTATGGGACCTACTTACCAATTAGATTGCTTAAGATTTTATCAGGGAAAGATAACTGACAAAAGTCCCTTATTGGATAATTGTTTTCAAATAAACATTTCTCACTATACAGGCTTACATCAAAGGAACATTGTACAAGAATTACAGTGGATACCTTTTTTTGTTGTTAGGTTACATTTATGCAAAATAAAGTATCTGAAGTTTGAACGAGACTAATTCACGATCATTTGTGTTCACTTAGTGATGTTTTTTGTTCATCATTCGCTAAATATACTTGCAAGAAAAAGCGAAATCGCATGACCTATTTAGTACTGAACACCTACAAAAGTTACTATCATCAGCAAATGATTATGCAAGATTAAGAAAAAGTAAATGAAAATTTTGATACCTGAATAATAACTGGGGGGCAGCCATTATTACGGTTTGCCTAACCGGTAATGATAGTGGTATGTGGCAGGTAATCCATACTGAAGTTTTTGAACATGGTCAGTTCTATAGTCACTGTGTTATGACATCAATACCCACTTACTATAATTTAATGTTCATTATGGCAATATTTTAAAATGCTGTGATTTCAACAGCAATTTTTATTTAGAATCAGACCAAACAAAAACCAACAACTGACTATCATTGTTATTGGTCACACTGGGTCACTAGATAATATTTTCTATCAAGAAGACATGCAGAGGAGGGGGTTGACTCAATAAAATCTGGTTAATATTTGTTTAACTTACCAGGAAATTGTCCTCCATAGATTGATTCACCACCTGTGCCATCCCCTGTAAGAAAAATACACAATAATATCTACAGATAAGATTTAAGTGGAAATAGTTTTGTCTGCGCTAAATGGTTGCTGTTAAATGTTAAACTTCCAATCAATCCTGTTATCTCTGAATTGATTGACAATAGCATTTTACAAGCCAATTTTAGCCTTCTCCAATCACCCAAACATTATTTCATACCACATTGAAGGTTATTTGTTCACTGACATATTGTTATATTGTAATTGAGTAAGTCTTGTGTATAAGCCTGCACTTTTTAATATGATTTTTATACAAAGGTATTATAACAACATAGCACAAGGCTAAAAACAAAATTAGGTTTCATCTATAAAGATGCTTTCTTTGTATTCTGTACAAGTTTCATCATTGCTTAAAGCCATCAGTGTGTTTGAAATGTATCATTTTTGTAACATTTAATGACCAGTACAGCTCTGCAAACGGTAATTGAATTAAGAAATAACTTAGAGTTGTCTATGTTTTACCGATTATTAAAATATAGGCGCAAGCTTTGATGAGTGTATGATTAAATTCAATAGTGCTTTAGCATGAGTGATTTACTAAGCACATCAAACGAGTGCCTATATTTTAATAATCGGTAAAACTTGAAGAATAACATGTAGCCAAGTCCATTATATTACGCTATGCACAGTTTGGCATGATTTAAAAAGTCAATCTTTGTTTTTTTTTGTATAATGGATGGCGTGATCATTGGATAAAGCACAGATTGAAATGAGACAGCAGAATCGGGAAATACTGGGACTTATAAAACATCTTTAAGTAGGTTTTTTTTGCTTTAATCATTTTAAACTTAATCTAGTCCCTTTTCTTTTAAGAGATAAGATTAGTACATGTTTTACATTTGCTGCCATGTTTACAGTCAATACCTTCATGAACTCCGGCACTATTTTTTACTTAGCTCATTTAACGTGGGGAGTAAAATTATAACAGCCGTCGCGAGGTATGTTTAGTTGACTATTAAAGAATAGATGACGTCACATTAAATAAAGAGTGAAAGCCCACGTGCCTATGTTAGAATAAGAAATATTAAAAAAGCAACACTAAAATCACCTATTGATAGAAAATATAACATTTCAAAACCTATCAAAACTGACAACAAAAGACATATATCACATCATTTTATTTAACCATACAACCCTAAGAGGTACAAAAATTAATGCTGCTATCTCTTAAGTAAATATAAATTTACAGGGTTTTCTCTATAAATGTGTCCCATTTGGACCCCTGACTTTATAAATTAAGGATCACTTAGCAATACAGCAGAATTTGGTAGATTGTTAAATCTAAAATGGCCGGAGAAGGTGCCCATAGGGGCCCATTGACTTAAAAATAGGGAGGTGAAAGATAAAAAGTTGGGGTCTATGTATAAAAAATCAAACTCTTAAGGTTCATTCTAGGCCAGAACAAGTAAATCTGTGAGCTAATGCTCACTAGTGATACCCCCGCCAAAATCTAAAAATATGCGACAAACAGGAAGTAGATGAGCAAGGAGCATGAAATCGCTTTACACCACATGGGACTATAGGATGAAGCAATATGCAAAGTTTTAGGCTGCTGCATGTGATAGTTGCTGAGAAAACTGCGACGGAAATTTTGTAACGGACACACGGACGGACAAGGGTAAATCAGTATACCCCCCTCTTCTTCGAAGTGGGGGTATAATTAAGGGAGAACTTCGCTGAGGCATGAAAAGTCAACAGGGGGTAAATTCCCCTTAAAATGTTGGTGCAGTTGTACCCTTTTAAGTGATCTTTGAATTGTACCTTCTCAATCTCAGATACCCAGTATTAGAGCTTGGGTTTGTGGACCCTGTCGCGAGACGAACCGGTTCGCGATACGGCAAAGCAATACACAGATCGATTCGCGAACCTTTGCTACTTAATGCATGTTTAACTTGCTAGTGTACACTTTACCTTAATTTCCCTAATGCATCCCCGATCTTAACATGAATATTAAAATCTATCAAAACTATCCCACAGAACATTTTTAATTTTGATAGAAATTAAAAATGAATTGTTTTGTGTTCAACATTTTGACTATAATCCAGGGGTGTAAACTACAACTCGCACGCTCGCCATGACAATTGTTCCTACCTGTTAGGCCAGAGACATAGATGATACCTAATTCCTTGTGTTTGGAGGGTATTTAAGATTTTCAATTTTTGGATTTTCAAATCAATAGGATTATTATCTGTTTTAATGAGAAAAAATAACATCAAAATACGATGTCCTATCATTGACAGCTTTAAGTAAGGTATATATCATTTTAATATCAAAAAGTAATCTCGACTTACTACGTCACAAATTGTCATGCACTCCGGGGAGTCCATATTGTTCACAGTCAAATCAATATTAACCCTTTGATGACGGAAATTGATGCAAACAATTTAAAATGTGAGTCGGTATTTTTTCACACTTAATTGATGTTTGATAGCGTGCAATGTCATAATGCAAAGCCAAAATGCATAACTATAGAGTCTAGTTAAATGTTAGCTAAAAGTTTAAACGAGCTTTAAAAAATATAATAATAAAGAGACGGGTGTCATGGCGAGTCGGACAAGTTTTAAGCAATTTTTACTCACCCAACCGATAGGAACACACACCATGGCGAGCATGCGAGTTGATTTTAACATACCTGCATTCATAATTAACTTTATTTTGAAGATAACCTTTATGGAAATATTTTCGCGACATCCGGTGTTAGTATGCACTAACATGCGTTCAAATTTAGAAATAATTGGGACACGAAAATTTGATCAATTGATATGATTTCCTAGGCAAGTTCAAAGTTGTTTTCGCGAGTTAACTTATTCAATTAATTGTAGTTTGAAATGCATATGATATTCGCGAACCACCCGAACTTTGGTAATGCGAATATTGGTGTCCGAATTTCAATCATGGTTCACGAACTCTAGAGAGCTAGGACATTCGTTAAAGCCCTATTAATTGATGTTTGATAGCGTACAATGTCATAATGCAAAGTCAAAATGCATAACTATAGAGTCTAGTTAAATGTTAGCTAAAAGTTTAAACGAGCTTTAAAAAATATAATAATAAAGAGACGGGTGTCATGGCGAGTCGGACAAGTTTTAAGCAATTTTACTCACCCAACCGATAGGAACACATGCCATGGCGAGCATGCGAGTTGATTTTAACATACCTGCATTCATAATTAACTTTATTTTGAAGATAACCTTTATGGAAATATTTTCGCGGCATCCGGTGTTAGTATGCACTAACATGCGTTCGAATTTAGAAATAATTGGGACATGAAAATTTGATCAATTGATATGATTTCCTAGGCAAGTTAAAGTTGTTTTCGCGAGTTAATCTATTCAATTATTTGTAGTTTGAAATGCATATGATATTCGTGAATCACCCGAACTTTGGTAAGGCGAATATTCGTGTCCGAATTTCAATCATGGTTCACGAACTCTCGAGAGCTCGGACATTCGTTAAAGCCCTACCCAGTATTGCATCTTGGCATGATCTAGATATTTGAACAATTTTACTTTTGTTTTAAATTTTGTTTCTCTAATTATTGTTTCTAAATTCAAGGATATCAGTTTTCATATAATGGAAAGTCTGACTCTAAGATATAATGGATACATTTAATAACCTAACTTAAAAGTGAACTTTAAAAAAAGGCGCAACTGTTTATTTCACGCCAGGTAAGAAAATCATTGGGTAAGTAACTTTTACAATACTAATAACATTTTTAACAAGAAATGTAATGTGGAAATCACATTAAAGCCGAATTTTTCCGCAGATGGGGAAAGTTAGATCAAGTTAATGTTGTTACAATAGAAAGTCATATTTAATAAATTGCTTAAGAATGGTAAACCAAGGCCAATTATTCATCATGAAGGAAGAAAGAGTGTTTTTAATTAAAAAAATTGCCCGCCCGCCCATTCACCTGCCCGGGTTACGCCAAACCATTAGCTGAATTTTTTCGTTGAAAAATCTGGCTAACAACAATAATTAAACAGTCACATGAATTTAATAATTGATAAACCTTCATAAACAACTTGTGTTTCATTTTCTATATGTAATTGCGACATGATTTAATACTACCAAGGATTTTATATAATAGGGATTTGCAATCATACAAATTTACATAAAATTTCACTGTTGTGGCAATTATTTCGGCTCATACGGATAACAAGTATTACAAGTTTAAATAAAGATATTCACATTAAATGTTGTACCAGTTCCTATCAAATTAACATAAATGTTAGGAAAAATGTGTTTCTAGATGATTTTGAGGTAAATTACACCCAGACTATTCTATTGTCTTTTTGATAGTATTACATGTTTTTAGATTGATGATAAAGATTTTTTCTTCATTTAGTGGCTTTAAACAAACAGAATTCTCTTTAAAAATTTGTTTTTGCCAAGACAGTTCTAAATTTAGAAACAACAGCAAGATTAAAACAATTTTATATAAACATTTCAAACATTCAGGACATCACCTACAGAATGTTTCTATTCAACATGTAAAAAGACTTACTTTTACAGCACTGTATCTTGACCTTTAAATATCAGAGCACAGCTTTTTTTCAGAATGAATGCTGAAGCTTTAAAGCCTTACTAGAGCACTAGACAACTTTTGTGGACAGGTACAAGTACCCTCAGAAGGTGAATTTTGCGTTGTTACAAGACAATACAGGAAATTTTCAGTCAATTTATAAATGCGTACAATTGTGACTTTTACTAGGGACAGTTACTCTAAACACTGTTCTACCATTGATTTAAATAGCTAGTAAAGATTGTGACAGTAAAATGACAAATAAAATAAAACATATCATGACTTGACTCTGAGATCTTTATTCTCCGAGCTAAAAAATGTTAATGAACAAGTAATACTTGTAAAATTAATAAAACATAAACATACTTTTGGGTTTCATTTTAATTTTTTCCAAACTTCAAGGGGAATTTTATCTGAGATAGGGGAAAACATGATTTTGAGATGGGAATGGGGCCCATAATTGACCCCAAAATATGCCAAACGAGTGTCCTGCCTACCAACTTGGTTTGCATTATGATAATATAAATCAGCAGGGCACTCGCTTGGCCGTTTTTGGGGCCCCATTCCCCAAAATAGTATGTTTTTTCCCCTATTTCAGAAAAAATTCCCTTCAAAACAGCTCCAAAAAATATCAATGTTGCAGGCAAAATCGCGTAATTTTGCCAAAGGGCGCATCTGTGTTTTGGCCAGCAATGACATTTCTGTAGTCGTCCATATTTTAATCATACCCCGTAATTACTCCAAAATGAGATTTGATTGGTTCTCAATTTTAATTCAACCAATTAAAATACATTTAACATATCAAAGGGTCGTTCCAACAATAAATATTGAAACCTATTTTAGGAAACGAAAGTTAACAATACTAGATCATTTTGCTTCTGAATCAAAGAATGTATGGTTAGATACATGTAATAATGAAATAAAACATTGCTCCAAAACTTCAGGCTGTCAACCAACAACTGATAAAAATATAGGAATTTATATAGGATTTTTATTTTCAAAATATGGGAACTTTTAGAGAAAACCAAGTAGAAATATAGGAACTTATGAGTGGTATTCCAATACATTAAGGCCACTTTACGCATACTATCCTTGCTCAAAGACTGAATAAGTACACGTCCTGAATTAGTTCAAGTTTCAGTTACCGGTGTATTACTTCAAATGACTACACCAAAATAAATAATGCACCCAACTATATGTACCTCTAAGTGAAATAATAAAGATCTACAACCTATCTTGGATTTTTTGCATTTTTGTGTTATATAAAAATAATAATTACACTATGATCTCATACAAAAAAAACCCTCTTTTAAAGAAATAGTAAAATTTAAAAGAAAATGGTTTGACAATTTTATTGCGTCTCCAATCCCTCTATGTTAAGGTATACAATCCCTAACTCCCAAATTTTTAGACCATTGAAATATTACATCTAGAGCAATAATGTTTGGTGTTTTTTATTGTTTAGGATGTCCCTAAACTTTTCACCAGAAAAAATCTTCAAATTAAATACAAAATTAATAGTTGTGGCATGTTTAAGATTATGCCCCCTTACTGCTGAAAATAGAAAATCTCGAAAAGTGTTGAATCATTTATAGACATTTATTCAAACATAAAATCAATGTTAACATTATAGGAATGGTATCAATCAAACACATATGTGTAAACAAGTAAACATTTAATGCAATTTGCCAAGTTTGTATTGTTTTTTCTGAAAATTATGACCTCTGAAGTCCTCGGCAAGGGTCAAATAAGCCTACAAAACTATCAACATGACATTTTTAACACATCATAAAAAATTAAATAGGGAATCAATATTCACCAAACTTGCACAATCTTGTCTTATATGATAGATAATACTTGAGAAAAAATATGAGCAACTTTTACCGCATACTTTTTGAGAAACAGTTAATGAGATTATCAATATTCTCGGAAAAGTGTTAATTTCAAGCACTAAAATAGCATGGAATATGTATTTAGTAAATTTTAAAATGTAACAACATCAACAAAACTTACACAATATGTTCCTATAATATAAACAATGTCAGAAAAGAAAATTCAACAATATTCTAAGTATGCTAGGAAAAATATAGAAGATCCAACTTTTAGGCCAAGGCATAAAATTTCTGTTTCACGAAATTTGAAAAAAATGAAATGATGAATTTTATCTTCTTTAGTGTCAAAATTATATCTCAAATGAAAGGTGCTACTATAGAAAACTAATTGCAATATAATTTATATATACTAACAGAAAAAAATAGGTCAAATCATAAAAATAACTTTACAGTAGTGACTCGAAATATAGA
Organism: Mactra quadrangularis; assembly: GCA_025267735.1. Taxonomy (NCBI): domain Eukaryota; kingdom Metazoa; phylum Mollusca; class Bivalvia; order Venerida; family Mactridae; genus Mactra; species Mactra quadrangularis. The sequence continues at coordinate 31,719,675 of CM046299.1, read as the reverse complement.
TATTTTTCGCTAATTTTGTAATAAAAATGTTCAAGTACAAATCACTCCTACAATTTCAGTACAATACATTTTTACTCAAGTAGGCTTTATTGAAGCACAATTATAAAGTGACATTACCATATTGTTCTTTTCAATCTTAAAAATGTACAGCTGTTCCTATATTATTTTATGCATATCAAATTTATATAAATCTTCATGTACACAAGCACAAAAAATGGAAAAAAAACTTATCTAGTTTTCACCAGGTAAACATAATCAAAATCATGAATTTCTAAATAATGAATGATTAACAACATGATACCCTAGTAGCTGCAATATTGTAAAGCTGAAATTATCATTTGAAAAATGCACTACATAAATGATATAAATAATTTCAACATGTCACAAGTTATTACGCATATTAAATGACCCACAATCAGTGCATTTAGATTTATTTACTTAGATTATTCAAGTATTCAGCTTGTTTTGGGATGACACTTTCAAGAATTATTTTTGTATTTGTCATGCACGGTTGACCTAGGCTGTTTGTCATTGACATTGTGTTTAAAAAGTCCATCTTCTCCATCAAATCGGTCAAGGTTCAGCCCAGACCTAGCAATATTTTCAGCTTTTGTCATCCGTTGCAAATACCACTAGAAATAAGAACTTTAAAAGAAGATATGTTCCTAGTCTTTTCTCTAGAATTTAGGTTATTATAGAACGCAACTGATGAAGAAACAAAAATGAACTAAAATCTCTCATTGTCAAGGTAATGTTGGAGCAAATAACTGAGAGCCCAAGAATCACCAGCAGCAGCATGAGCATTGTATTTAATATAAAAATAATCAGAGACTAAAGAGTCTTGTTTATATATGCAGTCCTACTAATATACACTTCATGACATAGAGCTAAAGAATATCAAATATCAATAGCACACTATGAAAATCTGTCAAATGGATTCACTTTGAAACTAACACAGGAAAATCAAATCTTATTTCATTCTGGGCTGTAAGAATGACATAACCAATTTTTTAGAGCCACTCGATGAAACTGTCTCAAGCTGTATTATGTCAACTGTTGACACTAGTGATCTGTTCACAAACATTTTGTCACGAACCATAGACATTCCTGTGATCTATTGTGTTGCTGCAGTAATAGGAATCAATGACTGCATATAAGGTGAAGGGTATAATCTGACCAACAACACCAATCTCAGTTGAGTTATCTACACTATCTGAAACAGAGACAAGTAGAATGACTTTACTAAATGATATAATTTAAACAAGGAATTTTTCTTCAATATATATGTACAATATTGACATACCCATTGACAAACACAGTACCTATGCATGATGAAGACTGTCTCAACAGTTTTAGAAACAAAAAATACACAACTTGCAGCATTAGGTAAATCCCTTGACCAACATCTGTATTTTCAAGAAGTAAATTGTTTTTATGTATCATCAATACTGCTGAGAAAATCAAAAAATTTAAAGATATAATCATCAAACTCAAAAATAATTCTTGTACTTACTTAGATCAGTAACTGAATCAAATTTTCAAATGTCAAGTACCAATGTCTACTGGTTTGAAATCTCCTCATGGTACAGGATCTGGTAATTTTTCAATATCTATTTCTGAATGAAATCTAATGCCTGAAAATGAAATACATACATCACATGATAAGTTGCATACTGACAATTTAGTTTTTTGTTTGTTTGTTAGGGTTAAAGGTACTAGTTAACAGATTTGGTTTATTTTTCTATAATTTCATAATACCATTCAGTGTCTGTAATTGTACTGCATGAAACACCATTATTTAAGAAATAACTTACAGTTGTCTATATTTTGTTGTCTAATAAAATATAGGCACGAGTTGTGATGCGCGTATGATTAAATCACGAGTGCTTTAGCACGAGTGATTTAATAAGCGCATCAAACGAGTGCCTATATTTTATTAGACAACAAAATATAGACAACTGTAAGTTATTTCGATTCTAACATCGTAAAATACATCCGTAGAAAAGATATATTTATAGAACTATTTTAACTGTCAGAAACGTCATGCTGTTGAAATCCACCCCAGTGCAAAGGCCGAAAATAGCATTTATTTACACAATTCTCACGGATAGGCGTTTCTTATTCCGAACAAAAAATATTAAAATCTTAATTATAGAATAGAAACCAAATTTTAAAAGTCAACCCTTATAAACTCGGGCGCCATTTTCGGCTTTGCGCATTTAACGTGGGGAGTAAAATTTCAACAGCCGTCACGAGCTATATTTTGTTGAATAATAAAGCATAGATGACGTCACATGAAATAAAGAGTGAAAACGCACGTGCCTATGTTAGAATTGTAGTTGTACGTCAATTTTCACTAAAAAATTCATTATCAGAAAACTGTATTCCTGTTTCCAAAATTGTTTCCATACAACTTTGATAGTTTTAGAAAAAGTTGATATTTAAGTTGAAATCTGTGAATGAGTACCTTTAACGCCATAGCAACACATTGTATAGGTCATGTAACAGTGGTCAGTCAACCGACTCATTCCTCCTGGAAAGCCTAAATCTCTTGATTCAGCTGTTAATTAACCAACTACACTAAGAGCATAATTTTGTCAGTGACTGACAACTGCCCTAGGCTACATTATTAAAATTCATTGGTAGTTGGGAAATTGACGGTTGAAATAATTTCATGACCAAGCTCCAAGAAAGCATGCCCTGCCCGGAATGGAACCCACAACACACACAAGCTACAATTACTGATACAGAGTCATAATATGTATCACAGATTACCTGAAGTTTGGAGAAGGATCTGGCAACAATGCAACACCAAGGTCAAGATGTATGATTTCCATGATTGATTCAGCTTGCTGAGTCTCTTCAAGAGCTTGTCCTTAAATGAATAAATATAACATAAGATTTTCCCTAGCACCAGGGCTGAAATGGTATCTCACAGAGTTGCAAAATGGAGTGTATTTTGAAAATTGAAAGTAACCTTTTTCAGCTAATAAACTTCGCAATGTAAAATTGAAATTAAATATCACTATCTAAACTAATTAAGGCTCAAACCAGCCTTGATGTGTCCAGTGAGATTGATAGTAGCTACAGATTACAGTCAGTTTGGAAGGTATATGCATCTCTGACATCATGAACTAAATTCTGACCCATTAAAAGTTTATGATAGATCATCACAGCCTTGTCTAGAGTGTTTTTACTTGTAGTATGCATACCCTGATTTGTCTGCTACAGACAGACAGTGTTACACATTATATTTGATATTAACTCTCACAGGCAACATTAAATACAGTACAATGCTGTACATATGTTACACTGCATATAAATAAAATCAACTCACAAAGTGCTATATTCTGTTAAATTTGAGTCATAAAGTAAATTGGGGGAATAAAAACCATACGCCCTGACTGGGAATCGAACCTGGTTCTCCCGGGTGGTAGGCGAGACACTCAACCGCGTTGCTACAGGGTTAACCCTACAGCAAGGCTGTTGGAAGTGACTATATAGTCACCTACGATCACCACAGCCACAAAAACATAACATCTTGCATCAGCTCAGCACAATAAACCTAGCACAATAAATTACACACTAAAAACTATCACCCAACTTATCTCAAATCTAGGCATATAACAAATAAACATTGTAAGTTTCAAAATGGCTAATTTCAAGGACAGGTATAAACTGCGGCCAAATGCGGTCAAATGTGCGGCCAAGAAAGTGCGGCCAACAAACTGCGGCCAATAAAGTGCGGCCAAATTATACAATGTTTGTATCGAGTTTTCGTAAATAAAAAAAGTGATATGAAATATTTGTTCTATAATATGTGTTTGAAGGGCGTTGTTGTGAAAATATTTTAGATTGTAATTTTAAAAAAGGATGAATAATTTTATGAATGGAGACTATTATGATCTCCTCCCTCGAATTCAATGTAATTAAGATTGTACGTTGGTAAATTTTGAATAAAAGTTTGAAAATAGTTACTATTATGTGTTGTTGTTTTTAATTTTTGACCATAGTTACAGTTAAGTATTATTTAGTGATGTTCATTTTCTTATGATTTCAAAATTGTAATTGCGTTTTCACAGTTTGACTCGGCATACATTTAACATCAAACATGTGTACTGTATAACACGTATTTATAACTATTTAGTATTATTTACTCAATTAAAAGCCATTATAGGATTTATCTATTTTTACGTATTTTTACGAGAAAAGTGATATTTTAATCAACAATTCTAACAGAAATAAGAATTTATTGTATAGTGTTTGCACGTTTGCTACAAACTTGAGAAAAAAATATTTTTGATCGACCAATCAATATACTCATTATACTGGGAGCATATCTGGTCATCTTCGGATCAATACCTCCTATCTGGGAGAAACGTCTTCTAACGTAGTCTCTTCTAATTTCACTGTATGTAAGTCTGGATACCCTTCACCACAATAACACATGTTGAAAATATTCCATCACCATCTATTTACATTATCTGTTTTGTTTTCTTGACTCACATACACGATTATCTTTTTTAAGTTCGATTTCTTGATAAGCTGTAGTGACCCTCACCGCTAGAATATCATTTTTTAAAAATAAATTCTATTTCCCAAAAGGTCACATCACCGTTTAACAAATAGTTGAGCCTATCGTTTATGTTTGTCACGTGATCTTTATTTCCCGCCCGATTGTGCAATTTTCAACAATATATCTTATACGTATTCGGAATTAGATCTTTATCCACACTCTCTTGTGTCATGAAAAATACCAAGTATCTATATGGTCACCATACAGCTTTAATTCACCTGCTTCAAGCGAAATAAGCAAACATCTTTCTCACTTAAAAACAGTAAAATTGAAATGAAATCTACGCAAAATTAGTTATCTTAAACAAATCTAAGCACTTCTATACGATTTATCTCCCTTTGACAATGGATTTAATATTCTAAATTTCTTGACTCCTACTCTGTTTTTTCATTAATATTAAATAAGTTCAGAGATACACAATATTAACGAATGTTATTCAATTTTATAATTTGGCCGCACTTTATTGGCCGCAGTTTGTTGGCCGCACTTTCTTGACCGCACATTTGACCGCATTTGGCCGCAGAATATACCTGTCCTAATTTCGAGGAATAAATATTTCAGTTCAGAATGTAATTTTTCTTACCTGTGCATAGAGTCTAGACTGTTGACGACAAAACAATGATGCACCAGTACATTTTTACCCTGTGTGCTTACAGTTTTACCAACAGTCACATTGTTTACGTAACATCACTCTTCATAACAGCATTTATCAAATAAATATCCCGAAAGTCCACGTTTTTATTCATCCACAACACAGTCTGTAAACAGTAAATCATGGCACCGGACCAAGTCGACATCCTTCACAAAACCTCAGTGCGTCCGACTTAGTTGACGGCCTATTCTCTTTTCTCCAACCTTTGATGGTTGATATTTTATCAATTACTATCCCAGATAGATTGTTTTGTCGTAATAAACCTTTGTCGGAACTAACATAACGTCTTTTTGAAAAACGACCGCGCATATTCCTTACTATCTCCGCCATGTTGGATAACTCGATTTTACCTTGTTGACAGTAGGAAATCCCGTTACGTCATACGCCACGAGGTTGTTATAACTAAAAATAGTACAGTTACGAGCGAATACGAGTATGACGATGTTTATCAACTGCGGTTTACGGAAATGTCGACATAACACGATCTTTACCGATTAGTTAGGGATCGTATACCTTAATGACTAGAGCATTGTTTAAAGACAGGTTTTTTACATACCGGGTATAGTAAATGAATATATTTTGGTACCCCGAATATGGGCTTTAAATCTATCTTGAGAAAAATAAATTCTTCCATCATTTGATCTGATACAAGCAAAAACTTGTCGTTTATCACAGCAGCTGATGTAGCCTTTTCTGATCCACAGAGCTGATGATCAGTCTATCAACTGATAATGCATCATACATTCATAACAAACTGAATGAAAGATTTATGATAGTTACTCATCAAAGTAACAAAAAGAGGACTGCAAATTTCCTTATTTTATACAAATTTTTTAAAAGTGACCCCAAAGGAAAGATGTTTAAATAATCAGTGTACATAGTCCAGAACACCCTGATGCTATATAAGAAATCTACTTGCTCTGAGTCACATGGTTTCAGACAGGATTATTTTAACAATTTTTCTATGTTAAGATTGTGAATCTTGTCAATTTTGCTCTCACTTTTTGAACATAGTAGATGATGCATGCCTAATTAGAAAGTTCTAAATATAATTTACTCAGACAGTATTTTTTTCAGATTTCTATAAATAATTCTATATGATAATTAGAACTCCTGAATAGAGGTCACATTTGACAATAAAGGTGTCATTTGCATGATCTTTCTATGCAGGCCAAATATGAAGGTTCTTGACTTAATGGTTACAGGAGATATTTTTAACTGTTTTACTATAGTAATAACTACAATGTACTATTATACATTGAGAGAGAAAAATACACCCAAACAAAGCTAGTTTTGAACATGAGGCTAAAATTTGTCACTAATAATCATTTAAGGGGAATACTAGACAATTTTTTCTGACATACTATTCAATTTCTAGCCCTGTCAGTAATGAAAAACAGGTTCATTGATTTATTTTCTTTCAATAACTATGTAACTATATTTCTGATGAAATACATTGAATGAGTGGAAGGATTGCCTACAGATTGAGAGATCTATAAACGCACCAGTGGTACCATTAATTAACTACAAGTAGGATATTATGGTATACCCTTGCAATTGCTTTACTTCACCTAAGTGTGGTATAATTTAGCAATGTATTTTATAGGTTGCAGTGAATGGGCAATAAGTGACATGGACTACAAATTACAATTAGGTTGAATAGAGCACTTTGAAAATTTGAACAAGGAACATTTCTTCTAAATTTTTCTGAAGGGGTTATTGAAGAGTTGTATATGAAGCAAAGTGTTAGGGCAACTTGAATACTGACACTTGACAGCCACCTACCAGAAAAACTCATCATAGGCACTTACATTATTCAACTTATAGGCAGTATAAGAGGAAACAGATACAAAATACTCAATTATATATGAAAACAAGAGCTCCGCTGGGCGAGGCATTATACGCCCGTGTGCAGTCCATGCTGTGTTCTATCTCATATGAAGTCCCTGTGACCTTGACCAATGACCCCGGGATCTCAGAATAGGTCCCATCCTTAACTGGAGGGGTAACCAAAGCAAAGATTTTGAGAACCTAGGTACAGCCATGGTTGAGTTATCACCGGCACAAAGTTTTCCCATACAAACTTCCAGTGACCTTGACCCTGGGGCCTCAGAAACAAAAGTTCTCACCCTTGACCCAAAGTGTATTGATACATAAAATTTGGTGATCTTAGATAAAGTTGGTTGTTGGACAAGGTTTTTCCTCATGATTTCCTTGTGACTTTGACCTTTGACCCAGGGGCCTAAAACCAAAGGGGCATATGCTAGACATTTAGGCTACCCTTAAATAAAATTCGGTGAACCTAGGTACAATCATTATTGAGTTATTGTCCAGAAAATGTTTCAATACAAATTTAGTCCCAAGTGACTTTGACTTTTGACCCTGGGGTCTCCAAATCAAAAGGGAACATCCTCTACAAAAGAGCTATCAGCACATTACTCCTTGACAAATGGGCTGCTCCACATAAAATTTGTTAACCAAGGTACAATCATTGTTAAGTTATTGTCCGGACAAGGTTTTTCCATATGATGGCCCCTGTGACCTTCACCTTTGACCCAGGGGCCTCAACACCAATAGGGAACATCCTTGACACATGGGCTACCCTCACATAAAATTTAGTGAACTAATTTCATGTTACTTATTAAATATAGCATTATTTCCATTGTTTGCCATTTTGACTTTATTAACATATTGATTGAACATTTGAAGTCACTGCTTGGTAATTTGATATCTTCTGGTTGAAGGTTAAAACTTGACCTAGGGGCCCCAAAACCAATAGAGAACATCCTTGACACATGGGCTACTCTCACATGAAATTTGGTGAACCTAGGTACAGTCCTTGTTTAGTTATTGTCCGGACAAGGTTTTTCAATATAATGCCCCTGTGACCTTGACCTTTGACCCAGGGGCCTCAAAACCAATAGGGCATATCCTTGACACATGGGCTACTCTCACATAAAATTTGGTGAACCTAGGTACATTGGTGGTTCAGTTATTGTCTGGACAAAGTTTTTCCATATGATGCCTTCGTGACCTTGACCTTTGAACCTGGGTCCCAAAAACCTATAGGGCACATCCTTGACACAAGGGCTACCTTCACATAAAATTTTGTGAACCAAGGTACAGTCGTTGTTGAGTTATTGTCTGGACAAGGTTTTTTCAATATGATGCCCCTGTGACCTTGACCTTTGACCCAGGGGCCCTAAAACCAATAGGGCATATCCTTGACACATGGGCTACTCTCACATAAAATTTGGTGAACATAGGTACATTGGAGGTTCAGTTATTGTCTAGACAAGATTTTCATTGTTTGCCATTTTGACTTTATTAACACATTGATTGAACATAAATTTGAAGTCACTGCTTGGTAATTTGATATCTTCTGGTTGAAGGTTTAAACTTGACCCAGGGGCCCCAAAACCAAAAGAGAACACCCTTGACACATGGGCTACTCTTACATAAAATTTGGTGAACCTAGGTACAGTCATTGTTGAGTTATTACCTGGACAATGTTTTTCAATATGATGCCACTGTGACCTTGACCTTTGACCCAGGGGTCCCAAAACCTTTAGGGTATAACCTTGACACATGGGCTACTCTCACATAAAATTTGGTGAACCTAGGTAGATTGGTGGTTCAGTTATTGTCTGGACAAAGTTTTTCCATATGATGCCTCTGTGACCTTGACCTTTAAACCTGGGACCCCAAAACCAATAGGGAACATCCTTGACACAAGGGCTACCTTCACATAAATTTTTTTTAACCTAGGTACAGTCGTTGATGAGTTATTGTCCGGACAAGGTTTTTCAATATGATGCCCCTGTGTCCTTGACCTTTGACCCAGGAGCCCCAAAACCAATAGGGCATATCCTTGACACAAGGGCTACCTTCGCATAAAATTTGGTGAACCTAGGTACATTGGTGGTTCAGTTATTGTCCGGACAAGTTTTTTATTGTCTGCCATTTTGACTTTATTAACTTATTGAATGACCATATGAAGTCACAGCTTGGTAATTTGATATCTTCTGGTTGAAGGTTTAAACTTGACCCTGTTTCCCCAAAACTGATAAGGCACATCCTTGACACATGGGCTACTCTCACATGAAATTTGGTGAACCTAGGTACAGTCATTGTTGAGTTATTACCCGGACAATGTTTTTCAATATGATGCCCCTGTGACCTTGACCTTTGACCCAAGGGCCCAAAAACCAATAGGGCATATCCTTGACACATGGGCTACTCTCACATAAAATTTGGTGAACCTAGGTACATTGGTGGTTCAGTTATTATCCGGACAAAGTTTTTCCATATTATGCCACTGTGACCTTGACCTTTGAACCTGGGGCCCCATAAACCTATAGGGCACATCCTTGACACATGGGCTACCTTCACATAAAATTTGGTGAACCTAGGTACAGTCTTTGTTGAGTTATCGTCCGGACAAGGTTTTTTAATATGATGCCCCTGTGACCTTGACCTTTGACCCAGGGGCCCCAAAACCAATTGGGAACATCCTTGACACATGGGCTACTCTCACATAAAATTTGGTGAACCTAGGTTGATTGGTTGTTCAGTTATTGTCAGGACTAGTTTTTTTCCCATATGATGCCACTGTGACCTTGACCTTTGACCCAGGGGCCCCAAATCCAATAGGGAACATCTTTGACACATGGGCTACTCTTACATAAAATTTGGTGAACCTAGGTACATTGGTAGTTCAGTTATTGTCCGGACAAGTTTTACCTATTTTAAGTCCCAGTGACCTTGACCTTTGACCCTGGGGTCTCCAAATCAATAGGGAACCTCCTCCACCCAAGGGCTATCCACACATAAAATTTGAGGAACCTAGGTACATCCTTTCTTGAGTTATCATCCGGACAAGCAATTGTCCACGGACAGACAGACGGACGGACAGACGGACAGACAACATCATAACATAATACGACTGTTTTTTCAAAACGGGCGTATAAAAAACCAACAATTAAACATACTCGACATATTCAAATTAGAATGATTTTTAAAAATAAGAATGATATACAAAATATAGTACAGTCAGATCTCGATACAACAACATCGTTTGTTTCCAGGAAATGTGTCGTTATAACGCATATGTCAGTGTAATGAATACTTCCGACAATGTACATGTTGGTATCGGTTCCCATAAATATGTCCGTATAACGAGAATGTCGTTGTAATGGATGTTGTTGTATCTAGATCTGACTGTATAAATATAGGAAATATAGGACACTTTTGAAAATATAGGAATGAAACTCAAAATATAGGATATCCGTAAAACGGTATGAGTTCCGTTTTAGCCTAGACTTCTTTCTCAAAATGGAGGCCAATGAAAAAAACTCCCGACAAGTCAAGGAAATTTATGATAGTGATCGAATGATTTGTCTTAGACGACTGTGGGAGAGGCTAGTGCCTTTAAATATTATTTTCTCTGTTTTTAGTTCATTTTTATCAGAGTTCCACGTGCACATCTATGTGTTACGTTGGGGAAGGAAACGGGTTTTTGGTCGGCTCGAGAGGTCACGACCAAAATCTTTTTCCTGTTTAACGTCACATAACTTTCTTCATTTGCTTTTCATTAATAAGCTTTTGTATGCAATCGACAAATTAAGCATTTATTTGATAAATAAGACCAAATTTTTGAAAGTCGACCCAGAAATAAAAACACAAGAGCCCGTTGAATAAGATCGGTCATTTTTTTCTTGGTTTCTGAGGTGACGAGTTACATACCTTTACTATATATATATATGTGTGTGTGTATATATTTTTTTTGGGGGGGGGGGACTGTTATGTGACGGCAGCCTGTGCATAGCATACAAATATACTAGCCATTATATTGAGTGGTAGAAAACAGTGTTATGAGTAGGTGTGAGAATTCAAAGTTGAAACATGTGTATATGACTTAAATTCCCCTTTCTTTTCTTTTTTCTTAAAACAACGCATAATTCCCCTTCCTGAGGGTATGGGTACATGTCCCCAAAAGTTGTCTAGTGCCCTGTATCAGGAAGGCAACATTTCACAAATGTGGTTTACAGCTCTACAGGGTAATCAAAATTGAATGTGGAGAATTTAGAACTAACACTAAAACACCACAGAATCAATCAGAATTTTTCAGGGGAAAAAGGAGAAGTTTTTATATGCACACATAATGCAACATATCTGAGGTAGTAAAGATAGAACATTGAAAACTTTGGGACAAGACAACAATCACTTACCTTTAGTAAAGTCTCCACCTTGTATCATAAAATCTTTAACAATACGATGAAAAGGGGCACCTCTATAATGTAAGGGAAGTTCACTCTTTTCACTTAAACCTTTTTCACCTACAACAATAATTTGCATATGAACAGTTCATTTGTCTACTTATATAAAGTTATTAGTCAACATTGCCATGAGTGAAAGTTACAAAATTTCAAAATTCTGAAATTTCTACTGTTCATGATTTAAGTAGTTTTTTACATTAGAAAATATAGTGGCATAATTCTGCAACCACATAACAAGCAAGCTAATTAAGTGGTTAACTTATAATGTAACTGGTTGTTTTTTAATAAATAAAAGATTGTTACAGGAGATTACAAGTTAGTGCCTACAACTGCCATTTTGTATTATTTCACCATCTTAATTATAAGATGTAAGCTAGTTATGTAACTAGATAACCATTTACATAGTCATGGATATGCAAATTAAAATTTGCAAGTTGTGATCATAATTAAGGAATTTTTACTAGCCTGAAATTTTTTATACAACCAAGAACTTTTTCATAATAGTTGTCTAATAAACACAAGAAATTAAGTAAAAGCAGTGCAAATCTGAAGAGTCATTTTATTTTCTTTGCACATTATTGCACATTAAGCATGTACAAAGAGTGACATTATGACATAGGCAGCTTGTTGAATAAATAAAGCTTTAAATTGTTTTGTAAAGAAAGCAGTAAAGAATGTTTTTCATCTATATTGATGTGCACATGTCAGTCAGGCTAGTTATATTGGATTTTTACAAGCTCTACAGAAAACATTCTAGTTTTTTGCAGTCAAGCTAGTGCAAAAATCAACCACTGCTTACCAGTTACAAATTTTAGGTAAGCAGTTCACTAGTTCTGAAACTAGGTAACATGTTTATAGATAAGTGTTAACAGTTTAACTAGTCAACCACTCTATTAACCAAATATAAAAATGCTGCCCCTAAAAACATAACCAAGAAGTGTTACACCAATGTCCAGCCTAGAAGGTAGGGGACTCTTCACAAATTTCTTAGTAGCAACTGATTTTGGGAAAGTAGCCAGTTGCAATACATGTACATGGAGGAATTTTAAATGATATTTTTGATAGAAGATAACATCCATATTGAAATAAAGTTGAATATTGACAGAGTACTCGTTTAAAAAAATTATTTAGTAAATACATCCTGGAGGGTCCGTTAGTCACGAGGGTAAGCAACAAACCAGTAAAAGAGATCAACAAATGTTAGATGGTACAAATGTTGGTATTTACTGACAAATTTAATCATTAGCTGACATGATGCTCTAAGAATTTTTCGAAAAGATTAAAAATTGACCGAGTTACAACTCAAAACAGCTTTGACCTATTTGTTGTCAGCCATTTTGGAAATACTCCTGATGTCGCAAATGGCACTAAGTTTGGATTATCTGCCCCTTTGAATATGAAATTGAAGCTGGGAACCAGACTAAGTGGTGCTGTGATCTATACATGTACATTATTTAGTCAAACAAAGCAGACGAGAAAAAAAGGCCCTCTAAAAAGCAAGTGTTTGTAATAAAGTAAAAATATGTTGATTTTGCACATTTGTATTTTGTTTTGATGAAATTGCTTGCTTTTATGCATATTTTTCAAGTTGGGAGATCAAGAATTGTCTTCTCTTTAAATCTCCATCAAGTTGCATGCTGACGTCACATGATTCTATGTAAACAAATATGGCCACGACCTTAGGACACTTGCGACTTTATGGCATACGACGATAATTTTAAGAAAAAATATTATTATTTCATTTTAACATAATATTGTTTTGTAAAAATAAAACAATATTTCATAAAAACAAAATAATATTTCATAATTACAAAATTACAACTTAGTAAAAACATATTAATTTTTTCATATTTAACAAAATAGTACTCTGTGAACATTCAAAACTTGTAATTAGATGGTGACATCACAGATCACAGAGGTTTGTAGAGAACACTGGTATGATGGACCCACTAATCTCAGAATACCGTAGTTATGCTAATAATGATTTAAACAACATGATGGGTGATCAAACATCAGATTACAATAATATAGTCATACCTGTACACAGTGCCCTGAAGTTTTCACATGTTTTTGGAGTGATGTCAGAGAACAATTCAAACACAATACGACCAGCTGTTGAAAAAAGAAAGCAGTCATTTAAATTAAACATATTTTTATCTAAAATAATTAGGCCTCAGCCAAAGTTTTACCTCTCCTTATTTAAAAATAAAAAAATACTCTATCTTACTTCTTATGTAATATCTGTAAAATCAGCTTCATCAAGTTTGTTCATGAAATACTTGATATGGTCATACACTCAGTCAGGTTGTGCTCTACTCTAACACTACTGAGAGTCCCAGGCCCAACTCACATACCTGGCTTACAAACTACAACTATCAACATAGTTAGTACATTTTGTAGTTATTATATACATATTATGTAAACATGACCAAATATAAAGAGTGTACATCGAGTCATTGATACATGTTTAATATTTATTATTATGTAACAATCATTCTCCTTCCATTCACATTCTACCAATGTAAGATAATACAGAATGTAAATTAAAATACACAACAAAGTTATCTGAATATTTGGTAAACTTTAAAAATTATTTAAAAAATCCAAACAAGATTAATCCAAATTTTACACAAAAAAAAGATATATCCACTTGGGTGTAAGATCATTTTTTAGATCAATTTTCATTTTACAGAATGAAGAAAGAAATCATATTTTCAAGAATAGCATAGCTGCAAGTAAAAATATTATCTGAGCTAATAAGATCTTATTCCAAATTTGATTCTGTTTCTTTTCTTTTTAATGTCGTTTTCAACACATATTTAGGTTATATATATGACAGCCAGCTCTTCCTACTATAGGTTTCCTGGACACTATTCTATCACCATTACTAACTTACCCTAACACGAGGCGGACAACTCATGTATAGGGTATGACCTACCGTGACCGTGTTCAAACCCGCAATCTCGGGATTTGAAGTCAGACATGCTAACCACAGCCGCCGTTTTCTGTTTCTTTCATTTTTTTTCTGTGTTATATATACTTTTTCAAAAATATCACATTTTTTGTTTAAGACCAGTTGTTCTCACATTACAAGAAAATTAAACAAGGACTCACTATTTTGGCCATCTATATCTATGTCAAAAAAGCATCTTGTCCTGTGAGCTGGGGCAGCCATCTTTCAGATCTACAAAAGTAAAACAAGAACAGATTTTATGTAAACCAAGAATCAACCATATTTAGTACCTAGTTTAAAAGTATTGCCTCAGCCATATTACCACACTTTTCAAAAATAAAAAAGCACCTACCAGTACCTTCTGCATAATTTAAATTTAGCTAAATTTCTGATCCATCGTAAAAAAACCCAACTAACTGTTATAAAAAGTATCACTAAGTAACATTAAGGTACTTGAACTCTTTCCTCCCAAAAAAGTGAATGTAGGGGTGATTTGAATGAAATTTTTAATGCTTATTTATTGACATGAGATTGTGTAAGGCATTATCATAGTTATTGTGTAACTTATATGCAAAAAGTAATTAAATACAGAAAATATTAACATATTAAGGGCTCTAAGCGGCAATATGCACGTGCTCTACCTTCAGCTGCCCCGATAATTATGGTACATGACGTCATGACGCTAAAATAATAATGTGCTTCAATTTTTTATAAATTAAAATTAGGGTCAAGATCAGTAAACAACCGAATAAAACATACCTCCAACATATTTTTTACTTGTTTTCACTGTTCCCCAAATTTTACTCTGTAATTATGTGTTTTAAGTATAAAATCAAATACTTCGTTCGGAGGATGTCACATGGCTCCCGCCACTTTTCCAAATTTGTAAAAGTATACTTCATGGAAAAGTTGAGCATTTGTGACATGTGAACTTCTCTTTATTTTTTTGATAATTGGAGTAGAAGTTTATATACATTAATAACTAAGTGTTTTACTCAATGAAATGAAGTTATACCATCCTCATAGGTACCCCAGGGCAATCCAGAAGGGTTGTAAGTGGGGGGGCACAGGGGGTGGGTTCGGGTTAGATCACAGGGCCTGATACAGAGGGGTCGTTAGTGGAGAGTACGGTTGGGGTGGGTACGAGAGGGGTATCCCCTCCCGAAGATGTGGAAAAATTTTGAATTTTTGCATGTCTAAGGTGTAAATCTGAGCACTTTTTAACACACTTTAAAAGGATAAAATGAAGCTAAAATTTGGTAAATTATCATTACATTTTAAGCACTTTTGGGCACTACCAAGGAAGTATTGAGCGCTATAATTGAGGTATCCTTCATGCATGTGCCCGTTTTGTTCGTTTATATTTAATTTGTTGGCTTATTAAATCCCATTCTCGTACCCCGAGGTTTTCAAGGAACGAGAATGGATAAAATCCTGATTTACAAAAAATTCAGCAATATCATCATGTAAATGCCGAAAATTTATAAAAAATACACTTGGTAACTTGTAAAAAATCACCGAATGCAATGAGAAAATTCTCCGATTTAACATTAAAAAAGCCGGTTTATGATACGTTTTTTTAAATAAGAAGCTTAGTTTATTGTGTTGAAATTCAGCGTTCTTGTGAGTTTTTCGGACGTTTCAGTGGATTTACAAGAATGGTTGTTGGGACTATCCAAACCGTGGAATACCGCCGAAGAATCACATTTTTTGATTCCTTTGGAAAAAATCATTTGGAATACAAGTATTTTAAACACGTAAAATGATATAAAATAAAAGCAACGATTTAAAAATTAACGAAACACAAGCCTATTAATTTATGATTGGATGAAAAAATGTTTAACCATTGATTAATTTCTGTCTTGTTTTTCGTAAGAAAAAATGTTGTAGGGTAGGTCACTCTTGAAAAGTTACTTGAAAGTTTAATTCATTTACCTACATTTTCTAAAAAAACCAACAACATAAAACGCTCGCTTTTTCCGATTTTAACTAACTTTTAATTAACTCATTTTAATGACAAACATTCATTTGACTATACTCGACTTTTCTCAGTCTATTATACTTGATATGAAAAATGCCGATGTCCTCCATAAATACTTAATTTATGTTTAGGCTCGGTCTCTTTTTAAAAGTTATTCGAAATTTTAATACCATAAAAAATCATCAGACGATCGTGCATGTTTTCGAAATTAACTAAGTTCGAGTGTCATAGTAGTGACGTATAAAATGCACTTGACTAGCTGTCCTCGTCTTTTCTCTGTCTAACTTGCTATGAAAACTCCGATGATTTCCACTAGTAAATAAGATAACAGAGTGCACAATAACCAAATTTAGGCCTCGTAAGCTAGTTACCATGGTAATTTCACTGGTGCCGGTCTTAAATATACTGTTGAGGTATGTGTAATATAGACAATAAACATAGCAATTGGTATAGCTCGTTTAGGATAACTTGAGACAAAATACAACGATACCATTTTTATACACAGGTGGATTTAGGTTTAGTACACGTAATTATCGACTATTATCAGTGTGTTTTGATGTATTAAATTTAGTACGAGAACACACGTACCACGCATTAAGACATGTTTAATACTTTCATTACACAAAATCAGCTGACCTCCCTGTTTTAAGTAATACCCGAGTCCCAAATATGTAAACAGACTGAGCCGTTTGTCTCAAGTTATCGTAAACGAGCTATATCTATGTGTCTGTATAGAGGGACCATACACTTGCACAATCAATGATTTGAACGCTTGATAAGGCCCGATCTGGGTACCCTGAGATGCTTGAATGTATCAGTTTAGATCATTATCTTTTTTAATAGCTCGGATGGATGATTTCATATTAAAATTAATCTAAAAGTCGAGTTGATATTGCTTTGATGGTGCCGATTTTGTGCCCTTTTCTTTGTATGAGAGTCAATATCTGTGGGGCCAGGTGGGGGGGCACGTGCCCCCTGTGCCCCCCGGTAAATCCGGGCCTGTACCCCTTTACACCCTAGTGGAGTGAAGCAATCACAGCTTAAAAAAGCCTTAATTTCTTGTCCAAGGAACATAGCAGTGGCTCCATGTGGTATTTGAACTTAGGACAAATTATTTAATATTGTAACTAGAATTAATAATTTAAAAAAAATCAAATAGCCAATGTTATTAATTATATTTCAAGCTGGGCATGTTAACTTTCAAATGAAACAAAAATAGTTTTTTGGACCAGTTATAATGCTCCAGTAGTAGAAGCTTCGTTTATAATGTAGGTTTAACTGAAGTGCAAATACTGGTAATCATATTCATAGTTGGTAAAGTAGATCATAGACTGTTAGTCAAGTTGCATTTCATCAAACATATATTAGATCTATGTTTCACTCGTCGTGAATGGAAAATATCCAAATATAACAGAGGGAGGTTGGATTTATATCTTGACTTTAGACCCTATCGAATAAGTACCGTTATGCAGTCCCGGTAGAGTGGTCGCGAAAACGGATTACGAATGAATTGGCCTCTGTACAAAACGTTGTCAATAGAAGGTTGTGAATATAAATGAAACAAAATTATTTACTGTCTGCAGTCCTGTCAGCTACAGCGTCCTAAACATGGCACATAAGCAAACTAGGTGTAAATTTATAATCGCGTTATGGTTTGAGAAGATAAATTCATGCCTACGCACAATAAAAGCGAACCTATAATAAGTTACAGCAGACAAGAAGGATGGCCTAACGCCACTAAATTTTAAGAGTGTAGAAGCAGAACCAGGATAGTAATATGCGTTCCCAAACCTAAAAAAATACAATACAAATTCATTAATAATAACAGAGACATAGATATCATGATCTATGTCTCTGATAATAATAAATATAATAATATTTATTTGGCATAGTGTACACATAGTAAATTACATAGAAAATATATCACAGACATCAAGTTGTAATTAAAATTTTACTCTGTCAAGCACACCAACACCAGGTATCTAACACAAAAAAATGGCAAGCCCTTATTTCCATTGTGGTCCTTATGTGCTGGTGGCGTGACAAAAAGAGGCATTATTGGAATAACAAGGCGATATTAAAATTTCATTTAAATTAAGAAATATGTACTGCCCTAATATCATCAGTTATAAAATATGGGTCTAAAAAGACTCATAAAACAAAGGTACACAAGCTTATGTCAAATTACTTTAAAGGTATTCTTTGACAGAAGATTTAAAAGAATAAAATTTATTTAATTCTATTAATTAAGGTGGTAGACTGTTCCATAATTTAGCACCCAAATAAATAAAAGATTTTTTTACCATAACCTTTAACAGTAATGAGGTAAAGCATAATTATGCACCTTTTTGACTGAGCCTTGTGCTGTAAGAATGAAGAACAGTTTGTGGCAAAAAAACTGTTCTTTAAGTAGAGGGGAGCTAACCCATGTTTCACTTTGAAAGCTTGAGACAGGGTGCGTTCAGGATTCTCCCAGCTGGTACCAAGTAGAATTACCAAGGGTTACCGTAAGTTACCGAATGTTACCAAACATACCATTAGTCACCAATAATTTCTGAACGAACTTTGGTAATAATGGTAATATTGGTAATAAATGGTAGTATATTGCTGCCAATGGTAACCAACGGTACAGACCTAACAGGCCCGGATTTACCGGGGGGCACAGGGGGCACGTGCCCCCCCACCTGGCCCCACAGATATTGACTCTCATACAAAGAAAAGGGCACAAAATCGGCCCCATCAAAGCAATATCAACTCGACTTTTAGATTAATGTTGGTATGAAATCATTCATCCGATCTATTAAAAAAGATAATGATCTAAATTGATACATTCAAGCATCTCAGGGTACCCAGATCGGGCCTTATCAAGCGTTCAAATCATTGATCGTGCAAGTGTATGGTCCCTCTATACAGACACATAGATACTAATTGCTATGTTTATTGTCTATATTACACATACCTCAACATTATATTTAAGACCGTCACCAGTGAAATTACCATGGTAACTAGCTTACGAGGTCTAAATTTGGTTACTGTGCACTCTCAAATCTTATTTACTAGTGGAAATCATCAGCGTTTTCATAGCAAGTTAGACAGTGAAAAACGAGGACAGCTAGTCAAGTGCATTTTATACGTCACTATTATGACACCCGAACTTAGTTAATTTAGAAAGCATGCACGATCGTCTGATGGTTTTTTATGGTATTAAAATTCCGAGTAACTTTTAAAAAGTGACCGAGCCTTAACCAGAGACATAGATAATATATATAACATATGTATCTAATTCCCTGCCTTAACGTAAATTAAGTATTTATGGGGGACATCGGCGTTTTTCAAGTTAGACTGAGAAAAGCCGAGTATAGAGTCGAATGAATGTTTGTCATTAAAATGAGTTAATTAAAAGTTAGTTAAAATCGGAAAAAAGCGAGCGTTTTATGTTGTTGTTGTTGTTTCAGAAAATGTAGGTAAATTAATCAAACTTAATCAAGTAACTTTTCAAGAGTGACCTACCCTACAACAAGTTTTCTTATGAAAAACAAGACTTAAATTAATCAGTAATTAAACATTTTTTTCATCCAATCATAAACTCATAGGCTTGTGTTTGGTTAATTTTGCAATCGTTGCTTTTATTTTATATCAATTTGTGTTACAAACGGGTTGTATCCCTTATGATTTTTCCAAAGGAATCGAAAAATGTAATTCTTCGGCGGATTTCCACGTTTTGGTTCCATTCTTGTAAATCCACTGAAAACGTCCGAAAAACTCACAACAACGCTGAATTTCAACACAATAAACTAAGCCTCTTTATTAAAAACAATAACCGTATCATAAACCGGCTTAATTTTTGGATGTTAAATCGGAGAATTCTCTTATCGCATTCGGTGATTTTAAACAAGTTACCAAGTGTATTTTTTAATAAATTCTCGGCATTTACATGATGAAATTGCTGATTTTTTGTAAATCAGATTTTTATCCATTCTCGTTCCTTGAAAACCTCGGGGTACGAGAATGGGATTTAATAAGGCAACAAAATAAATCAAAACGAACAAAACAGGCACATGCATGAAGGATACCTCAATTATAGCGCTGGATGCAACATATTTGAAGTCTTCATGTCGTTCTGATAATAAATTGTGATACATACATTATTTATTATATATGCTTCAGTTCCTATAAATATTACGGTAACTAAATTTCCAAAGATTTGAATCAGTTTCAAGTCTATTGTTTAAGTTCTAGGGAATGTTCATCTGATTCAATGCACCGTTTGTAATGCACAGAAAGCCTTATTTTCGTAAAAAGGTCATAAATTAGTCGAAATTCACACCAGTTACCAGAGTTATGCAACTTGTTATTTTAACTCCAATCGTAACGCCTTATAATTTATGGAAAAAGAAAGTTAAGAAAGCCATCGAAATCAAACAACGCAAGCAATCTCTGAATCGGGACGAGGGACAGGTTTACAACAGTCCTCTCGTATCGCGTGGCTCTTCGTCGGTCATGTGATCAAAATCAGTCATCTGAAGAAGGTGACGTAATGTCACCGAAAATTTCAAGGTAAAAAATAAGAGTTAGAGAAAATTAATTCATATTTAGTAGTTGCTAGGATAAAACATTGCACCAATACTTAACCACGAAAAGTATTAATGGGTCATAACTCAGTCAAAATTCATGCTAATGAATGCTAAACAACTTGGTATTTGACCTTCAATGTATCCTATATATGGTAGCCATGTTTTAAGTGAATCCAAACAGAAGTATATGTAAAGGATATAACAACTAAAAACTTAAAGCGATTAGTCGGCATTTTTTTGTATTTTATATTATAATTGAGTTGCAACAGATACACAGATACACATATAAAATATTTTCACAATTTCTTTTAATATTTGGGGTGTTTCCACGTGGATCAGGTTAGCTAAAAAATAGACTATATTCAAACCGTTTCAGAATGATAAAGGACAAACATCGATCATGAAAATGTCTTAGGTCAAGAAGTATAACAAATAACACATCTACAATAGCTTGGGAATTCTTAGGTATCCAGTATACTTGCGTTTTCAAAACAGTGTAGGTCATATTTAAATATAAGTTTAACTATGTGTATAATTAGCCACCAAGACTATTCGTTTTCTATAAACTAGTCTAAGAGTAATAAGAAGAATAAAAAGCATTTTGTCATTTTCCTATTAATCCCTTCAACCGAAAAGTGTTACGCCGACGACAACCCCGATGCACAACAAGGTAAGATAGTCCTTCTACTCTTCCAATAGTTAAGCTAATTATAGTTAATGAGGCACCATTTCCGATCCGATTTAAATTGGAGAACTTTAAGGTCAGAACTTTAAGCAGGCCATGGAAGTCATTTTATATCAGAGTACTTATGTTATTAAAACTCATGGAAAGTTTGTTCATTAACATGAATACAAGCTTTTATCATAATATACATTGTACTAATCATCGTATGATGATTTTTTGCATTTTGAGAAAATCGACTTAAAAGTTTTAAAAATTGGCAATGAATTTAACTTGAAGGATTTCAACGTTTGGTATTTGCTTTAATTAATAAAAGTTGCAGAGCATTCTAAAGTTTTTGAGAAATTCCATGCAAAACTGTTGTGTGTAACACAATTGGGCTCTACAAGTTTGGCAACTCCATTTCAAAAAACAAATAAGTACAGATACGTGGTTTCGGAACCAATTTATTATCTTTTGTTAGTGAAATACGTGGATATGAACTTTATAAATTATGTAAAATGAACGAAAATGTTGTGATATGAGGAGTAGAATAATGACAAAAATGGATTAATCTTTTTATTAACAAGAAATGCAAGTTTTATCGACATATTGTAAGTTACCTACATGGCCGGATCCAAAGGGGTCGTTAATGGGGGAACAGCTCGGGTGGGTTCGGCAGGGGATACCCCTCCCGAGGATGTGGAAAAATTTGAATTTTTGCATGTCAATGGTGCAAATCTTAGCACTTTTAAACACTCTTTAAAACGATAAAATAAAGCTAAAACTCGGTAAATTATCATTACATTCCAACAAAAAAGTTAATGCCTGCCCGTATAAAACTATGATGTAAATCCGAGGTTTTTTTTGCGAAATCCAGTGTAAAATTAAAATCACGTTTATCCATTTAATACCGCTTCCATCAAGAATACCAGTCGGAACGACGGAGTCGTTGATTGGGGTGGTTTAAGAGGGATACATCCCTCCGGACGAAAAAAAATGATGTCAACAAAGCAAATTTGAGCACTTTTAGGCACTAGTGGGGTCGATAACTGCAACAATCTTTCACTTGGTGATACAAGCACCAAATTTGGCACAGATTGCCTGCATGGTCTACCATTCACAAAAAGCACGATTTCCACTTCGAAATTCAAGATGGCCGCCGTTTCTGCGCATGCGCCTTGGAGTCAGTATCCCAAGGGGACTCAACTTCTTTTTATCGCTTTAGATGTCTTATAGAATAATACATTATAGTGTTTTTTGCTTACTAAAAATGTTTACCATGTTAGGACATTGATTTACATTATGTGATATACTTCCAAGATCAAGGTCAAGGTCATGGTAAAGGTTACATACATAAGAAAATTGTAACACACTTTTTGAATCATTTGAATGATCATGTGGGATTCAAGATGAAATTATAAAGAGTGTTTATTCAAATTAACTTGATGGAATCATTGACAAATATGTAGGCGTAATTGTATTGCCGTGACCTTGACCTTGATCCAATGAGGATGTTAATTGGCCTACCCCGTAAATACTAATTAAATAATCAAACAATTTATCTGAGACTATTATTTTACAATAAAATATGAAAACATAATTGGATTGCCTTCATCAAGAGTTTACTATGTTTATGCTTAATATTGTCCACTTGTTGTGAAGGTCAAAGGTCAATGTCAAATGTGAAGGTATATGTATTAAGTGATTTTATCAGAAATTTAACACAATTTTAAGAAAATGAAGCAAGGATTCTCATAATCCTTGATAAAACAAAACGTTTCAACAATAACGCGTTATGCACACATGTCTAGAAGTCAACAATTTAAGGTCAAGATCGTAAAGATAGTTTAAATATTGTTGTGATAATTATATGAAAGCAACCATAGATGGTTTAGTCTGTGATGATTTCATTATTCGCACATGCAAGCGCACAAACGAGTTAATTTAAAACCGACTCGATAGCATTTGAATCGCTCATGACATTCCCTCTTGTCACCACATTTAGTTAACTGATGACAACTTTTGGCAATCGGCGAAAGGTTGGCCAATAGCTCTTTCCATTCGCTACCTTTTTACCAGAGCCAGTCGACTGGATTTGATCTTGATAACCATCGATTGACCAAAAATACACGCAGCGTGGAAGACAGAACTTTTGACATATTCATAGAAAGACGCTCTTGTATGTGAAATTGCATTATAGGATATTTGCTCTTGGACAGAAAAGTCAAGCCTAGCGTCGCAATATTGTCCATAAGACTGTTCTAATCGCGCATAATTATGACAAATTTTCTAGAGTGTTGAAATCTTGATCATGTCTGCTAAATGTTGATTTAGCTTCTTCAAAGACTTACATAAAATGACTACCAGTAAAATCGTGAAAGAACAACATTCTATTAGATTTTTCTGAGCCGTCATTTTGTGTATTGGTAACCTCCTAATTGACTATCTTAGACCAAACTCAATCCAAGGTTTATAAAATCTGCACCTTTTAAGTGATAGAAACACGTTTATTTAACAGCATCAGACACACATGCTTTATTATAAAAAAGTTTTGCCTGTTGCTTTATAGTATAAAGTGGCTTGAATATGATTCTTCGTGATTACAAGGATTCATTTTACTGTAGAAACAAATGGATGCAATCTCACATTTTGTCACAACAACAACATTACAAAAACACATGGTAAGTATTTTGTTGGATCAGAACCCAATGTAGTTCGGTCTTGTTGTCACTACCACGTACAATTTTCTGCCAATTTGGTCGTAAATTTGTTTTGAATGCTTCTCTATGGCGCTCACGTTTGTCTCTAACTGACCCTCGTAAACATCGAAACTAATTACAAGTGTATGTCCTGTTATATTTCGAGATATATGCATGCACCTATGGAATTAAATCTTTAAAAACATATTATCCAAAGGCCCTTAATGCTTTCTGAGAATCAGAATATACGAGCAAGAATCCATAAATAACAGTTGCATCAGAAATATGCTGATAGTCAGGGATTATGGCCGGAGTCTGAAAAGTATTGGCCAGCTGATATGTCTGACCTGTATAGTTTGTTAGTGTCAGTTTGTGTGGCTACGAATGACTAATCTGTTAGGTTACTCGTTTTCTAGCATATTCAAGTTTGCAAATAGTAATCATTTGATGAAGGAAGTTTTGTGATACTTTGCACTATTGCATTACAAAGCTTCATTAATACAAGCTTAATCGTCTGATCAAGATGGATTAAACCTAAAAACAATCTGAAATGTCCTATGAAAGGGTGGTATACTTGGAGTTATTTTAGAATATTCATTTGAGCTACTAACAATGTGGGGGAGACATAAACTTTGTCAGATAGAGACAGCAGCACTAGTCTAAATCAGTTGTTATAGAAATACATGATGGATTTTTGTAGACATTTCCTGGTTTACAGTTAATCTTTTTATTGCCTTACTGTAAATAACATTGAGAAATGGGATACAATGTACAACTGTCTGCATATACTTCTATAATCTTGGCCACACATTTACAGAAGAAAGAAATCGGTTGGATACTGACAAAAATGGAGTGTAGCTGCCATGACATGTAATACTTCATGAATATGTTGTCAAAGCAGTTTTTGGATTCAAACCGTAGTCATGATGACAACGGATTAATTTCTGATTTGTACTAATTGATACGAACGCCGCTGAATTTAATTTATAGTTGTCCGGGATCATCATTCCTAAATGCGTTTCAATGGAAACAGTACCCTACATCTAACCCAACGATTCATTCAGTATTATCTAAATTCCGTGTGAGCTGTACACCATTGTGGTAACTTTAGCCCTGTTACCATTGGCTTCATCACGTTGACTAACGATAGTTATATAATATCAAAAGGGGTTGATTCGATAACATTTGAGACTTTTTAGTATAATGTACAGAAATCTGTTTGATTTCAACAGCACACAAACAGAAAAAAATATCATGTGCCAATACAGCAACAAGCACACTTTAAACTTACACTGATATACATGCTGAGTATCAAAGCACAGGCGGTCGTATATGTAATGTTTTCGAACCGGAACCGCGAATGATGCCTAGGTTTCATTGTAGTGATG
Organism: Mactra quadrangularis; assembly: GCA_025267735.1. NCBI lineage: Eukaryota > Metazoa > Mollusca > Bivalvia > Venerida > Mactridae > Mactra > Mactra quadrangularis. The sequence continues at coordinate 31,693,910 of CM046299.1, read as the reverse complement.
TCACCAGATGCACTGGTTATACTTTGAGATATAGTCTAATAAATGAGAAATGTTCTGAATCAATTAACTGCAATGAATTTCATCTGAGAAAAAGCGTTAGTATATAAAATTATTTGGCGTCTTGTAATGGCCGCCATTTTAATATGACAGCCATTAAATGGATTTTGTTTTAAAGAATTTAACATAAGTGTTTATTTGTCATAAAATATTGAAATTATATTGATAATTACGTAAATAAAAATAATTAGAAAGGCTATTTTATATGAACAAGACAAAAATCCCTATCATCGGCGGCCATTTTGAAAAAAATGGCGGCCATCTTGAATTTCGAGGTGGAAATCGTGCTTTTTGTAAACAACACACTATGTACAACAACTGTGCCAAATTTGGTGCTTGTATCACTAAGTGAAAGATTGTCGTGAAAAATGACACTTATCGACCCCACTACACACCTAAGGAAAAAAGTTAGCGCTATAATTGAGGTATCATATCTTCCATGTGGCCTCTTTTGTTCGTTTAGATTCAATTTGTTGGCGTTATAAAACCCTGATTTACAAATAATCAAATATTTATCATAAAATGCCAAGAAGTTTTATAAAAAATACACTTGGTAACTTGTATAAAATCACCGATTGCAATGAGAAAATTCGCCGATTTTACTTACAAAAATCGCCGGTTTTAGATACGTTTTTGTAAATAATGAGGCTTAATTTATTGTGTTGAAAATCGGCGTTATTGTGAGTTTTGTTCGGACGTTTTCAGCGGATTTACAAGAATGGATGCATTTGGGACTACCTCGGCGATCTTCTACGCAGATAAACCTCGGATATCATAAGGTGACAGATTGATGGAATTTGGTTTCTGCGGTAATAACCTGGTTGTATTCCTACTACGTCTGATTTCCGAGGTATATCTTCGTAGATGATCACCGAGGTTGTTCCGAATGGAATGGATGCTGGGACGATTCAAAACGTGAAATTCGCTGACCCACTGAAGAATCTCATTTTTGGATTTCTTGGGAAAATCATAAGCAATACAAGAATTTAAAACTCAAGTTGATGTAAAATAAAAAAAGGATTTAAAATTAACGAAGCACAAGCCTATTTAATTCCTTAATTTTATAAAAAAAATATATCAAACAATCGCGTATTTTTTTCAAAATAAACAAAGTTCGAGTGTCATAATAGTGACGTAAAATTGCACTCGACAAGCTGTCCTGGTCTTTTCTCCGTCTAGCTTTCTATGAAAACGCCAATGATTTCCACTTGTTAACAAGATAACAGATTGCACAATATCTAAATCAGGCCTCGTAAGCAACTTACCGTTAACGTACGGCATGGTAATTTCATTGGCTACGGTCTGAAATATACCGTTGAGGTATGTGTAATGTAGACATAGCTACTGGTATTTATGTGTCTGTAAAGGAGGAGCATACACTTGCACGATCAATGATTTGAACGCTTGATAAGGCCTGATGTAGGCCTAATATAGGGTCCTTAATCTGGGTACCTTAAAAATTAAGATGCTTTCAGGAATGTATCAATTTAGATCATTATTATCTGTTTTAAAAGATCGGATGAATGATCTTATAGTAAAACTAATCTAAAAGTCTAGTTGATATTGCTTTTATGGTGCTGTTTTGTGCCCTTTTCTTTGTATGAGTGTCAATATCTGTAGTCAGGGGGGGGGGGCACGTGCCCCCTGTCTGCCCCTGTGCCCCCCGGTAAATCGGGCCTGTATACCTTGGCACGCATTATGTCTGTATATCTAGTCCGGGTTCACATTTCACAATTTGTGATTTATCAGGGCTGTTACATGTACCTATATAAATGTATAACGTATCAACATGCAGTGTTTTTGACATGATTTAGGGTCACCACCATAAGCAGCATGAGCCTTATTCATTTGGTTTATTTGAAGGCAGTGGCTAGAGTTACGGAAGTTCCGTAACTGTAGACAAAACATGCAAGAGTAGGCTAGAGTTACGGAAGTCAAATAACATGATAACCGTAACTCTAGCCACTGCCTTATTTGAATCTTGCAGTTCTAAATGCAATAAATTTGCAACCCTGTTTTTTTTAGCACAGACCATAAAGCTGCATTTTATTTTGTTGGCGTGGGAACTCATATTATACTATCTAGGTTCTACTTCTACACTTTCTTATTAGTTGCGAGAAATTTAGGGGCGTTTGACCATCTCTGCGGCTATTATCGTCCGCTGTTTCTGTTCGCTGGCTTAATGTTATCATCTTCTCATGGACGTCGCCATTATGGACTGTCACATTATCAAAAGGGGTAATAGGCGTGATAATTATACTTATGATCCACAAGAATAACGATAAAAACCTTATCAAATTACTGTTATAAATTCTGTATTAATACTTATAGTAACATTATCTACTATTTTAATGTTCCATTTCTCGTAGATTAATGTATCTGGTCTCACGTATATCATGTCAAATAAACTCGTCCATATTAAACCGGTAAAAAGAATATGTTCTTGCATTTTTAACCTTTTTACTGCATTAATATTGATAAAAATATAAGTTAAATTATGGAATTTCATGTGCTTGAATATCAATATTTTCAAAATACTGCAGCATCACGATACTGAGTATATGACCTATGACCACTCGAGTAATCGTTTAACTATTTAATGAAGCAAACGCAGCCAATGTGATCTCAACTTATGAAACGAAAGCAACAAAATGTCAGACCTTCCAGAGAAAACGGGAAAGCCTACCTCATCGGCTGTTGATTATGAAAAGCTAAATGATGTTCAAAAAATGTATGTTCGGCGGTTTGAAAGATTCAACAAAAGACGAGCTAAGACAACGAAATACCGACTAAACTACGCCAGAAACATTGGAATCGGTGTTGTTGGTTTGGCATTGGGGACTTGTATCCTTTCTTAAATAGCAGTAAAATAATAATTTAAATTAACTTTCATATATTTTTCTTCATAAATTTAATATCTATTACTGGATTAACAATAAGTAATTACTATATCGTATATGGTTGGCTAAAAGCATGGTGATTAAGGATGCCATAGTTTATGGCTTGTGTTTAAAGGCTGGACTTCATTTCTTGAAAAAAAACGGGTGGTTAGCAATTAACATTACGCCAGCGAGTAGATTGCTCCTCCCACTGAGTCACGTGACCCATTATCTGATAACCTTGGACATCTTATCGATCAGTCTTATAAGAAAAGTCAATGCTAAGCTTAGATTTTTACACGGAAAAAGTAAAATTAAATCTATGTATGCTAAAAAGCTTTTGGTTATGACTATTTTACAATGTCATTTTGGACCTTGCTTGCTCTGTCTGGTATTTCAGTATTCACAGACTCTTAAGAATAGAGTTTTAATTACCTAAAATGAAATTATTAGATTTGTTTTTAAGTTAGACTGCAGACAAGTTTACACATCTCTTTCAAGATCATTTGTACAGAATTGAATTAGTTATAGTTCGTTTTTTTTCTCAACTGTCAAAACATTAATAATTTCACGGTGACTTCGTGCTCTTTGTCTAACACTTACAATTTTGTGATAATGTGTATTCAATAACGTGAAATTATTCAAACTTCGATAGTCGAAAAAAAATGGACTATACCTTGAAAAAATCACAGTATTCTAAACTATTTTATTTAATGTATTTACTGAAATATCTCTATATTCATAGTTCGTTTTTTTTCTCAATTGTCAAAACATGAATAATTTCACGGTGACATAGTGTTCTTTCTCTGTTTTTCCATGGTAAATGAATACACAATATCACTATAGTGATATTGTGTATTCAATTACCGTGGAATTATTTAAACTTTGACAGTTGAGAAAAAAACGTATTGTACATGAACATTTTACTCCAGCCAGTTCAGTTCAAGATAATAAAACCACGTTTAGTTCTGAATTTTGGTAAAAAAAAACAACAAATAAAAAAACGCCAAAAACATTATCTTACAAATTTTTAATTCAACTCTGTATTAATTTAAGACAGTTCTGTTAATGTTTACCCTAATTTAATATATTATAGCCCCTATTTTTTATTTATTATTGTCTTTTAAATGCCTTATGTTTAAGGATGTAGATATTGTTTGTCTTGCAAGGACATTTATTTATTCATTCATTTATTTAAGGGAACCATAATATAAACAATTAATAAGTGATCGACAAAAACTCTTTGTGCTGTTCTTAATAAATGAAAATACGTCCTTCACAGAATGAATGTACTATACTTACAGAATTAATACTTTATGTTTTTACAATTTAAAAATGCTATGCAGTCTTCATGAAAACTTTGGTCAGCATTGGACATTCAGGTCATCAAAATGCGATTTTTACTGGACCGAATGAGAGATCACTGGATCAATTATATCTTAACAAATGGCAAAATATTAAAAATGCTGTTAATATTAATGGTTAAGTATGATATAAGATAAAAATAAAACTTTTAATAACATTTTTATTGAACATGGAAAATGTGAACTATAAAAATTGGTTGTTCGTCGGGCCACTAATATTGTAAAGTTGCTGGACCTACAGCGATTTCGATGGACTCGGTCCATGGTCCATGGGCTAAATTTGAAGACTGGTGCTATGTGTATATTATTTTCATTTATATAGTAAATTCTTTCCATCTAACGATCTTGTAAGAAGGTCCGGCACAAACAACAGAACAGACATAAAAGTTGTTCATTTTTTACAATTGTTCAAGGTACGTTTCGCCTGCTGAAGTGTAAACAAAACGATGTCACCTGTCTAATGATACGGATATCGATTATCTGAATCACATAGACCACACTGACATCTTTTAGCAATTTCATTCTCGCCTTTTTCTCACTTAAATCAGAATTATTCCTCAGTTTTTGATCATACGAAATGTAGTCAGCTTGTCCAAGGAAAATGGCGACTAAATACAATAGTATCACGTGACCAAATGGAGTGCGCTGATAAGCTAACGATAAGCATCTTATCCTGTCAATCAAATTTCGGCGTAATGTTAATTAAGCCGATAAAGAGAAAGGGGGAGGGTTTGACCTACGTTATCAGAGGTTACCAATGGCTAAATTCTCTATGCTTGTAAACAAATTCTCACTAAATTTACTACAGTGTTTACATTGTAAATTCCAATGCATGCTCTGAGACGAGTTTTAGACACAGACAGTAAAAATACTGCCGATACATAATCCATGAATCAACAGTCATGGGAACTTTCTACGAGGGGCAGCCAGATGATAATATTACTGGCTCTGAGAAGTTCATGAACTCTCTTTTGATTGGCTCGATGAAGGTCATGAATCCTTTAGCATATGTCAAGTCAAATTTGAATTTCTATACCCCGGCTTCGAAGAAGAGGGGGGTATACTGTTTTACCCTTGTCCGTGCGTGCGTGCGTGCGTCGGTCCGTTACAAAATTTCCGTCGCAGTTTTCTCAGCAACTATGACATGCAGCAGCCTAATACTTTGAATATTGCTTCATCCCATAGTCCCATGTGGTGTAAAGCGATTTCATGCTCCTTGCTCATCTACTTCCAGTTTGTCGCATATTTTTAGATTTTGGCGGGGGTATCACTAGTGAGCATTAGCTCACAGATTTACTTGTTTTGAATTGTTTTCAAAATTTTTCTTTGAAAGTACCATTTCTAGGAAACTTAGAAAACTGAAAATTTTAAATATTATTGAAAATGAGTCAAAGAAACAGTATGTCAAAATTAATTAAAATCTGATCAGTAAATTTGTAACACTTCCAGATTTTCTCTCTCTGGTTTAACATGTTCACTGGTCAGAGAGTCAGAAAGAAGTGGCCATTTTCAAGATTCTCTCTCTTTTACAGTTGAAGCCCGGTCTTTAAGTAAGCAAAACCATAATAACCAGGCCCAGAATTACTGGGGGAGGGGGGGGGCACGTGCCCCTCACCTGGCCCCACAGATACAGGCATCCAAACGAAGAAGATAGCACGAAATTGGCACTATTAATAGCAATATTAACTTTTAGACTTTACTTGACCATAAAATCATTTGTCCGATCATTTGATTTAGATAATGATTTAAATTATATGATCTAGCATCTTGATATACTCTGAACAGGCCTTATCAAGAGCTCAAACATTAATAGTGCATGTGTATGCACGGTCACATTCCTCTGACAGTATTTTTTAGATAGATCATTGCCAATTTAATTACCATGGTCATGCTAGCCTTAGAGATCTAAATTTGGTTATTCTATTTATATGTACTGAAGACCTCAACATTTTCAGGGATTTTATATAGAGCGGGGTTGGGTACATTGGGACACCTAACAAATTTTCGGATTTTTTTAAAAAGAAACGGCGTGTTTTACAAAGGTATCATTCAAAATAAAAATCTATCATTTTGTAGTCGTAAGTGGACGTTTTATCATTTTCATCACTGTTAATATGTTTAACGTTTGTCAGAATAAAGACACTATCATCAGGGTATATTGGGACAGGTTGTGTTTATCTGGACAGTATAGAGGGTAATTTTGGACACCTTAATGGTCTTGTATAAGCGTCATTTTCGCTACCTATATTTAGATAAGTTATCACACAATGAATAATTGATACTTGCGTGGAGGTTTCAGTTATGAGAAAATGGCATAATGCATATACACTGGGGCTTCTAAAAATAGACTGTTTTTGGTATATTTATTTATGTATTTATGACCATTATAAGTATTGACAATTTTAAGTCCTCAACATTATACAGTTAACTCTCATTATCTTGACTTTGTTGGAACCGTCGAAAATAGTAGAGATAAGGAATAGTCAAGATAAACTAAATTTACTAAGGGAGATAATTCTAATGAATTCTTTAGCTCTGTTAATTTTTTCAGAGATCGAAGTTCAAAACAATTGCTTTAAAACAGTTGTAATCAAGATTTCTCCATTTGTATCACAAATGTACTCCTAAGTGCTATGTTGTACGCTCACATTTACGCTATTTCGTCTCAACTAGTTAAATGAAAAATTCGAAAATCTACTTTTGGTTTCTAATTTAAGACAGACTGTGTTGCGGTGAAGCAATTACACAAGCGTTTATTCTTTAGACAATTTGTAACCAGTCAATAATTTATATCAAATGATTAAGACTAGGTGTGTGTATGCATGTTATGACATCATTGATAGTCATACGACATAAGCAAAGTCAGTTTCTCTTTGATGTATAGAAATATATGAATTGGGTGTCTTGCTAACGATATACCGAGAAGAGCAATAATTAAAATTAGTAGTAGCATATTAAAAAGTTTTTACCAACTTTATGTACAATCGGCATTTTTTAAAGCGTGTGGAGTGATTAATTTTAGTTATTAAGAATATGCTTTTAAATTGAGTTCAAAAATTTCAATCAACAAAAAAACAAAATTAAAAAGAAATAGGATTATAAAACATTTTTGTTTTTAATTTTTATACAAAATTCTTTCATAAAAACGTATGTAACAAGTGAAGAGCCCAAGATGCTCAATTCATTCAATTATGACACACCTATCAATCAAAATGCTCTCACTTCGATTATTCTCTATTTTTGAATGGCACATTGTTTAAATGACCACTATGTATTTGTTTCACAGTGCAATCAAGATTGATTAATGGGAGTTTTTTTTTTTGCACCTCATCGGATTGCCGATGATGTATTAGTATAGTTGAGGTGAACAGTTAAAACTTTATATGATAATAGAGTTAAACAAACGTTTTGGTACTAAATTTATGATGGAAAGATTGCAAGTCACAAAAAATCGAGCTGAACATGCATTTTTCATGAGCAGGAAAAAAATCAATAGTATTCGAATAAATTTTTATTCCAGACACTATTCACAGTAATTAGTTAATTTGATATTTCGTTCATAAAATTTCAATGGTTCGAAATTACCCTCTGACATAAAAATCGTGTAGGGTATTTTTGAACCAATATGTAACATTAATCAAATACAGCTATTGTAAAGAGGACCGTTAGCATGCACAGGATTTTTAGGTCGCATATTTTCTCCAATGTGCCACTAAGTATATTTTAACTGGTGTAAAGGTCTAAACATACTCTGCTGAATTTTAAGGACTATAATAAGTATAATTACTTTCAGTTTACAGAAGTATTCAATGTTAGATAAAGACTTACCTGAATGCTTTGAAAAAAATGTATTGACACTTTATTTACAGTAGTGACGTGTTTGTTTTGATTTTTAATGAAAAAATTTGGCTAATATAGTTTGGCGAAACAAGGGCGGGCAGCCAGTGTCGTTAACAATTGCGTTAAGGTTATTCTTTTCCTTATATTCTGCCATTTATTGCCAGAGCTTTACGAAACTTCATATAATGATAACATGTGATGAACAGAATAAGAAAGTAACCACAACTCTACCTGCCTTTATTATGGATTATTTCCCTTAGTAATTTTTGTGTTAAAGTTTTTAAGTCTGGCTTTAATGTGGTTTCCACATTACATTTCTTGTTCTTATATATATAATTAAATGGAATAAATACTTAGTTTTAATGATATTATTGCTTGTGTTCAAAATTGCCCACTGTTCGGAAATACCTGACCTCGCTCTAGATTTACATCAAATTCTGTCATGGTTATTATTTTGGCTCATACAGATTTATAACAAATATTACAAGTTTAAAAAAAGATATTCTCATAAAATTTTGTACCAGTGGCAGTACCTTTCAATGTAACATAAAGGTTAGGAAAAATGTGTTCCTAGATGATTTAGAGGTAAATTACACTCACAGATTGTTTTACAAAATTATGCATTTTGGTCAATCTGCCCTTTTCAGCCCGCTATTTTACATCACTTAGAGTCATATTTTCGGTCATAATTGCAACAAATGTTTGTCAAAAACATTCACAAGTTGCATGGAAGACATGATTTTGCAAACTCTGGAATAGTTAGTACAACCTACTTCAGCTTATAGACAGTGACGATAGTGAATAATTAAAATAGCACTTTGTTGCAAATCCCTGTGATATAAAATCCCTGGAGTTTTCCACAGCAAACTGACATTTGCCATAAATATCTAACATATCACAACCTTACGTCATTAACAACCTAGAATTTTGTTTGTTTTGAAATAAAGTTAGTTTTAAAATAAAAAACTGTCAATTGTCATGAGGCTGTGTATTACCATTGTTTTTTTTGTTCTTTTGTGTCCAAAGTATCTAAGACTTTTTGCCTTATATTGTTGAGAATTTGAATTTTATCATTGGAAAATGAGGCACTGTATTGTTAAAATTGTTCATTGATTAGAATTAAACTTCATTCAAGATCAAGAATTCCATTTTCATGTAGTCATATATGACCTAGTGCATACTTGGCTTATTATTAACTTTTTTCTGAGTTCAGAAGGCTCGAGTTTGCTATATTTACCACCAATAATTACTTCAGCACTAGGGTCAGAGCTTTTGAGCAGACTTTGCAATTATTTTTATATGCCCGAAAGAATTTCAGGCATATTATGTTATACCCCCTGGCATCTGTCCATCCGTCCGTCCTTCTGTTAGCAATTTGGTTTCCGGAGCATAACTTAAGTTCCATTTGGCCCACAATATTCAAACTTCATACGATGATTGTCCATATCGGGTAGAAGACCCCTATTGATTTTGGGGTCACAAGGTCAAAGGTCAAGGTCACTATTGCCTTAAAACTGAAAACAGTTTCCGGAGCATAACTTAAGTTCCATTTGGTCCACAATATTCAAACTTCATACGATGATTGTCCATATCAGGTAGAAGACACCTATTGATTTTAGGGTCACGAGGTCAATGGTCAAGGTCACTACCTTAAAACTGAAAACAGTTTTCGGAGCATAACTTAAGTTCCATTTGGTCCTGAATATTCAAACTTCATACGATGATTGTCCATATCGGGTAGAAGACCCCTATTGATTTTGGGGTCACAAGGTCAAAGGTCTAGGTCACTATTACCTTAAAACTGAAAACAGTTTCTGGAGCATAACTTAAGGTAGAATTCCCATAATAGCTGCTGTCAAACTTCGGGCGATGTCGGGTCATGTCGACAAATTACATAAGCGGTTTTCGTCGGTGTCGTTATCAATCGATAAAGATCGGATGAACTTTTTTATTGTGTAAATGCCTCATTTTTCAAATATTATTATTATTTTTATTGTATTACCTCACAAGAATATTAATTCTCTCAATTATTTGAGAAAATAGGTAGAATTCGTGTAAAAAGTTTAAACCGGAAGTTTAAAAATCCAATTCAAATAATGGACGAAAAGATTCGTCCCCTAACAGATTCGTCCCCGAACAAATTCGTAATCAATAAGTTGTTGATGATTAATGCAATTAGACCGTAAAATACCATTATTTTATCTTTAAATTGTCAATAATGGCGTTTAAAAGTAAAATATATACTGTAAAGATGTGTTTACTTCATATTATGATGGTCACTAGAGTTTTGACATTTTTCCAAAAAGGGGTTGATGTATTAAAATGGCATTTTGTTTAGTTATCTGTGGTAAAAGTTTTTGTTCTTTGTTTTATTCATTGCCATATGGTTTAAGGTAAATTATTAAATGTGTAACTAGGAGTGCAGAAACTGTTTTCATAGTCAAAAAATAAGGATACGGACTTGTAGTTTTTATAGCTGGTGAAAATCGTCACATTTTCTGTTGGGTCTCCCTATTATTAACTTGGTATGTGTGTAAAAATACCAAGGTAAAGTTATTAAAGTTGATGTATTTGCATTCATTAAAGTATTGTGAATTTTATCAAACAAAATTTATGAAAATAATTTGATTATTTAAATCAATTTTACATTTTAAAGACATATACCCCTTCAAATTTATAGTGTGATTCTTACTTATAACTCAATTTTCAAAAAAATGTTATAAAAAATTTATTGGACGGTAAAAATTTAAAATAATTTGCCAGTGAATCTAGGTTGTGATCCTGATTATAAAGAAAGTAGCAAAAGTCTTATTCCTTGATATGTGTATTATGGGTATTCTACCTTAAGTTCCTTAAAACTGAAAACAGTTTCCGGATCATAATTTTTTCTCTACTTTGTTTTCCACAATTATTCATAATATATATTCATATGAAATATTCTCATGTCTTGCAAATGCTTCATCTTAACTTAAAAAAACCAACACTTTCGGGCTTATAATGCTCCGCCTAGCGGTGCTCTTGTTTAAACACTTATGAAAATCATAATTGCTTTGAATTGCATCATCTACAGGCTGACATTACATTTTTCGTAAGGATGATAGAAGGTTATTTCCATTTAAGTGCTAAATTTTATCTTGTAGGTGTGTCCTGAAGTGCTCAAGTTTGCAAAATCTCATTTTTTTGTTCGGTGGGAATACCATTCATGAACCCACTGCAATTTAGTCTCAACCAACGACTACTTTAGTCCAACTATACTTCAGGAAAGTTGTATTAAACTGAAGTGCATTTTGAAGAGCTCAGATTTGCACATTCTAAAATTCAAAAATATTCCACCAAGAATTAATTTTTTGTTAAGACAGGAATGAGGCAGTGTATTAACTTTAATTTATATTTATTTGTAACTTCAAATAATATTTTACAGTGAAGAGTTCGATTTTTCAAGATGAAGTGAAGTATTATTGTATGCTTTGAAGTGGTCAAAATCATAATAATATAAAATAATAATTACATTTAAGAATTCCAGACATTATCATTATATTGTGATAATAAGCCTGATTTCCCTTTTCAATAAAGATTCTTTTTAAATCAATCAAATTCATGAGTCTAAATAGCACTGAGTTACATCATTTACAGGCAGACATTAACTTTTAGTCAGAATTAAATAGTAATTAACCAAGTTTAAGCTTTATTTTATCTGTTTAAAAGTGTGTTAATAAAGCTCAGATTTGCACCATTAACATGCAAAATTTCAAAAAATTTCCAACTGGGGAGGGGATACCTCTCTTGTATCCCCCCTTCTGTGCCCCCTCACTCATGACACCTCTGGATCCAGCTCTGATAACCATAATAATCTATCAGTCATTTGCAACTGGCAACCGCCACTCCTAAGGCTAGCACTGAAGGAGCCACATTTGATTAGTTATGGCCAGACTGCGTCAGAATGTTTTAACAGGCAGTGACTAGAGTTATTGCACTCCCATAAGTCTAGACTCAGAGTCTAGAGTAACAGTAAGTAACTCTAACCACTGCCACTGCCTTTTGAAAAAAAAGGATATTCAAATTTGCAATCCTGTTTTAGCTTCTGATTTGATCATGATCACTTAAGTGCTTGACTGTGTAAATTAGCTTGACATAAAATTAATTCTGTAAAAATGCTAGTTTAAATTAAACAAAAACAGTGCAACATAACAGTGTTTGAATTTAGTCATTGGACCATGGACTGAGTCCATCGAAATCACGGTCAGTCTGGTGACTCTTAGAATGTTAGAGGTCTGACTATCCACCAACATTTTACCTGAGGCTGAGAGGCACATATTAAATTTTTCAGAGACTCTGTGTGTCTGGTTTTACGGCAACCATTTTCTGTATTCAATAAAAAATTATTACTTGTTGTTATATTGTTTATTCAATGTTAAGATGTACTATGCTAAATCATTTAAATGGACTACATATTTTAACAAATCACTTACAATATTTTCGTCCAGTATACTTTCATTCGGTCCAGTAAAAAATTCATTTTGCTGGACTGAATGTCTGGTGCTGATGAATGTTTGTTGTAAAGACTAAAATAAAAGACTGTGTAAAATGTATTACACATGTAATTTCAGTAAAAATCTAAAAAAATGTCATATATGATCCTGTTTTATTTATGGAGGACTTGTTTGGATTGATAAATTCGATTTTGTAAATTTTAAGATAGATCACCTTAAAAGTCCCATTTTCTTGTAGCATGGTTTCCCCAAAAGAAACCCTTTTCCGAGACAGTTATCCTGGAAACACTTCCCTTGAGCAGCTAAATGACCCCTCTGTGATTGGTCATAAGTTTTTGGTTCTTAAATATCTGAAACCATAAGGTCTAGAGATAATACATCTGGCATTATGCACAATAATTGATTTTGATGAATTTGACCACCAAGCCTATCTGCCCTTGAACTATTTAATGGGCATATTTTATGACTCTTACATTTCTTGTTACTCATTTAGTAATGAGAACAGGTGTCAGACATATATTTTGTTGTTGTTCATTACTAAATGTACTTAATCAGAAGGAAAACAGTGTCTTGTGTCTGCAGTTCAATCTTGTGTCAGAGATATCAAGATTCTTTATCAAACTACCAAAGCAAGTTAATCCTTGTTTATTGAATTTGTTCATCATGCTGTATGAACAATAAACACCATGATTGATAGTCTTGATAACTTTTGAGTTCTGAAATTCTGCAGTTTTAAGCAAATGAAAAACTACTTTTTTGCATTCCATTCCTTAACTGAAGTTTAGATTTATACACAATATTTGCCATGAAACAGATTAAACTTGGACCAGAATTTGATCAAAGAATGTCTGACTTCGAGGACAAAAACGATTCTTCAAAGTGACTTTAGTGTTTAACTTCAGAAACGATAAATTAGCTATCAACATCATTGAAGATAATGCTGTAATTATTAGCATTTTCCTGAAACATGGAGAACATTTTTCATATTGATAACTACAGATGTTCTGATGTTAGATTGTATCTGAAGCAATGGTACAGCTGTGATCATCTTATTTTTAATTGTATATGTATGGTTGCTTTTTAGGAAATCACCTTAACCAACTAGCCTGAAGGGACTACTAAAAAGCTAGTGAAAGTAGTATATCTTAAATTGCAGTGCTAGTTGATAATTTTGCCCTTTATATTACATAACATGAGAAATCGGGCAAGTGGTGAACTTAAGGTGAACTATGTGTCTGTCTTCAAGAATCAGCTAATTTTACTCTTGTATGATCATTGATCAGCAAATGTATAACATCCATCAAGACAAAATAAACTTGACAATTACTTGACACAGAGTTTTAAGTGTTAAATATTCATGTATACAAGACTTTATGACTAAAGATTTTGTAAATATATTCGTTATAAGTAGAAATTAACAGAACCAAATAGACCAGTTTTAAAAATTGGTTGATCCTTTCAGCTGATTTCATTATTTAATATTTACCTTATTGATCATGGTATGTGCATAGGCGGATCTAGCAGGAGGGTCAGGGGGTCTGGATCCCCCCTGGAATTTCCAAAATGTACCTGTCCATTAGTGTATTTCTTGACTGAAAGTCATTTTTAAGTAGCATGAAGCAATTTTCCTCATTACGTAACATAGATTTAATGGTTATGTAGTTTTTATTATAAATATGTTGCATTATTCTGCAAAATGTGTATAATGTGGTAGTGGTTCAAAAGTTTGGACCCCCCAGAAAAAATCCTGGATCCGGCCCTGTATGTAAACTAATATACTTGAGTGTATGAACTCATTAACATCATCATATTGACTTCATTAGTCAAAAGACTAAACTGGAAAGTTGTTATAGTTTCAAAACAAGATGAGTATTCTATGAATCTGTGATCACTATTTGTCAATATAGAGATAATTATGAGTTTACACTGCCCTCCAAAAGTTTCTTCACAGTACAATTAATTATTCAATTGCATAAATTTATTTCTTCAATTTTGAAGAATTAATATATTATTTTTATTTATCTTATTCATTTTTCATTCATTGGAAATGGCATTTCTATTAGTAGATTTTATTCTTTTATCGGCTTCCAAAACTATGGTCTTTGTATCTCAATGAGCCAAAATCATGGTTGAGATATTTTTATTATTTCATATTCATAGGAAAAAAAGTACTGATCTTAAAAAGCAAAATTTATAGTCATTTAATAATGAACTGCTTGTACAAGTTTTTGAAATTCTGTCTAGTACAATGTAAATTGTGTATGTGTGAAGGAACTTTTGGAGGGCAGTGTATATTATCTATGCATTTGTTATTGATATTTGTAATGTCCAAATTTTGTTGACCCACTCACCTGAATACATAAAGCTATTATAGCAATTTATTATAGGGTTGTCTCCTGATTGAACACTGAACATATAACAGTCTTAGAAATATTACATATTCATAAAGGTGGTTTAATAGGTTTGGAAATATTTATATTTGAAAACATCACTGAAGTGTATCTGTTAGTACATAGTGCTATTCATATTCAGACCCATCAAAGTTTTAGCATTTTCATTAAGTCGAAGAGGGTACCAGTTAGGGACCCTAAATGAGACAGATTTGACTTGTAGGAAAAATGCCTGATGTCAGTGTCAGATACTTTTTGTTAAGCTATTTCTATCAAGTAAGATCTACTAGATAGCTCAAATGAAACAACTGTGTGGCGCTTATCCTCAGACATCGGCTATGAAAAGCCTTATGCATATAACTATAGGTCATTTTAAAAGTTACTGGAATAAATTTTGTTGTCATTTCTTTCTGAAAAACATGAGAATAAATAATTTGCTTTAATTGATAAAAATTGAAGTCTTAAGAAAACATGTACATTGGGTGTCCCAATTCAGGATTGTTTCAATTCTAACGAATTTGTATGACTTTTTCTTATTACAGGCTTCCCAGCGTTCCTAGTTTTCCTACTTTTTCCTAGTTTTTTTAGTGGGTTCCTACTTTTTCCTAGTATTTGCCAAAAGGCTCCTAGTATTCCTAGTTTTTATATTTTAAGGAATTGTTTTGCAAAATACTGATACCTCATTTGTTTTTCTGTAAGATATATTTGCAGACAATGGCCAAAATGTGTTGAATTGACATGTTTCAATGCTGGTATGGTGTCTGGTGTCAATGTTGCCTTACCAAGCTTACTAAGGCTCTATGACACCATGACGTCTATGCCTGAGCTAAGAAAATGTCAACTTCGCAGCTTCTGTGCCTGTCTTCTATGGTAATTATGTATAGTTCCAGGTTGAAACGGTAAACACTTTCCTAGAAGAAGTCCTAGTTTTTTGCATTATCTTCCTATTTTTGCCTAGTTTTCTCCTAGTTTTTTTAGTTGGCATTCCTAGTTTTTAGCTCGACTTTACGTAGTAATGTAGAGCTCTCCTACTCGCCCCAGCGTCGGCGTCGGTGTCGGCGTCCGCGTCCGCGTCCACCTTTCTGATTAAAGTTTTTGTGCAGTAAAATACTTTCTTCTATATCTTTGTTATTTCTTAAGATATTAACTTCAAACTTTAAATATATGTTCCTTACTATCAACCACATCTCATGTGACAAGGTATTTAACTCCAAACACATTTCTTTCAGAATTATCTCCCCTTGAACTGATTAAAGTTTTTGTGCACAGATTAAAGTTTTTGTGCAGTAAAATACTTTCTCCTATATCTATGTTATTTCTTAAGATATTAACTTCAAACTTTAAATATATGCTTCTTATTATCAACCACATCTCATGTGACAAGGTTCATAACTCTAAATATATTTTTTTCAGAATTATCTCCCCTTGAACTTAGAGTTTTCTTTCAAAAATGTTTGTTTTTACTGCAACTGTTTTATTCCTTTAGGTATTGACTTCAAACGTTAAATGTACATTCCTTATTATCAACCACATCTCATGTGACAAGGTGTATAACTCCAAATATATTTTTTCAGAATTATCTCCCCTTGAACTTAGAGTTTTCTTTAAAAAAGTGTTTGTTTTTACTGCAACTGTTTTATTTCTTAAGTTACTGACTTCAAACTTTAAATGTACATTCCTTATTATCAACCACATCTCATGTGACAAGTTGTATAACTTCAAATATATTTTTTCAGAATTATCTGCCCTTGAAATTTAAAAAATGTTTGTTTTTACTGCAACTGTTTTATTTCTTAAGGTATTGACTTCAAACTTTAAATGTACATTCCTTATTATCAACCACATCTCATGTGACAAGGTGTATAACTCCAAATATATTTTTTCAGAATCATCTCCCCTTGAAATTTAAAAAATGTTTGTTTTTACTGCAACTGTTTTATTTCTTAAGGTATTGACTTCAAACTTTAAATGTACATTCCTTATTATCAATCACATCTCATGTGACAAGGTGTATAACTCCAAATATATTTTTTCAGAATTATCTCCCCTTGAAATTTAAAAAATGTTTTTACTGCAACTGTTTTATTTCTTAAGGTATTGACTAGGTTTATAACTCCTTATACATATTTTTTACTCCTGTGACAAACACTAACTAAGTCGAGCATGCTGTCTCCTCTGACAGCTCTTGTTTTCCTAGTTTTTTACTTTGCAGTGCTGGGAAGCCTGTTATTATATAATTTCACCATGCTGTCTGGCTAGCTCAGTTGGTAGCACTCAAAGCTATTGATTGAAGGATCGTGGGTTTGATTCAAAGGTGAGGCATACTTTAGTGGAGTTCGGTCATGAAATAATTTCTTTTAGGGATGAGACGATATGGCGATATATTGATGCAATATTGATATGTCTGGTCATGATACTATTATGGCACAGTACAATGTATCGCAATACTATTCTGGCACTCCTAATCAGTGGAAGCCGCTTTATTTTCAGCATTTGACAAATTTGTCCAAGAAATATAATCTGTGGCTGTTAGAAAAACAAGCTGGTACAACTCAACCTGTGGACGTCTTGACCTGAAGTTTGGACAACTCAACCGATGGAAAATCTCCGGATCTCAGAGATCCTGTTCTACCCACGTTGTCGTACTGGATCTCTACTTAGTCAATGCAAGGCAAGGTCACGTCGAGATGAACTTTGTGTAGACCAATCAATGCGTAGCTTTCATTTAGACGAAAATACTATTAATCACATTTTGATTTCGTAATTTCTGTTTTTAGACCAAGGTTTGCATGCAAATTTAACAGCGGTATTATTCACAGTCTGCGATTGGGTGGCTCATTTCAAATTGCGTGACTTAGATGATGTAAACAAGTTACGTTTCATAACAATTTCGTCATGAATATTATGATGAGAAAAGGTCACCTGAACGTGACCTTCGTTTGGAAAAGGCCAGATCTAAATTAGTGAGTGTGTGAGCGGTAAAATTTTAGATTGGGTTTAAATCAGATTGACCGATGGACAACTATGATAATAAGTAAAAGAATGTGAATATTTCATTTTGTAATTTTACAATAACTACCCATATTGTATTGTATCCTAAATAATCACATTGTCTCCTTTTGTATCGATACGTATCGTATCGTGTGATGACTGTATCGTCTCATCCCTAATTTCTGTGGCCATTCTCCCTTCTACCACTTATTCTAAGTCATGTAGGTCATTCTCCCTCCTACCAATGATTTTTAATTATGTAGGGCATTTGTCGGTCACTGGCGAAAGTATGTGTTTAATAGTTAGTTAACAGCTAAATCTAGAGATTTAGCCTTTCCAGGAACAGTGAGTAGGTTAACTGACCGCCATTATATGACCTATAAAATGTGTTGCTACAACGTTAAACCCAATAAACTAATTAACAGTCTCTGATAGAAGTATGTGCCTAGTAAATGGTTTGCAGCTAAATCCAGAGAGGTACAGTGAGTAGGTTGACTGGCCTCTGTGATTAGAAGTATACAATGTATTGATACTGTGTAAATTCAGATAATTTCACATAAATTTCAATATGTAGAAAAATTTCATTGTTATTAATACTGACTTTATCTGTTTGTAGAAATGTTTGTAGAAATGTTTTAAAATTTGTCTATTTCTGTCGTTTTAATTGTTAATTATGATATCAGAATAAATCACCAGTGGTAAATTATTACCGAGTTCTTCATAATTTTATTGTACCAGAGTTCGACACAAAAATAATATAGGTATTAATGTTCTATCCTTACAAGATAGGCTTCAATTTTGCTGAAAATTGCATACTTTCTGAACATCTGTAGCATGGCTTAAAGCTGAAGTTTCAAAAAAAATTGTCTTATGCCTATGGTTAGGCAAAACTTTCGGGCAAAACATATCACAATTGTTCATGTTAATTATTGTCATCCTGGGCATCCCTCGTCTTTGTTTGTAAATCATGCTTTATTGGAAGTGTTAGGCAAAATACACATACTTAAAAAATTATTCATAAGAATAAATACTTAGAATCTGAGCTGTAATAATGCAGACTTATGTTTTTCCCCATTTGTGAGTCGTGACGCTCCATGGAAAAACCAGGCCAATGGCGACAAAATCACAAATTTAGATTTTAACATTTTCTGAAACTATATATTTTCAAACATAAGTTGTAAAAAATTCAGATGATTTTGACCATTGGTTAAAAAGTTATAGGGTTCTTAAGAATGTATGATGCACGAAAATATTTTAGGGCAACCGGGACGAAATTTCATCAGTTTTTATGTATACTACAGATATACATGTATTCTACAACAACAAAAAACGAGACATCTTAGATGTGAATTCCCTTTTAAACAATATTTACATAATATCTAAAGACATAACGACAAAAAAGTATATTATTCAACTTACAACAAGTTCACAATGTTTCCATGGCAACCATTTATTAGCGGTTTATAACACTGTTAATGTGAAATTTGAATTATTTGTTGTGAAATTCAATGTCACTACTGCATATAACAGGATAGAGTATATTGGAAAGAATTAAGTACAATTGCACACAATCATTTTATCAAAATGATGATGATAGAACATAAATTGTTAGTGTTCTAAAGAAAACACTATGAATATATGGAAGACAAGTCAGAATAGAGAGGACAGATTGTTGCTGTTTTTGTCATGCTCATAGTTTTAGTAATCTTGAAACACTTCACATAACTGCTATGTAATTTATTCAATTATCAAATTAAAACATGTTCACATATCTAGCCATTCATTATTTTTCAGAACAAAAACTTTACCATAGCAACCATACCAGACATATTTAGCTAGGCCAAAATATTTTTTTCATCAAGAAATGTGAACTTTTGTGATTTTTTAAACAATAAATTACAACGAATAAACTTAAATCAAGTTAGAATTTGAAATGTATCAACTTAAAAGCTGGTAGAATGCACATGATCATTTTAACATGCTTTAAGTGGTTAAGTTTCAACCTTTAAAAGATTGGAATGAACACAATGGTGAATAATTTTTGCAGTCAAAATAAGTGTAGCTGTAGCAATACATGTACATTTTTTGAGAAATCATTGCAACTTACTAGGATAATTCACATGATAATTTGAAATGTTGTTTTTTCATTACTACACGTAGATGTGTATACATAAAAATGTTAATGGGTAGGCGCATGCTATATCAAATGTGAATATACTACCTATGTCTACACGTTTGATTGTTGACCGAGCATAGAATTATGTTTTTACACATTGCCTGAACATAGAATAATTAGAACAAAATGTATATTTTCAATATTTATTATGTTGTTTGTTTCATATTCCATTCACTTAGATATTAATTTATATTCAATTAATATTATCTCATTTTCATGAAAGTCAAATATTATGCATTGCAATAAAGTTTTGTAAATGATTTTTGTATCATCTCTCATGGTGGTGAATCTGACATTGAGTAAATTGATACTTTATAAAGACGTTACGCTGACGTTGTGATTAAAGCATTTGTTGCAAAAATAAGTAGAAGCGGACATTGATTGACTAACTTTGAACAGATCAGATGCTGAGTGTCACAAGAAATTAATAAAGAACTGGAAAGAAACTACAAAATTAAATTTACAAGAAAATTACACACATAACGCAAAATCACAACGTCAGCGCAACTTAATATTAACGTTATTGTTTTGAAGGTAATTTTACTTTGAAAGCGATATTGTAAAAAACTGAGAACGTTCACTTTTCCTTTTTTATTTCATTAAAATGACACAAAAAGTGTGTAGTTTTCAAAAATCGCAAAAAGAATTTGACCACCGTTCTGCATTAATTTGAAAATAAACGTTATAACTCGGCAATTGGTGAAACCTTTTAGACGTGAAAACCCTAAATTCAGTGATGAAATGTACAATCTTAACGACTGACGTGATATTTAGATAATCGGAACAAAATAGTCGTATGCAACAACATTTCAGACACATTTTGGTATAATTATCTTTGTCCTCGGATATTCAATTCTTTAAATATATGGGTTTAATGTACTTGCATGCCTGTTTTTAGCGCGAACCAATGTGACGTCCGTGGCGTCGTGAAAAAAAACGACAACGTCACTAAGGTTACCAGAAAAACAAACAAGAAGCATGAAGGTATCTGCTAGCTAACTTTTATCATAATCGGTGAACATAATATTTTTTTCGTTTTTCCCTCCGAGTAAGGTACCGACCCACCTTAACTCAATCGTAGCAATAATATTAATTATGTCATAAATCATTTTGTAGTTAATATCAAATTAAAAATTTTTTTTAGTGTTTTCATTTTTGATTTCTTCAATAAATGCGTAACGGTGCTGTGTCCAAAAGTGCAAAGTGTATTTTCAAACAAATTTTAAACCATGCCACATAGATAGTTTTTGTGTTTTCTTTAGTTATTTTACATTAACTATGTTTCTACTACATTGTTGTATTGATTGTGTTGTAAAAAGTTTGCTTATAATGAAATTATACTTATTTCAAAAGTTGTCCATAATTTTGAATGTCAACACCGTTACGCTTTAAGGGGCAAAGTATCTTCATGGGGTTGCTCGATTAGACTTGATTTTTCCGCATAATTAATCTCCTAGTAGTGTTTAACCTTTTACAGGTAATGAAAACCCCACCAATCTTGTGGCAAAGCATTAAGATGGGCAAACAGTGAAAGTATACTTATTCAATGTCAACACCGTTCAGACCAATACATGTTAGTTTATTACATGAAATATAAGTTTTAATAATACAGTATATACACTACTCAAAAGTTCTAAACCGCCACTAGATACATGGCTATATTTAAGTGTTAAATAATTATGGAATGATTTGCTTTCCATTCTAAGATACAAGTCAATAATATTCTTGCGTTTATTTCAACAATTTATTTATATCATATTATTATAACCCACAAAAAATTACGTAAACGTAATAGGCCCAAAAATCAGGAATTCACAGCTATAAATTAATGTGACATGTGACAATCAGCAACTGCAATGACAGCCTGACAGCGACGTCTCATGGACCTGACACCGTTTACCAGTTACTGCATGCTGTAGAACACTGTTCAGTAAAAGGGCAACCAGACGTGAAAACTCTTGCAGATTGCCTGGTTGTGACTGGCGTCGCATCACTCTTTCTAACCTGTCCCACACTTTGTCAACGGTATTTGGTCGGGAATTCCATTCCGTTGGTATTTATCAATACGTTTTTGGATGGAAGACTGATGCCCATATGCGGATCTAGTTGGGGTCTGGGGGTTCGGACCACCTGAAATTTCCAAAATGTACCCACCCTTGAGTGTATTTTTAACTGTTTGCAATTTTTAAGTAGCATGAAGCAATTTTTCTGGGACTCGCTTCGCTCTTCTTTGTGCTTAACATAGATAAAATGGTTATGTTATATTTATTATGAATATGTTGCATTGTTCTGCTAACAAGGTATAATGGGGTAGTGGTTCGAACGTTTCAGATCCCCCCCTCCTAGAAAAAGTTTAGACCCCCCTTAGAAAAACATCATAGATCCGCCCCTGATGTCTATGGGTTTTCCTCGCAATCTCGATCAAACAAAGAAGTACATTAAATACATTAAATAAAACTTAAGTTGACTACTTTTTAATGATATCAATACGACCGCACGATTGATAGTAGCCATACCTGCCTTACAGAGGTACCAGGTTCGATCATTCCAACTGCTATAGCGCGTTCTTTAAGTTACATTCTCGCCATGTTTTGTGTTTTTCTTATGTCCTAACATGAAGACTGGATGAAAAGAAGACAAAAACATGTGCAGCTTATTGCACGGGAATTTTGTGCTCATTTTATCGGAATAGCAACTTCTGTTCCGGTTCACCGCACGTTGCTAAAACCGATGTCGGTATGTGCAAATACGATTCTGTAACTTGTAATTGACTACCATACACAATTTCATATTTGAAAATGAAACAATGTTCAAGTAACTCGAGTTTTATTTGTGGCGGTTTAGAACTTTTGCGTAGTGTAGAGCGTCAAATGAATCAACTATATAGTAACATTCCACATGTTTGTTATACAAAGTTGCGTTGTTTTAGACATATATTTGTACTAATGTCCACACCGTTACGTTCAACACCGTTATGTAATGGTGTCCTCACCGTTACGTAACGGTGTTGAATTTTGTTAAAAGATTGTGTTTTCTTGACGTCTAAATAGACAGGAATGTTTAAATACATTTTAAAATATCATTGTAGTTGTTGTTTCTTTTATTATTTTGTAACATTACAGCAGCTGTTATTTGAATTAAAAACACATACACAGGAGACTTTATGTTTTTTGTAACGGTGTCCACACCGTTACGGACAAATGGCTCAAATACAATTTCAATTTTAGTCAATACACACAAAGAATATCTACAACGAACATTAGTTATGTGTTTTATATTCTTTTATCTTTAAATCTGGAGATGGATATGAACAAAGAAAAGAATGAATTTTTTTAAACATGATTTCCTATAGACATGCCAACACCGTTACGATGATGTCAACACCGTTCCATGTTTTTAAAATGCAGATATTGTTTCATTATACTTATTTATTACCTGCATTCTTCCGTGTTTTAAAAGTGTGTTTATTTGTTTGGAGAAACAATAAAATTCAAATAGGGTTACAATATATTTTTTAAGAAAATCAAAAGTATGAAAAGTTCATGTAAAATAGTGTTAACACCGTTACGCTTTGATTTTTTATTGTTTTTAACTTTTTATATTTTAAAACATTAATTACTGAAATATAACACAAATTCAAGAATAAAAGCAAAAAAATATTACCATTACATATTTCCTTATATTAAAAATCACTGATTAAATTCAACTGTCCGTAACGGTGTTGACAATCTTAGATTTTACCACCGGCACAAAAGGATAAAATCCTATGATTCTATAAGTGCTACTTCATGCTATTTTTGTAAATATGTCCCACAGACATGATAGTTTAGCATAAGTAACTCCTAAATGTGCTTGTACAATGTTGACATTCTATCTTTTTGTAAACTACAAACGGCAAGTTAAATGCTAACTGAACGCAGGGCTGATAAAGAACTGGGACTGTTTCATAAGAATATTACGTAAGAAAGCGAAATTTCCGAAATTACTTACGCACTGCCGGTAATCACGTGATTTTGTTATGATCAGCTGTACTATTAAATGGCGGCCAGACTCGTCACCTCAGGTAGGTTTTTTACATTTTTGGAATAGAATACCGCGAGATCTTGTTATTTCATTACGCCCAAAGTACCCCCCATTACAAGCGATTTATGACAGTACCAAAATGTTTTTCCTACGTCCATAAATAAAAAAGTTATTGAGCGAATTATTTTGAAATCTTACGTTCTTGTTGTGATCGGCTGTACTATATATATCTGTTTTTGTCTTCATGTACTAAATGAAGCCACTTGCCTCAAGAATTTACCCACCAGGAAACGAAAAACATTATCCTGTGATACTTTTGTCATCTTTTCTGTCAAAGGTCAGGGTGTAAATGTGAATTTTGACGGAAAATAAAAAATGATAAGCTGTACTATTTGAATTTCAATGATAAGCTGTACTATCAGATTCCTGAACCAACCGACAATGATGTTGAACGTATCTAACAACGTAAAAAGTCAAATTCTTGGTTATAATTTTCCATTTTTTGGTATGGATAGATGAAAGTAAATCATAGTTTAAAGTTCGGTTAAATGTCACCGTCAAATTACGTCATTTTATGAATATGAACTTATAAAAACGTATTTAACGACTTTACTTACTGAAATACGCTCATAGATAATCATTATCTGATGACTTAAGTTTTGAAGCAGAAGACGTTGTAATATAGTTACAAATTTACTGATTTGAGTTTTAGTGTGGATAAAGCTCGACGAGGTTAAACGAAAATTCGCCAGACTAATGTGATTTAGGGTCAATGTATTTACAGAAATACAATTGTGCTTCCAAAATACACTTTCTGAAGAGGTACATAGACTCTTCAACAAGTGGAATTTGTTTTGTACAATGTATTTTTTGCAAACAGTATTGTCGGTCACACATGAATTTACTATTTATATTCACATCGAATAATTACGTACATAACGTCGGTTCATGCAATTATTTTAAGAATATATTGGCGTATTAAGGGGGCAATAAGTACTTCCGAATTTGGCTGTTTAAATTTTTTTTTATTATACCAGTGTCTTCTAAGACGCACTGGGTTAAGCACACTGTTCCGCCTTTTTGCTACACTAGCACTTTATGTCCGTTTGAAAAGATTTGTGCATTACATGTTATTGCAGATGTTGTTTTCCATTATATACTAGTACTTTTTTGTTTCTTTACCAGGAACCTCGAGTTTGACTCTATCGAACGTGTCCGTCGGATGGGAAGGAAAAGATGGAGACTGTTGCGAGATCTAAAACAGCACTTCAAAAAAGATCTTCGACCGTCCATTGAGAAAAATCCTGAGGGAAAGAAGCCAAAATGCTTTCGTTCAATAAAATGTGGGGTAACAAGAACACTAAAAGATGTATTGTTTTAAGATTGAATTCCTTGACACCACATCACTTGAAACTTTCTAACTTGATATGTGGATACTCAGATAAATAGAACGGAACTGAAACAAACACATACCGTGACATATACGATTTCATAATGTCTGAAATAAGTTCATCTGAGTAAACATTGTGGACATCAGTGACAGTGTTGTACTTACATGCAAGATGTCAATTCTTTCTACTGAATTGTTTCCTGTACATGTAGATCTATATAGCAGGTATCAGAAACAATTGATAAGAAACTTGTTTAGCTTCAGATAAATAGATAAACAGGTAAATTTGAAGTTCTAATCGTCAAAGGGACGTCATTGAAAATATGTTTAGAATTGGATATCAAAATCATTGTTTTGTATAGATTTCAATTAGTTTTCCAATTATGTGTAAATTATGTGTTTATTCTTTTTGCTACATTTTCTCTCGAGATAACCAATGGAGACGAAAATTATGTAGTCATTATTGATTTAATGTAATTTTTTTGGATGTGTTTGTGCATGTACGAATAAATTGATGAAACATTTTTCCAGAAACTTGTATGTCTTGATAGATTATATGCGTATATATATACACTGAACAAAAGTTCTAACCGATCACTTTTCAAATTTTGATCATTTTATAACGGGCCAATGGATCCTTATAAAATTTTGCCGAGGGAATGTTTGTGTCATTTTCTACCGATTTGTAGGGGGGAATAGTTTGATACGGTCTGACGCACTCAATCGGCACACAGGGTGTGATTTACACACGAAATGTTCGTATAGAGAGAGGTGATTATTAATTTACACTTTGCGTGAATCCTTGTTAACTTTATAAATGAAAAAAAAAAAAACATAAAATATTGCACGAATGTCGATCATGCCGGCGAGTTGTAACCTTTGTTCTTGGTATTCGGCGACCGATAGGAACGACTCCGGTCCATTGCTACATCGTCCAAAGTAGCGATCGTCGAAAAGACCCGATTAAAGTGTCATGCAACTTAAAATAGGAATGAAAACATTGAAAATAATAAATTTGTAGCATTTTTCTATTATAACAATACTTTCTCGATATTTCAATAAAGATGTTCCCATGAACAGCTACTAATCTGTTTGATAGAGGCTCCAGCATTCAACATTCCATTGGCTACGCCACGAACCTGCATCTACATTTGTGCAATAATTGATGTTTTTTTTTCACTTATAAAATTATCAAGGATTCATTCAAAGTGAAAATTAATAATTACCACTCTCTACACGAACATTTCGTGCCAAAATGTGTAAATCACACCCTGTGTCCCGATCTAGTGCATCGGACCGTATCAATTTTTTTGCCACAAATCGGTAGAAAGTGGCACAAAAATCACCTCTGCAAAATTTAATAAGGATCCATTGGGACGTTATTAAATACATGTAATCAGAATTTGAAAAGTGACCGGTTAGAACTTTTGTTCAGTGTACATTTTGTACATATCAAACACATACATTAAACACATTCGTAAATAGTCACTTAGTTTTAAGCTACTGTTTGCCTAATTGATTTATTTAAATAAAGGCCAATTTTCAACAGCTTATTACATTGCTTTAGACTCATCTCAAGTTTCTTTTCATTTTTATAAAACAATAAGCCAAACATTATTTTAAAACTAAATGATCGATTATGATTTTGTTTATTGTATGTAATGAAAGGAGCCAAGAATATACTTACCAAGATAATCTTGTTTAAAAAAGCCATTAACAACTATCCTTTCTAATCGAACCAATCATTGTCAGTATGTACATTGAACGCCATTTATCGGTGCAGTTTAAATGAAACTAGATGTTACCTTTCAGTTTCACATGCCTTGCAATGCAAGATGAGTGTTCAATTAATGGCAGTAAACCTCTTTTTTGAACCATTGTGTATGTGAACAACGAATCACTGTGGGTATGTGAATATTTCTGCGCTACTTTTTTGTAATTATCAAGTATCAGAAAGTTGGACAAATACACTATAATTGTATGTCACTTATCATTTTAATGATATTCATTTTGTTAAGTTAGTGACACAATATCATTTCTGAAATGAATAAAACAACATAAATATGTTTCAAAAATAGTGTAATCATGTAAAACTTACCACAGATTCAATGCCATTATACCATAATTTAATTTTAAAAAAGCAACAATATCACAAAAACTTACAAATCATTAAAATCTACAATCATTAATATGGATACTCTCAAATCTCAACTTTGTATCCAGATAAACACGATATATTGAACATTCTGTAATTCTCGTCTTATTTATGTTTTGACTGCAATGTCTACATACAACAGAAAATTGGTAAATGCAACTTCATACGTATTCTTTCTCTTATATGAAAATGAGTGTTATATGAAGTCAAATAACAATACGTGTCTTGAAAGCGTAACAACAAGTAATAAAGTACAATTTAACTGCATTAATTCAATCTTTGTTTGATAAGGCTTTGTAGTCAAAACGTTAATACAGGACAAAAATATAGAGTATTGTTTTTATTTATTGTAAAAATAAACATGTTGCTTTTTGCATTTCAAATACACATCATCGACAAAACAACTAAGCCTCAATTGGAGGTAAACACAATGCCAATGAACACAGTGTGGCATTATGCTAAACTGTTGATCGGAAATAACTTGACAAATCGAATGTGAGAAAACTATTTTCGGAGCATTTGCAAAAAAATTGCACACGTTTCTGGACATAAGAAATAACCATATCAGGTAAGTTGCAAAGTAAATTGTTCAAGTTACAGCATAGTTAGAGCTATTATGTTATCACCGAAGACGTGAATCAGACTATATAACCAATCAAATGGAGTAAAAAGAGAATTACAATTTTTACTAAGACTAGCTGATCTGAGCCAGACAAATAATGAAGGTGTTACAGTGGTCACTAACAAATGATGATAACGGACAATCGATAGACGTATTGTGATAACAAAAGTTCTCAGGTGAGCAATAAGAAAAGACAAAAAGAAGCTAGATTACTAGACCATTTTCCACAAGAGTGAGATTTCTTGCCCACGTGTACTGCTTTCTGATGCTCAACCAAATGTCCTCTTCTAGTAAACAGTTGTTAACACGTTTCACACGTGTATTATTCCCATGTATTTCTTTCGTATCGTCGGCAAGGCTAGCTTTAATCGCAGACTTTTCTCCACAGTTGTCGCACACATACCGTTTTCATCACCATGCTTATTGCCACTACAACGATAAATAATAGAAAAAACAACTTTTACATATTTAATAGCGTATTAAAATTGTTTTCAAGTGAAAGAAAACTGGTGTTTAAGATGAGAAACATTATGTACTCCTTGAGTTTTTGTCATAAAGTCCACCTCAGGAAACAGTGCCCGGTACAGACCAGTTTTAGAATGATGTCTAATGAAACCGCTATCGTATTGAAAAATAACTAGTTGGCTGAAACGACTCGTGTTAATGCACCCAGTACAAGACTCTTTATTTGAAACATTTTTATAAGTTGGTCGATATCAATAGTTTTATTCGTATAGAACGGTTTAAAAAGACTGAAAGTTCTTCTTCCTCAATTCAAAATTTGCATGTTAGGCGGGGAAACTGCATTTATCAATAATTGTTCTACAATTGAGACATAAACATGTCTTGAAACAATTGCAACATTCATAATTCATGACTTTTTAAATAATTTAACATTAAAATGTGCATTCCATTATCTTTTCATGCTTAGGAATAATATGAATGTTTGGTTAACATTGATTAAACGATTCCAAGACAAAATAACTATGTAACAGTGTGTTTAAAAAACGAAAATGTAACATAAAACTGGTCTATCGTTTTTAATGGAATTCTCGATACCAATTAAATTGAAATGCAACATCTCATTATTTACCACACGAATAATTACAAATAATTAGACGTTTACCGATGCCTACTGCACAAAAGAAAATGAAAAACATCCTCAGCAATTATACGGAGCCTTTCCAATGTGTCCTCTCTCGTGGATACTTAGACTTCCTTGTGGTTTGAAAGAACTTTCCGCAGTATCTAAAAACTTTACCAGTATCCATAATTCTGGAACGAATAAAACGTATTACAATGACCAATAAGATGAATATATCAATACACAAAACAGGAAGCGAGAAACATATCACAACTTGTCTCACTCAATGACACTAAATAGATATTTAGACAGAGACATGCAATGTCACTCGAGAATATACACAACGTCTTCTGCATAAAAACTTAAGTCATCAGATAATGATTATCTATGATCGTATTTCAGTAAGTAAAGTCGTTAAATAT
The DNA here is from genome assembly GCA_025267735.1 of Mactra quadrangularis. Classification (NCBI taxonomy): domain Eukaryota; kingdom Metazoa; phylum Mollusca; class Bivalvia; order Venerida; family Mactridae; genus Mactra; species Mactra quadrangularis. The sequence goes on along the minus strand of CM046299.1, from coordinate 31,664,027 downwards.
ATTTTTATAAGTTCATAAAATGACGTAATTTGACGGTGACATTTAAGCACACTTTACATTATAGTTTACTTTCATTTATCCTTACCAAAAAATTGAAATTTACAACCGAGGAATTCGACGTTTTACGTTGTTAGATACGTTCAACATCATTGTCGGTTGGTTCAGGAATCTGATAGTACAGCTTATCATTGAAATTCAAATAGTACAGCTTATCATTTTTTGTTTTCCGTCAAAATACACATTTACACCCTGACCTTTGACAGAAAAGATGACACAAGTATCATAGAATAATGTTTTGAGTTTCCTGGTGGGTAAATTCTTGTGGCAAATGGCTTCATTACGTACAAAAAGGCAAAAACAGATATATATAGTACAGCCGATCACAACAAGTACGTAAGATTTCAAAATAATTCGCTCAATAACTTTTTTATTTATGGACGTAGGAAAAACATTTTTGTATTGTCATAAATCGCTTGCAATGGAGGGTACTCTGCGCGTAATGAAATAAAAAGATTCCGTGGTTTTCTAATTAAAAAATGTGAAAAACCTACCTGAGGTGACGAGTCTGGCCGCCATTTAATAGTACAGCTGATCATAACAAAATCACGTGATTACCGGCAGTGTTACGTTGAACTTACGTTTACGATGAGAGAAGTTCAAAGACGCATCCGAAACTTAAAATCTTTGCTACAATACGATCTGACTTAAGTCAACGACAAGTGGTGAAGCCCTCAAATTTTGGTCACATGATTTGTTGTCAACAATACATTATAAACTACAAAACATTTAAAGAATACAATATGTTCCACAAACTTCAACGAACAATTTCACAAACGGAGATTATAGAAGCTCTCGAAGAAAATGCACGAGGGCTATACCGAGCCACCATACTCTTGATTTTTCAATACACGGACAATTTAAACAAAGGTGGTTTGACACAATAAATGGTCATCTGCTAACAAAACATCGACCAATTAAAGACGGAACCGATGAATGTCAAAATGAAGTAATTAGGCACAAACAAGTTCCCATGTGGCGTCAAATAAATACCTTAAAACAATAAATCATCAAATCAACAGACATATATAGTAATAACTTCATAAAAAATAAACCATTCTTAAGAAATTTCATCGAAATCTGGAAATCTTTAAATAGAAGTTCAGTTCGCGTATGTACACACGTTTTTGTGATTAGCCCCTGACTTCCGCAAAGATGTGTAATGAATAAGTTTTTAATACACACAAAATGGACGCCCAAATTTTGATTACAGAGCCCACTTGTTTGTTTGTTCATATATGTAAATTCAGTCACAGATATAGAAAATGTAAGCCTCAGTGCATCTAGAGTAATATTAGTGCATTCAATATCTGCATATGTATTCTGAAATTGTTCGCTAGAATAAAAGGAAACTTGCACAGAAAATAACGTATTTATTTCTATATTCACAGGTGATGTGAAGTACCTACGATAATATTGCCTGGTCCAAAAGATTTCAGGCAAGAGGGATGATTAAACATTATGATATTTTTAGCACTGCATTTACCCTAACCAACTTTTTGAGGGCCGGTACTTAAAGGTACCTTTCTGTAATTTCAACTTGTACATAGTCCTTAAATGTTAGTGAAGGGTATGATTATTAAAATAAGGTAGTTCAAGCTCAGGTTAATATTGTCAGACTATACATGTAAATATACAATGTAATAAACAATAATGTAATAACAGTAACTATATTTTGCTTTCTTATTTCACGGCGTCTCAACGCCGTGATATTGTGATGGGTATATTTTGATAGCAATGGGCAAAAGTCACATGACATAAATCCTTTCGATTTCTATTGCCGACAAATTTATTGCTTCTTTAATGCAGTTATAGTACAGCGCATTCCCGTTAAAAGTTACATAGAAAAAGCATTTTTGGTGGAAACCGTTAACAATATTTCTATCAACAGTGCAACAAACGAAAAATCAGCGTTTAACATCAACACATTTCCGCAAATCCTTTCGACTCACATGAAAAGGGGTAGGTATAATTTGCGGACCAACCGGACCAGCGGACCAGTTTAGTATACGAATACAGTATAACAAATATGCGTATCATAATGTGTGTATAGTCGATATATATTTGAGATTTGCCAATATTTTATTTGAAAAGATAAGATTGATAGAGTTTTGGAAAATTACAATTAATATTTATCCAAATGTAAATATATAAATACTAATATCGAAATTATTTTTTTAAGAAATAAGTTTGCAGATTTCAACTATAAAAAGAATCGTCGATTGATTCATTACATATTGTTGTAAATATTATATATTTCAACTATCAGAGACATGATCATTTGAAAACAATTTTGATAGGATTCAAATGTAATATTTTAATGATATACCTTTTTGTCCTTTTTAGCGGACTGTATAAATAAAGAAGCCTAATCGTGTAACATTGACTTTTAATTCTTACTTTAATTGAGATAAATTGACGATCTTTTCAAACTATGATTAAGTGTAGCGGACCAGTTATAGTTCTATTACATTAACCTGTCACAAATTGAATAATTACACGGTCACTGAATGTGTTATTACATGTATTTAACCTCTTTTAAAACATTGAGCCACCAATCCATATTAATAATTGATAATCTAACTATGCGACAATTTTGAATATCGGGGAAATAACAAGTTCGAAAGTGGTTTAAAAATAGATTCATTGACCGTGTAATTATTTAAGTTGTGACAGGTTAATGTAATAGAACTATAATTTCAAGAGCGTAAGAGTTACGGACCAGGTTATAGATCAAGCAGGTGTAAAGATAAAATATTTTGTAAAGCAAATCTACATCCTACTGCTTCTGGACAGTTCGTAATGGGCTAATCTGTGGACGAACTTTCTAATGATAATTATGACGCACCTTTACGTCTGAAACCGGTTACGTCATATTTTGTTCTTGGGAAGTAGCTGTTGCGGTTAAAAGGCCTCTTTTTATGTACTTTGATTTTCATTTTGCCCTGAGACCAACGATCGTCCCTTATTATACAGATCACTTTTGGGAACCAATAGTCACACGGATTGGTAAGGACAAATCCGCAATGTAAGGAGTACTTGACTGAACAGAAGCGATAAGTCATGTAAATAGCTTCTCACTCAATGTCAAAAAAGTGGACATTTTCACATTTTCAATGTCCCTTCGCCCACATTTTTTAAAAAACAGAAGGTATCTGAGATTTTTTCTCATTAGATGATGTATACAACATATATGTACCTCCAACAAGAGTTTTGTCCCTCATTGAACATACTTTCTGGTGAAAACGTTAATCCAAAAATACAAAAACTGTTGATTTTGCGTTGTCCCTGCATAGGGTACTTGTTTTAACTATAATATAATTTTGAAATAATATACCGTTTTGCTGCAAATGTTACCTTTACTAGTGGTCATTTGGGGTAATTCAATGAAAACATAACCTTCCGAAATCAGACAATAGAATTGGCGAAAATTAAAAATTATTTTCCTGTGTCCCCAAATTGGATGTAAGATACGTTAACAGTTATGGACAACATGCATTAAGTCCAAATATTTATTTGCAATTTCACTCGGATTTATGCCAATATAAACTCCCAAGTGGTTAATGTAAGAGATAAAAAAGGCTTTTGGCGTCTAAGATCTAATACAGATTAACCATATTTTTAAAAAAAAATGAAAAATTAAAGTGTTACTGTAAGATTTAATAAGATACGTTAACTTTTCATATGTTACAACACATAAGCTAGTACAGAAAGCAGGCAGAGTTACCTAATTTCACAATGCCTACTTCATGCAGGCATAATCCAGAGATATTTCATCCTCGAAAAGTGCGATATGCTTACTTTATGGTAAAAAATAGTAAATGTCAATAAGATACGTTAACATAAGATACGTTAACACGTACCTGATATTTCCATATTTATCGAAAATAAATCATCTTTGGATTTACTTTCTAGCCAATTGCATTGCTAATTACCAAAATTTCCGCTCAAAACAGAAGTTGTCAAGTATTCCTGGCGATTATGACGAAACAATCAAGCATTTTATGACAACTCCAGAAAACTGAAGCGTTCTAGTTATTTTTTATATTTAAGACAGTTAAACTTGCTTTTCATGTGAAACAAAGACAAGTCAGAACAATTGTATGCATTGTACATGTCTTATTTGCTAATTGATACCAACAGACATGAACAAACTTGTTCAACGTATCTTACTCAATGTTAACGTATCTTACACTGTTTAAAAGACATGATATAACAAGCAAATACAAACTTATAGGATGTTAACTTATTAGTATAATAAAGTAAAAGGGACAACTTTTGATATAAAACCTAAAAATAGCATTTCTTTCATTGAGTATTTGACAAAACTTATACATTGTAGTAAAGGTTAACGTATCTTTCTTTCCAGCTTATGTATCTTATAATAATAATGTACAGGAGGTGAAAATAGACTAGAGCTTAATACCAGCAAGGGTACAAGAAATGAAAAATGACAAATGGTCAAATATACCTCCTGAATATGGAGCAAAATTAAATGCTTAATCAAACAAAGTAACAATAAAATATGAGTATTTCAACAAAAGAAAATTTATCTGCAAAAAAACCATTCCGAATGATTTAGGAAAAAACAACAACAGAAGAATGCATTACAAATGAGGCTTTTACGCACCCAGTACAATCTACAAGTTTAAATGAGAAAGAAAGATAAGGTTTCAGGTAAATTTAATATTGAAAAAGTTCTGAATAGAGTTTGAGCACGTACATCAGTCCAATGTACACGACAAATAGACAAAACAAGATTGTTTTTTAAAAATGCCAATTTGTGACCTAGAAAAACAAAGGGCCACCTTGTAGATTTAAGACAAAGATCAGCGGCATACAAAAGTTGTTCTTGAAATGATCAGGTGAAAGCGCTTAAACAAAATTATAAACCTTTTTTAAAAAAGAAAAATATACAAAAGTCTTAACATGAATTCAGATTGTAATGAATTACCATACGACTAAAACTAATGGAAGCAAAACATCGTCCAGCACACCAGGATCTAAAACCAAATTAAAACTTAATGGTGCAGGTATAGTTCCGGACATATTTCCACAGAAACTCAAGAAACACTTTTTATGCAAATATTGTAATCGAAAAAGTTAAATTTCATATAACAACGCCACGGTCCAAAACGGTACACCAGCAGAAAGAAGGACAAGTTGAAAATATATTTAGATAGTTGGACTTTTAAAACAAATTGTAGAGCCTCTACCTTGTTGAAAAACAAATCGACTATTTTGTTGCAATAAAGCTGACAGCAGCTGTCTAAAGAACTAGATAATATGTAAAGTTATATGAAAATGGACCATATATTTTGAACTCTTAAGTCATGAACTGTTTTTGATAAATGAGTAAGATACGTTAACAGATACAAAATAAATGTTTACAGAAAAATCAAATAAATATGTCTTCTTTCTGATAAATAAACATATTTGAAGCAAAAGAGCTGGCATTGTTTTGATTTTAACATAAATTGTGCCTTAACGAGAGCGTCTTTTAAAATAAACGGCAGTGGAACTTATGTGAATTGAAAAAGTAAGATACGTTACCTTTTTAAGTTTACCAATGTGAACATTTGATTGTTGTCTAAACAAACTAAGTTTAATTTTAGATTATCGTTTTGAAGTGTTTGTAAGCAAATGCTAGTATAATTTTTGCTTATTGATTACATTTACCTTAAATATATGTTAATACTTTTTTTTAGTAAGATACGTTATTATTTACCTTGTACAAATTAAGTGATTAAACCTTACACTAGAAACATAGTAGGGGCATTAGAACTGGGGTTTTAGTGTGTTCTTACATTGACTTCTGTGTTACGGTTTTATTGTTTTATTAGCGCGAGTATTACCTGAATAAAACGAATTGATTTAAAAACACCTTCAAATTAAAAAAAAAAAAACAATCATTGTGTTTATTGTTAAATCAAGGACAAAAGGACTGGTTCACATATACACTCTAGAAATAAGTGCCATGCCAATGGAAAATTCTATTTACATCAATCGGTGTTAACATTATATCCTACAGACCACTGTCATATAGGATCTCAGGTGGCGAACATGCAACTTTCAGAAAATATATTTTAGTGGTTATTTTCGATTAAATGATTTCTATTAATATATAGTTAAAGATTTGAATATTTAATGAATATTTTTGCTATAATTTAAAGTATTTAGACACACACTTATCATTTACTTGATAATCTAAGAACGTCATACCATGTAATTATACAAACAAAAATTCATATATTATTAAGTAAGTAATAAACGGGCAAGGAGTTCCGAATGTTTTATAGAGGTTTCAACGGTATGAAAATCACTTAGACTTAAATTTCCACAGCAAACGCTTTAGTTTTCCGTATAAAGTATAAATAAAAAACGCGTAGTCTTTATAAAATGCAATAAAATGGGCTTTTGTCAGTTATCTTTGCCTGATAAAATCTGAAGCAATCCAATTGGTAAGTAGGTCCTTACAGTTGGAGTCATCGGATTTTATCATTGAATTTCTATGTAAGGGTAACAAAATATTTCATATAATATCTTTCTTGATAATAAAGATATTAAACAGAATCGATGAAATATCGATAGTTCCTTACCCTAAAAATACTTGGCTTGATTTCAAACAAATTAAATGATTTACGTGGGTTGAAATGTATTAAAGCTATTCTCCAAGAATGGTTACCAATTTAATCAAAGCACAGAAGGCGCTGAATTTGTTTGGGTCTCGAAATATCAGAAAGGTGCAGGTTGTGTGGAAACAATGAGATATAAATGTAATATAGATGCTATAAATTCAAAACCCGGGTCAATAGCGCAGTTGGTAGCGCGCCGGGATTTGGATACTCGTGCCCGAGGGGGTGCGGGTTCGAATCCCACCCGGGGAGGTTATACCCTTCCATGAAAAATTTGACAATAATGTCGATTTTCCTCCATTGATTAGACAATATGGAGAAGTTTCCGGCCTTGTGGAAGGGTAGGTGAGTACTGGTTATAGACAATGGTCCAGGAAAGCTAGGTTAGGTGCGCTGGACGCCGTGAAATAACATGAATTGTGTTGATAAGACGTTAACTCCAATAATAATAAACTATAAATTCAAGAAACAATGACTCAGGGTTATAAATTTATATTTTAATGAACTAAAAAATAATGTAACATTTCAATATATTATAACTTATGTAAACTTACAAAAAGTATCCTATATCTAAACATGCAAAAATAACATTATTATATCCAACATATCTTACAACAAGTATTTATAGGTTATTTAACACTGAAGTGTCTAATACGGAATATATTTGGACAAGTGCCCAGATTGCAAATTCATATTGGACGAGCCGAAATATATTTCCGTATCGGACGCTTCAGTGTTAAATGATCTTTTTATTCTATATTCAATTTTTACTCTGGTCTGTTTCCTAAGAAGCTTCGCAAGTACGCGTTCAACTCTCTTGCTGAGAACTATTTTCTCCAAGTCCCTGGTTTCTGTTTGTACATTGTCAGCAAACCATCGTTTATCCTACCCCAAAGTGATCTTTTAAAAGGGAAATCTATTGACCTAATAAACCTATCTTTATTCGGCACCGTTGCTTTATCCGGAGTCACGTGACTACGCATGACGGACTACTTTTCTACATAATCATAACATTGGGCATTAAAAGCGGCTGCGTTTCATTCTTTTAACGACAACTTAACTAATTTTACACAAAACAATCTTATACGGGACTTTACAAACAATTTCAATATAAATCTTTAAATCACTTACTTTATGATTATCATTCAAATTTAACAAAAACCCAATCGTTGACGCTGTACAGTGCCTAACTCCTAAATTTGCACTGAATTTCTTTCTGTGTATAATTTGACGAATATCCAGCCATTATACAGTAAATACATAGGTTGACTATTGTTTTACCAAAGCCAAGTCACGCAGAAATTAAATATAATGAAACTGGCTTCAAAAAATCACCATCGACATTCAGAAAATTGATGACATCCCTTCAGGGTCGCTGCGAGTGTATTTCCTTTCATAATCCTTATATCCATCGTCAATATAAAGTTTGAATAACACATTATACATTTCAGTCTCCTGATAATATCGGTAAAATCCATGGTTAATAAAAATAAACTCGTCAAATGACGAATCCTACAAACGACCGCCATGTTGACAACAAACTTTACTTGCATGATTACATATCATATCATAATATATTATACGGGTTGAGTTGTCCACGGGATGAGCTGTCCCAATTTCGGGTTGAGTTGTCCACGGGTTGAATTGTACCGTACTCATATAAACTAACCCATAGACGAACGCCTTTTAATTGAAGAGTTCAAAAATGACGTGCGTTTAATCAAAATTATTTCAATATATTACCAGTAATTTGCGGAAATGTTACAGAATTGCACAATATTAAAAATCTTCGACCAATCGGGAACTATATTTTCTTCCCTGAGCAGGTTTGAAAATCAATGCGCCTGTTATTTGACAATTAATCTGGTTCCCTGTCCTATTATGGTTCGCAGGGGACCAGTCCATTTGACAATCTTCACGCAGTGATCTCCCCTGAAATTTTCGGCGTTAATGTCCATGTAAATGGAAGTAACCGCTTCAAAAAGCGGACTACTTTCGGCATTTGAATTAACAGCATTCGGGTCTGAAATTTCGCTACCATTATTTGTTTGGTCTGACGACCCAAACAAATAATTAAAAGTAATTGTCGATAAATCCAACTGTAAAAATTAATGTTTTTGTATTCATTGTGTTAACAATGAATACTCTGTTATGAAAAGATTAATAGTAGTATTCCGATCAGAGTCCTATTTTAGATCGCCTATACCTAACAGCACCCAAGCCAGAATATTCCGAGACAAAGTAGTTCATGATTTGCAACATCATACTGAAACTGGTACTTTATGTATTTCTGCGCGAGAAATTGACCAGACGCTCAATATGACGTCACAGAATATACTTGAAGCGATTAACTTGTAACAGAGATAAGACTGCCCATAATACTCGTGGGAGGTGTGTGGCAGTACTATGAGATAGATGTACACTCGACGGCCTTCGCGGTCTATTTATAGAAAGTCACAGTCTAAACCACTGACGAAGACACTGTGACTGACACTATAAACAGAACAGGATTATCAGACCATCACTGATAATGATCCTTTTATATATTGTACATTTATATATTAAATTATCAAACATGATTGGTTTAATTAACGGTTAATAAACATTTTTTAAAGAATTTTAATGCCTCACTTATAGAGATCACAGGCGTAAGCAGTACTTTCGTGCTATTAATTGTTTGGGGACCTTTGATGCTTTGCGTCAATATTTTCTTGTAAAGAAATATAATCTACGTTCGATTAGCCGTCGGAATATGGGACAGAACATGTTCTTGAATCGAATAATCTGGATTGGTTATCAATAAATATATTTTTTTGCCAAATGGACAGGTGAATTACAAAGTATACCATAAAAATGAGTTCGTACGTGCTCGGTCGGAACATGACGAAATTGTTAAACTTTGACACATATATTGCTTGAATGCTTTACTAAAGGAGATGTCATACATGGCTAACCGACGATTTCAAGCATTTTTGGAAATGCTAATACTTGTACTGTATACATTATTATAAGTGCTGATTCCTGCGTATTGGGTTTGTTTTAAAGATAATTATTTCCGGACTGTAACTGTTTGGGTCATGTGCAATTAAACCTGAATTTTACGGCGCATTGGATGCAAGTCCTTTGGTGAAATAAATTTAACAAGGATAAAATCATCAATATACATTTTGTCAATGAGTATCACAATGGATAAAATACTTGCAATAAAATCCATCCATGACTATATCGGGATTTAAATACTTACAAGTCAGTAAATTTGGAAAATTCTCAGTTTTGAAGTGGGTTTTTTTTGGGGTGGGGGGGGGGGGTTCCTTTGAAAATCTTGTGCAATAAAATAGTGTGAACTATCATTGGTAAAGTCGCACTATTAGTGTTGACTATGATACATTAAGTAGCACACTGACTTGGATACTGGAGTATCAAAACCTTTCAAGAAAATAATCAAAGCACTGAAAGTACTGATGGGGCGGGGCTCTTGAAAATTTAAACAACTGATCATGACGCTACTATGACGTTATGAGAAACTAGCCTTAAAGTTGCCCTTTTCCAATTGGACAGATGAATTTTCAACTTTTCTCATAATGATTGTGTCAGATGAATTGAATCATTGTTTATCGTCATGATGTTCTATTCAGTATTGGATTCTATATAATCAAATATTAATTTTAAAACAAAAAAGGAAAGAGTTGTGAATAGTAGTCTATAGTGTCTGACTTTATTGCTGTTACAAACTTCCCTCCTTGATGGTCATAGAATTAATCTATATCCTTTTTACAAGGACCAGTCTTGTAACTTTTAATTTGTTGCATAGACCTTTGTCCCTACAAAGCTGGAAACAATCCCTGCATCAGTCATATATTTCTGCCGACTCATCCACTCCACCACTAACAAACAAGGAGTATGCACTTGAGATACCGATATTTATGAATTCAGGAACCAACTTCATGCTGTTTTACCCAGTGTTCCGTTGATATACAGTGCCTACCAAAAGTTTGGAGACAAAAGAAATTTATAATATCTTGATTCCAGTAATTGATTTTTTGAAACTATCATTTTAATACATCACAAATTATCTATGATGAAATGAAAGCACATTCCATGAATGCATCACAATTAATAGGTTTAACATCTGATATTCCAAAGCCTCAAAAATTAAGAGCAATGTAATTATTTTCAATCACATATTTTTAAGTAGAACTTAATCTTCTCAGTACACTTATTTTTAAATGCTGACTTGTTCACTTCCATGGAAGAGGTATTTCAGCTGTGACATTAAAAAATAACATAAAGTGCCTAAATATAACCAGTTCTTCCTTAAATTAAAGTTTGATAGAATCTGAAGTTAATAATGATGCTTACTGTACATTTTTACTAATAGAAAATGCGGTTTCTAAATTAGTTCAATTACTATAATGTCTAACCATTTACAATCCATCAGGGTTATGGAGAAACTTCTCATAGAATATTAAAAAAAATCCATGGTGTACTATAGATTGTTACAAATCATGTACATATATTAATGCAGTTCAAAATACATTTTAATGTTTATTTACACAAATACTAAACATATGTGAAGTAAAATATCTCAATGATACACTATTTTGCAACAGATTAAACAATAGCTTACCTAACATATTTCATGTTTTATACTCGTATATAGTTATATACAGCAAATCAAGGATGACTTCAATGCTATGTGTATATATATGTTTCATTGCACATGTAACAATATGTTAATATGTTGTTAGCTAAAAAAATATCAACATAACCATTAATTATTACAATACTAGCTATAGTTTCTACAACAGAATTTCATCTCAGTCTAATGTTAATTTCTTTTTTAAACCAATTGATTATTTTCTTAAAACAGGCATTTCAAAGTTGGTTAAATATGCAAAGAGAATATTTGTTCAATTATATTATGCATATTCATGCGGATTGTTCTTTCAAGAAAATAAAATGTTTTTCTTCTCTGAATCATTCTTTCCACATGAATGTGAGCCTTAAATATGTTCTCCGATCAACACGCCTCCTTCTGTGATATCTGAGCTCTATCCGGCCCTTTGAAATATTGGATGAGGAGTTTAACACCTTCCTTTTAAAATCTGCAGCAACATTAAATCAACAGTCAGCCAGCACAGAATACCCAGATTGTAAACCATTGGATATGGCACCTCAAAGCTATTCCAACCCAGGTTTGTGGAAAAAAAATAACTGAGATTTGGAGATATTCCCACCAAGAATTTAGTGGAATCATAATATTTATAATTCGAAAAAGTATCTTTCTGTGCATCCGAGTTAGATGAAGTTCTGATCATCAGTTCAGTACAGTCCAATACAATCCATAAACTTTCAAAACACCCAGCTTTGTCCAAGTCAGATGACTGCATTTCAAAAAGAAATCGATATGGGTAGTGAAAATGCTTGATACATGAACTGGGCTGATGTCAAATATAAGGCCAAGTCTTCATTAAGATTTCCTGTTCTTAATTTCACTAGTACAATGAAGAATTTCTCTTCAAATGAGAGTTTTCTATCTGGTCCTCTCTTGTTCAATGCTGTTTCCTTACCAGTACTTTGGCCCTTCCAATAACACAAATTCTCATTATTTATTCTTGTCTTCAAATAAGAACAGAGGGCTTCAAAACATCATAATTGGGTAAATTGGTCCAAAACTTAAACTGTTCTGGGCTGTCCTTTAACGTTCTTTAGCCCTAATTGCTTGGATTTGATCTTGGACTTCTCTTGCTGAAAAGATTTGACAGTAACTTCAAGTTGGTGGGTTTGAGGATTGACATAGTCATGGTCTGAACACCTAACTGCATTATGGCTATCAGAATACAGTAAAAGTTCGCTGGCTCGAACTTGAAGGGACTTGGAAAAAAAATTCGAGCCAGGCAGGTGTTCGACCTGGCCGACATTCGTCCGAGTTCGACTTTGTTACTTCCCTTTGTTTTTTTTAATTGTTTTTATTCGTTATCTCCCTTGGTTTAATATAAAACCCGAATACACGGTTCGTTCAAGTGTCTTGTAAAAGTAATCGGTACAAACTGCAAATTAATTTGCTTATAACTTATTTTTTGTTCGTTATGTTCTTGTGAAATAAAATAATAAAAACTAACTCAAATGTTGTTAATGTAATTTTATTTTACCTCGAAACATAAAAGAAGCATTATAGCACAATGAGGACGTAACCGGGTCCTAGACTAAGTTGTTCAATCGTTGAATCTGCATGTATATTCTTGTCTTACATTTTGAATTGATACCGATCGTAAATTTCCACTGATTGTATACTAAAATGCATTAACATTTTGTTTGCAATTTTATCAATTAAGACAAACATACAAGCTGTATATACGCTAATTCATTTGTTTTAGCGAGGCCTTAGTTACTCGATTTATTGTTGATTTATAATCATACCATGACACTTAATAACTTGTGTCCATCAACAATGTGCAATCTACAAACAATTCTATTGTTAAGTATTTTTGTGCGACAATGAAATAAAATTAATCAACAAATTTAAGGTTGAGCGATTTTCACGCCGTGTTATTATCACGCGTCACAAACAATAGTTACGATCAGACCTTTGTCGCTGATGTGTGAAAATCTATTGTTCGAGAGAGACAATAGTATTATAGTGTATTTGTAAACCACGGGACCGTGATATTGGTTCGAGAGTTCGACCCTGTCCGGTTCGACTCAGAAGAGGTTATTTTATATAGGTCTACATAGAAGGGTAATTGATCGGTGCCAGACAATGTGTTCGACTCAGGCAATTAATTCGAGCTGGTGGTGTTCGAGAGAATGAACTTTTACTGTAGTAATCTAGTTTCTTTGGTCTGCCAAGTTCTAGTAGGCATTTATGATTAAGAGGTTTCTTCACTTGTGGAGATGGAGTGAACTCCTCTGGAAAAGTAAAGACATAATCATCACTATTCAGCACAAGTATTTTTAAACCAATAAAATTGCCCATAAGTTCATACAAATTTACATAAAGTAAATGGCATGAACTTGGGGTGCGCATTCTAATAAATATTGTTGAATACATATATTGTATTTTTGCAACAAGCTGTAGTCATGAAATATTGATAAATTAACCCACTAGACATGGGTTTTATTTGTGGCTGCAACAAGTCTTACTATTCTATAAAACTTAGTGAGAAATGTTAATTTTTTTCTCAGTTTATGGAGTAGTTGTCAACTCCTTGTGGAACAGTTATCTAGCATGAGTAAAAGAAAAGTGGTGAAGATGTTTAGAAAAGCAATAATTGTCCATGGACAAATGTTGAAATTCACCACATCCTTGTCAAGATGATAATAAAAGTGATACAAGCTAGTAAAAAAATTTTTAACTTTAATTATGCAGTCCTTATAATATTTCAAGAAAAAGCATGAAGCTGCTGAACGTATCTGAATGTGATCAAGTAGTCGAGTCAGATGCTTTAAATTGATCAGTTCATGTACTGTATCCGAGCAGTAGCCGTGATTTTTTCGAGGTTTTTCTCAAATATCTAAACAAAAAACCATGACATATACAAATCAAAGTTGAAAATAACAAACCTGGGTTCAAAACGAATCGGTTCGTCTAAAAATCGTGTCATGACGTCATTTATGATGTAAATATGAGGGGCTCAAATGGGGTCAACTAATGATGAGAAAATTCATGGTTAGGCTAGTAGTAGCCGTAATTTTCTGTTTGAAGTACGTAAAATTTCTTTAAGTTAAACATATACTATGTAAAACTTATCACGCAAACAGTAGTTTTCTTTACATTTTTTTAATTTTATATAAATAATAATACATCGGTATATTTGTCATCATTAAGTCTCTCGGTATGTTCACTCATGATGGTGTGTTAAAATTTCTCAAGCGGTCATGCTTGTGTGTACAGCATCGGTAAATCCTTTTTACTGAGTTTCATGAACCCTGAGCAGCACATTAGTGTCTACACAAACATTTAAAGTTTGCTGAGAACTCTAGAGACTGCGTGACATTGTAGCACGTGTCATCTTGGAAACAAGTCAGTTAATATGCCAAGATTGAGCATTTAAAATCGGGAATAAGCCATTTGACTTATACTCTATTTACAATGACCATCAGCGTGTTTAGTAACTACTGTTAGCTAACGTTACGGGTACGGGAAAACTCAACCCGAAGACAACTCAACCCGTGGATTACTCAACTCAAAGTTGTGACAACACAACTCGTTTGTTTGGGAAATTGGGATTGAATTGTCTTCGGTTGAGTTGTTGTTGGGTTAAGTTGTTCTGATCCTTACGTTACGGCACGTTAAAATCGTTACATATTGTTTTGCTGTTGAATACTCATGACAAATGATTGTTTTATCATCATGTTAAATTTCATATTATTAACATTAAAACTTAGGACAATATTTACGTTTCTATACCTATTGGCGTTATAACTTTTGCTTAGTATATTAAATTTTGACATATGTTGCAAAGAATTACGCAAGAATTACGAGAAACCACAGACACGGTCACACATAAAAAACTGCTAAAATAGGGTACGTGATGTCAGGCAGATATTCCGTGAACGACGACTAAGTTGATAAAATCACACTTTTTAATCGTCATTTTTTTAAATAAAAGATTTCAATATATGTTAAAACTTACTTAAATAAATACTTTAATAACATACGGCATCATTTTATAAAAAATGAAAAATATAAAATAACCATCGAAGGAAAACCATGCATTCAAAATAATGCATTTTACGTCCTTTAAAATCGATCACAAAATAGTGAATTAAATCGAGTAATTTACGATATTAACTCCCCCGTTGTGAGCCCCTTTGTGTAAAGGGAACTAAATCAGAAGATATTTTGTCAATACGAGTTAATTCCCGTTGATTTATAAATAAAATGAAAAATCTAAAAATAGCGTAGGTGCATGCGCATTACATTGACGGAATTTCCCCGCGCGACTTCCTCAAGATGTTTTAAGTTTTTTGTTATAAAAGTAAATATGTTCCGTCATACTTATCAAATTGTTGTAATTTTTTGTACACCGCTTAATTTTGTCTTATTGAATCACACACAAACCCTTAATTTTCTTCTGGAAAGCATATAAAACGCGTGAAATCAAAATCACAGGTACTACTCGTTCACGGCTACTGCTCGCATACCAGTATTGATCTTATTTGACAACAAACAACAAATTTAATTCTTATCATTTCAATTTAACTCATTCTCACCTGCTATAACTGATGTCTTTGTTTTCCCTTCTTTGTTGAATTTCTTGGGAATATAGTTGGCACATATACTGGATGACTTGCAAAGTCAACCTTGATTTCTGAAATAATACATGGTATAAATTACAGTTTAATTAAAAATCAGACACGACAACATGCATACATACATAGATAAAAAATCATGAAAAAAGAAATCTGGTACTCTATACAAGTTGACATCTGTCAAATTCAAATGGAGCTTTCATCAATTCCAACGATCATCAATTCCAACGATATCACTGTATTGTTGATATTTAAGAAATAACTTACAGTTGTCTATATTTTATTGTCTAATAAAACATAGGCACGAGTTGTGATGCGCGTATGATTAAATCACGAGTGCTTTAGCACGAGTGATTTAATTAGCGCATCAAACGAGTGCCTATGTTTTATTAGACAATAAAATATAGACAACTGTAAGTTATTTCGATTCTAACATCGCAAAATACATCCTTAGAAAAGATATATTTATAGAACTATTTTAAACTGTCAGAAACGCCATGCTGTTGAAATCCACCCCCCAGTGCAAAGGCCGAAAATAGCCTTTATTTACACAGTTCTCATTGATAATTGATTCTAATTTCAAACAAATAATTATTCAAATCTTAATTTAAAAAAATGAACCCAAAACTAAATACGAATTGTCATAGTTTTATTTGTGTGTTAAACATCATTCTTTAAAATAAGCGCCGTGAAATAAACATTCGACCTTGCCCTTAGTGAGTGTCATTTTATATACACACGATGATGTAGCATTTAAGTTCGATGTTTTCGACGGAATATTGCAAATACTGCTTAAATAATTGGATGTTAACTGAATAGTAGTGTGCTATCAGACAGTTTGATGGAGATATTTGTAAAAGGTTGGATATAAATTGGATTTATGAACGCATGTCAAGGAAGGATAGATTTTCGGAAAATCAGCACTGCTCGTGTCAGCTTGGATGATTATGAGCTTGAAAGAATACACGTAGCCAGTTCCATTATATTATGCTATGCACAGTTTGGCTTTGATTAAATAGTCAATCTTTGTATTTTTCGTATAATGGCTGGCATGATCGTCGGATGAAGGACAGGATGAAATGAGACAGCGGAACCGGGAAATGCTGGGACTTAGAAAACATCTTGAAGTAGGTCTTTTTATGCTAGAATCGTTTTAAACTCAGTTCATACCATTTTCGGTCAAGTAAGAAGGTTATTACATGTTTTACATTTACTGACATGTTCCAAGGTTCTGTTAAAGTCAACCCTTATAAACTCGGGCGCTATTTTCGGCTTTGCTCATTTAACGTGGGGAGTAAAATTTCAACAGCCGTCACGAGCTATACTTTGTTGAATAATAAAGCATAGATGACGTCACATTAAATAAAGAGTGAAAGCGCACGTGCCTATGTTAGAATTATTTTTCGGTCAATAATCGATATGCATTTTGAAATATCAATAATAATGCCTATATTGGTAAGAAGATAAAAGTAAGTATAAAGGTGAAATTTATGTGACCAATCTTCTATTGTAAGCGGAAACAGGAAGGCTGTCCTAATATTAACTGATATGTCTAAAACATTGACGGCACCCCCATTGAGAAAATAGCTCTAGTCAACCCAAGCTATATTATTCATAATAAATATACAACTATAAATAGTTTATTACAACATGAATGGTCTGTATAGCACTGAAGTGAAGGTATCAATATATATCGGTGTAACCTTGATATTAACTTCGCGATATATATGGATATCGTTGATACGCTTTGAGCTTAATCAATGACAGCTATGCTATCAAAACGAATGCTTCCATTTCCATACAATTTGGTCAATAGCAAATAAACATGTATGGACCGAAATGTGATCAAACCCACAACCATCTGAGTTCAGATATTCTTTTATGTGGTCTTAAAATCTAGCTGACTGTTGTATACCTCCATTATATAAACCAGAACTAACTTATTGTAGTCAACAAATATACAACTTTACCAAAGTGTCAAGCTTAAAACCATTAAGCTTCGTGTGGATGACTTCCGCAGTTCCAGTTAGAGAAATTTAAATATAAGTCAATTCGTTCTCAATTTGATTGAAATGATATAGAAATATCAAATAAAGGTGGCTTACCTCCAATTAAGTGTTTTGAGTAAATTCTAGAGTGATGTTTTGGTTAAAAGCGCCAACTTTTCCATCCTCGTTCACAGTACCCCAGCGAATTCGATCCAACCAAAGTTGTCTTAGTTTTCATTCTTTAGGGATCTGGTAAATGATATTTTCTTCATTTCACGAGCTTATTTACTCCTTGAATTGTTGCAATCAGGTACGCAACAAAAATCTCCTACATAACCACGATAACGTCCTCTAATACGAGACGATTTCTTATGTTGAGCGTCAGTCATTGTGATATAGAATTTAAACCGGAAGTCATGTTCTCGCAATCCATTATGCGAAACTGTAATTAACCGAATTTCGTCGATTTGCCAATTCTCCATTTCGTGTTTTAGTCGTATCATGTTGCTCTATTGCCGGATGAAAAATCAAATCTATGGAAATAAGTCGCAGGCGATTATCATGATAATATACTAACCAGAAATATCCGAATCAATTTTTGCAGTAATGATATGCGGAGTGGATCGGGTTTTTTCCTTAAATTCAATGCTCGGAGCTGAAATTACGGTTTGTTAACTCTGGAGCGTGGCTACGCCCCGCCCAAAAATTAATGTAGATTTTTCTCTGTTAAGGTACAGTTCGAAGCACTGTGCGAGCCAAGGGATTATAAAATCTATAAAATCCATTCAATAAAGAATAAAGGCTTATGTTGGAAAAGTTTCATTTCACCAAAGTGTAATCTGACAAGAACTGGAGAGATTAAGGAAAAATTCCTAAATAAAAAATGTTAATACAACATAATCATGTAAAAATACAATAACTGCATTTAACTTAAATATATTGATAATATAAATTAATATAAATATTATACTATCAATTAATGTATTGAATATATTATTTGTACTTGTTGAAGTCATCAACATAATTAATGTTTGGAACATATTTTAGATAAATCTTAGTATAACACTTTGAATCTTAACATTTGTTTATTTTCTCACAAGATATAGATAATTTGTGCATATAAAACACTTTCAACTATTTTCCAAAAAATAATCCCATTCACTTGACTATATTAACCTCTTTGTTAAATCAGGTAATCAAATGAAAAAAAAAAGAAATATAATTTATCAAACAATTAATTCTTAATCATATCTGTAAATTTTAACCTTCATCATTAAACACCATCAGTGCAGGTAAAATTAATTTCTAAGACATTTATGATAAGCAGAAATGGGGTTTAAATACATTGTTTTCTGTTCAGTTGCTATATAAATCATAGAATAGTAGCAGGGTGTTTGTCCAACTTTACTCAAAAATGTGTACTACGTAGCACACATAACAGATAACAATGACATAGTTTTAAATCTCTCCTATATTAGAGTTTTTTTTGACACACAGACTAATTAAACAATGTGATAGTCATATTGTAACAGTTAATAGCTTTGACTAATTACAACAGTAATCATAGTATTTAATACGTAAATTCAATCGTTCAATATTGTAAATGACTCAAGCAGATTTTTATTGTGAAGAGAGTATGAAAAAAACCATGTAATCGACACCATTAATAATTTCTACGGCCATTCTGTCTCCTTCCCCTGATTCTAAATCATGTAGGGCAGTCGTCAGTCACTGACGAAGTATGCACCTAGTAGTTTGTTAACAGCTAAATCCAGAGATAAAGCCTCTCCAGGAACAGTGAGTAGGTGGACTGACCGCTGTGATATAACCTTTATAAGGTGTTGCTACAGCATAAAACCCAACAAAAATTGAATAAATCTAAACACAATGAATACCCCAGTACTTTCAGTGCTTTGATTATATAATTGCTGAAAGTTTTAACATGGAGTGCTGAAGGAACGATGCCTTGAATTTATTTATCATATTGTTATATTGTAGTTTACAATGCAATCTCCGTAAACAGATATCCTGTAGAGCGTTGTCGTACAGGATCTCTACTTGCTCCGTGGAAGGTCACGTCGATATGAACTTTGTTTCGACCAATCAATGCGTAATTTTCATCTAGACGAAAACACTATAAATCACATTTTGATTTCGTAATTTCTATTTTTAGACCAATGTTTGCATGCTAATTTAACAGCGGTATTATTCACAGTCTGCGATTAGGCGGCTCATTTCAAATTGCGTGACGTAGACGATGTAAACAAGTTACGTATCATAACAATTTCATCATGAATATTATGATGAGAAAAGGTAGCCTGAACGTGACCTTCGTTTGAAAAAGGCCAGATCTAAATTAGCGAGTATGCGAGCGGAAAATTTTAGATCGGGTTTTAATCAGATTGTTTACAATGTTCACTTTCATATCTAGATCATAAATGTGCATTGCTATATATGTGACAATTCCATTGTACTAAGGCATTAACATTTAAACTTAAAATTGTTAATTTTGTCTTACAAATTCCGCGCTATAGCCATACATATTGATTATAGCGAAACTATAAGTCAACATTTCATTCATTCGAATTAACAAGCTCCTATCCATAATTGGTATAATTATAATCATACGATAAGCCAATCAATATCCGTTTTCGTCGCACACCTTTTCTTGACGTTTTATTTAGACAATTAAAATGACAGACCGTACATCGGTGCAAAGCATTTCCATGACGATCAACCAACTGACACATTCCTGATACCATCCAGACTACTGGATCAGCACAAAAGGAGATATACTCCCCTTCGAGACTACCTTCACTACCACGGTCCTTGTCCTCCAAAAATAGAAGATTAGAAGTTTTCAAAAAGGTCTAAACCAATGACCAGGGATGTAATAAAAAATATTATTATTAAGTAAAAACAAAGCAGTAATTTTAGCTCGATTTTTATATTGTGTACGTATGAGCGACGTTCATTCAAACTACAAGCTATTTTCAGGTGTCTTAGGATTTTAGAAATTATTGTGCCTTTCATACCAGGTGATCTGTTTGAATGGAACAAATTGCGGATTCCGTACGTAAGGATTGTTAGAGTCTAAAATCACCATACATGCATTTGTTTGGACTGATACCTCAAAACTAATAAAACAACGCCATATAAACAGTACCTTTTCAGTGCTTTGTCAATTTTCTCTCATATGTGTCGCAACTCTATAGTCACGTTCGTTTACGACGTTGCGCACAATGTTCGACAATTGACGTTTTTGCACGATATTAATTTTCCAACATGTTATATATGGAATGAAAAAGCATTTTTTGGCGATTACGGTAGTGTTCATTGATTTATTATTAAATAACATTAAGTGTTATTTGAATATGAAAATAAAGTGGGCCAGCGTCGTTTTGAGCGTGTCCCAACGTAACACGCAATTAATAGTTTAATTCGGAAAAATGCTGTGGTTCGATTAAGGTTCTGGAACTGTAATGGTGACCTTCCACAATTCTTATAATGATATTGTTTCTTGAATCTATACTATTAATGACATTGAATGGTGAATTTTTAGGGAAGTTTACCGTTCGTAACTTAAGTTATGTGCATTTTTATAACGTGACCCTTGATTTTCGAAGAGACCGTAAATTGTGCCGTGACAAAAATGAAAAAAACATTGTTTTTTCAAATTCTGCAGTTTTATATTCACATTTTAATCAATTTTCCTGTTACACAATCATATCATGATAATCCAGGACAATCAGATTACACTTTGGACTTTTAAAAATATAGTGCTTTGTATACATGTACCCCCCGAGCAAATATCCGTGTTTTTGAGAGTGTTCAAAAAATTACCCTATCTTTAAAAGCTTATATTTCAAGTTTAAAGTTAATTAGACACATGCAACCAGTTCAAAAAAATTTCGAAGTCTTTTCTGCCTATGATATGAAATATTAAAGAAATTTTACCGTTTCTAAATATTTTTATAAGAATCTGTATAAGATTACTACTATGAAACTGCAAGAGAATTTATAGCGAAAACATTACGTCAAAATGGTAAATTACTGATGATACTCTTTTATTGAAATATATCATCTAAATTGGTACTGGATATAGAAATATGAATGTAGAACTCTGCATTATCATATGAAAATCTTCTCTTTAATGATTTTGGCTGGTTTGAGGGGATTTTAGAAACTTACAACTTAACACGTTTTTTCGTAAAAAATTCTGACTAGTTAGGCATAACGGAGTCAAACACTTTCTGTATTAGAGACTCTTGGTTGACTATCACAGTTTTGACTCATAAACACATTTAAAAGTCCATTCTGACCAGCCAGAAAAATATCAGAGGAAGTTGAGCAGGCGTTTTAAACCTTATCCTGCCGTGTTTTCTGCAATAGTTTTGCACACATATTTTGACACCAGACTTAGTAATGTTGGCATATTTTGAGCCTTAGTTTCCAAATAATGCTGATTATTGTATTATTTACTTTTTAAAAAGACAGAAAAGTTCAACAATATTGTCTTCTTATGCCTCACATGGGCGGATCCAGCGGGGGGTCATGGGGTCTGCCCCCCCATGAATTTAGAAAATGTACATGTCCATTAGTGTATTTCTTGCTTGAAAGTAATTTTTAAGTAGAATGAAGCAAATTTTCTCGGTGCTTAACGTATATTTAATGGTTATGTAGTTTTTATTGCATGGGGTTTCCCCATGTTTAGTAGTGGACTGTGGCAAATCCACATCAAAATTTGTCGCGGACGATTACATTCGGTTTTGCGCGCGCAAATAGTCATAATTACCACTGTCATTGATATAGTCCGCATTACGCGTTAACAAGCAGACGATAAGACACGTGTATATCTTACCTAGGTCCCTTGTATCGTTGGCCCGCTTCCATGAGTTGTATACGGCCATATACTCTACCAAAACCCCATGTCTGACAGCGCTATCGGCGCTTTGATTATCAATATGTTGCTTTTTTCTGCAAAACGTGTATAATGTGGTTGTGGTTTAAGGTTTGGACCCCCTAGAAAAGTTCGGACCCCCTAGAAAAAAATCCTGGATCCGCCCCTGCCTCACTATATTCTACCGCATACCAATTGCTGAATATGGCAATGTGTTGGGCGTCATAGTATTCCTACCGGTATATGAGGTGATATCTTCTAGCGGTTGTGATGGCAAATTTCAATCGCAAATACAAGATAAAACAGTGCATTTTACACCTGCACACACAGAATTGACTTAATAGTTATGATCTTATACGACGTAACTTTGTTTTGTCGATAAACCATTACTTATACATTAACGACGATCACGCTGTCTAGCTTCTGGTATCGCCATTTTCGGAAAATGTGTTACGCTATGACGTCATGGAAAAACCGGGTCGCGA
This sequence comes from Mactra quadrangularis, assembly GCA_025267735.1. NCBI lineage: Eukaryota > Metazoa > Mollusca > Bivalvia > Venerida > Mactridae > Mactra > Mactra quadrangularis. The sequence goes on along the minus strand of CM046299.1, from coordinate 31,640,707 downwards.
GGTGAAAATTACTAAAAATAGCAATTACACTTTTATTAAAAAAATTATGTACATGTCTTTGTTGTTTTTGTTTTTAATGTCGTCTGAAAACTTGTCGATAAAGGTACCAGATTGTTTCAACTCATGTATATTGATATTTGATTATTATGTACAGGGTGTGTTTAAATGTTGTTGAAACTGGTTGATTAAATTACCAGACAGTTTCTACTCATGTTTATTAATATTTGAAAATCATGTACAGGGTGTCTTTAAATATTGTTGAAAATGGTTGATTAAATTACCAGATAGTTTCAACTCATGTATATTGATATTTAAATATTATGTACATGGTGTCTTTAAATGTTGTTGAAAATGGATGATTGAATTACCAGGTAGTTTCAACTCATGTATGTGAATATTTGAAAATCATGTACATGGTGTCTTTGAATTTATTAAGTTTTTTTTTGAAATACATTGGTTAAAGTACCAAATACTTTCAACACATGTATATCAGTATATAAATATAATATATAGAATGTCTCAAAATTGTGTAGGAAATTGCTTGATAAAATTACTAGATAGTTACAACTAATGTATAGTGATATTTGAAAATAATGTTTATGGTGTCTTTAAATATTGTTGAAAATGGTTGATTGATTTACTAGATAGTTCCAACTCAGTCCAACTTAGTTATTTTAATATCTAGTGTACAGTGTGTCTTTAAATGTTGTTGGAAATTGTTTATTTAAATTACCAGATAGTTTCAACTCATGTATATTGATATTTGAATATTATGTTTATGGTGTCTTTAAATATTGTTGAAAATTGTTGATTAAATAACCAAATAGTTCCAACTCATGTATATTAATATTTAAATATTATGTACAGGGTGTCTTTAAATGTTGTTGAAAATTGTTGATTGAATTACCAAATAGTTCCAACTCATGTATGCGAATATTTGAATATCATGTACAGTGTGTCTTAAAATGTTGTTGAGGCTGGTTGATTGTATTACCAGATAGTTTCAACTCATGTATATTGATATTTGAATATTATGTACAGGGTGTCCATAAATGTTTGTTGAATATGATTGAATAAATGACTAGATAGTTTAACTAATGTATACAGTTATTTGAATATTGAACAAGGTGACTTTGAATAATGGATTGATTAAATCGACAGATGGTTGAAACTCATGTATATTACAATTTGAAAATAATGTACAGTGTGTTTTTTTAAATGTTTGGAAAAATGATTGATCACATTAACAGTTAGTTTCAATTTATGTTTATTATTATTGAAATATTCTGTACAAGGGGTCTTTAAATGTTGGAAAAATTGTTTAACTTTATTACCAGATAGTTTCAACTAAAGTATATTAATATAAGAACATTATGTACAGGGTGTCTTTAAATGTTGTTGAAAATTGTTGATTAAACTACCAGATAGCTTCAACGCATGTATATTAATATTTAAATATTGTGTACAGGGTGTCTTTAAATGTTGTTGAAAATTGGTTGATTGAACTCACATATAGTTTCAACTCAAGTATATTAATATTTAAATATTGTGTACAGGGTGTCTTTAAATGTTGTTGAAAATTGTTGATTAAATAACCAGATAGTTTCAACTCATGTATATTAATATTTAAATATTATGTACAGGGTGTCTTTAAATGTTGTTGAAAATTGTTGATTGAATTACCAAATAGTTCCAACTCATGTATGTGAATATTTGAAAATCATGTACATGGGGTCTTTAAATATTGTTGAAAATGGTTGATTAAATTACCAGATAGTTTCAACTCATGTATATTGATATTTGAATATTATGTACAGGGTGTGTTTAAATGTTGTTGAAAATTGTTGATTAAATTACCAGATAGTTTCCACTCGTGTATATTAATATTTAAATATTATGTACTGAGTGTCTTTAAATGCTGTTGAAAATTGTTGATTAAATTACCAGATAGTTTCAACTCATGTATATTGATATTTTAGTGTTATGTACAGGGTGTCTTTGAATGTTGTTGAAAATTAGTTGATGGAACTACAGGTAGTTTCAACTCACGTATATTAATATTTGAATATTATGTACATGGTGTCTTTAAATGTTGTTGAAAATTGGTTGATTGCACTTACAGATAGTTTCAACTCACGTATATTAATATTTGAATATTATGTACATGGTGTCTTTAAATGTTGTTGAAAATTGGTTGATTGAACTCACAGATAGTTTCAACTCACGTATATTAATATTTGAATATCATGTACAGGGTGTCTTTAAATGTTGTTGAAAATGGTTGATTAAATAACCAAATAGTTTCAACTCATGTATATTGATATTTGAGTATTATGTACAGGGTGTCTTTAAATGTTGTTGAAAATTGTTGATAAAATTACCAAATAGTTTCATCTCAAGTATATTGATATTTGAATATTATGTACAGGGTGTCCTTAAATGTTGTTGAAAATTGTTGATCAAATTACCAGATAGTTTTAACTCATGTATATAAATACTTAAATAATTATGTACAGGGTGTCTTTAAATACTGTTGAAAATGGTTGATTAAATTACCAGAAAGTTTCAACTCACGTATATTAATATTTGAATATTATATACATGGTGTCTTTAAATGTTGTTGAAAATTGGTTGATTGCACTTACAGATAGTTTCAACTCACGTATATTAATATTTGAATATTATGTACATGGTGTCTTTAAATGTTGTTGAAAATTGGTTGATTGAACTCACAGATAGTTTCAACTCACGTATATTAATATTTGAATATCATGTACAGGGTGTCTTTAAATGTTGTTGAAAATGGTTGATTAAATAACCAAATAGTTTCAACTCATGTATATTGATATTTGAGTATTATGTACAGGGTGTCTTTAAATGTTGTTGAAAATTGTTGATAAAATTACCAAATAGTTTCATCTCAAGTATATTGATATTTGAATATTATGTACAGGGTGTCCTTAAATGTTGTTGAAAATTGTTGATCAAATTACCAGATAGTTTTAACTCATGTATATAAATACTTAAATATTTATGTACAGGGTGTCTTTAAATACTGTTGAAAATGGTTGATTAAATTACCAGAAAGTTTCAACTCACGTATATTAATATTTGAATATTATGTACATGGTGTCTTTAAATGTTGTTGAAAATTGGTTGATTGAACTCACATATAGTTTCAACTCAAGTATATTAATATTTGAATATTATGTACAGGGTGTCTTTAAATGTTGTTGAAAATTGTTGATTAAATTACCAGATAGTTTCAACTCATGTATATTAATATTTAAATAGTATGTACAGGGTGTCTTTAAATATTGTTGAATATTGTTGATTAAATTACCAGATAGTTCCAACTCATGTACATGTATATTAATATTTGAATATTATGTTCAGGGTGTCTTTAAATGTTGTTGAAAATTGTTGATCAAAATACCAGATAGTTTTAACTCATGTATATTAATGCTTAAATAATTATGTACTGGGTGTCTTTAAATATTGTTGAAAATGGTTGTTTAAATTACCAGATAGTTTCAACTAATGAATATCAATATTTGAATATTATGTACAGGGTGACTTTAAATGTTGTTGAAAATTGTTTAATTTTATTACCAGATAGTTTCAACTCATGTATATTAATATTTGAATATTATGTACAGGGTGACTTTAAATGTTGTTGAAAGCGGTTGATTAAATTACCAGATAGTTTCAACTCATGAATATTATTTTTTGAATATTATATACAGGGTGACTTTAAATGTTGTTGAAAACGGTTGATTAAATTTCCAGATAGTTACAACTCATGTATATTAATATTTGAATATTATGTACAGGGTGTCTTTAAATTATGATTATATTACTGACTGCTTCCATTTGTTTAACTATATAACTATAACTATATATTGAATAACAAATTTGGACACTATTTATGTTCGTACCTTGTATTACACTTTGATAATAGTTATAAGACGAAACATAGTCATGTTCAATCTTTGTCCAAAATGTCAAGCTTTTGTAACTGTTACTTACTTTCACTGAGTACTTTTATTACAAACATCACAAACTCAGATTTAATGATGCAAAAATATTTCGTATCATACATTATGTATTCCCATTTTTTTCTAAAATCTTTACTATATTTCTTTTCACCTTCTTCTGCCTGTCTTCTTCCTTTCTATTCTTTAGAGGTCATTCTTACTATAGGTATGTATATGTATCATCTTATACCGAAGGTATAACATGAATGTTGAAATAGGCACCTATCGGTTACGTATTGGCCTTTTTTGTGACTATCCAACGTTCATTTAAAGGGTTGAAATGTCTAAATACATTTGAACTACTTGTATGGATGTCTATTATTTTACTTAGAAGTGGCAATATACAACCTAATCCAGGACCTGATCATATTGATAATGAAATATTAAGTTCTCTTTTCAACAGTAATCTATCCTTAGTGCATTATAATGTCGGCAGTATTAAATCCAAAAAAGACATTTTAAATGCTGAACTCAATAAGTTTGACATTCTATGCTTTACCGAAACTTGGCTTGGGGCTGATACTTTAGATAATGACCTATTGTTTGAAAATTTTACATTACCATACAGGAATGACAGAGCTGATAAATATGGTGGTATTCTTGTCTATATAACTAGTAATTTGCCCTCAAAACGTCGCTTAGATTTAGAACTTTCAACTATTGAAAGTATTTGGGTCGAAATACACGTTAAAAATCGCAATCTGCTTATTGGTACATTTTACAGACCCCCTAGCTCTAACAATGCGGTTTTAAACGACATAGAGACGTCCATAGCTATGGCTTTTGATACTGGTATATCTGATATCATAATCACTGGTGATCTTAATCTTGACTTGCTAAAGGAAACTACAAAAGCTAAAATTCTGAGTATTTCCAGACAATACGGACTTCACCAACTTATAACTGAACCTACCCATTTTACTAAATTTTCATCATCTGTCATAGACTTGATTTTTACGACAAACAAACACTTAGTGACACAGTCGGGTGTAGGTGAGCCATTATTTGATCAAATGAGATATCATTGTCCGGTTTATTGTTTTGTTAATTTATCTAAGCCAAGACCTCATCCATTTAAACGACTAGTTTGGAAATTTGAGCAGGGTGATTATGAACATTTACGTCAACTTGTAAAAAATTTTGATTGGACATCAATTGAAAACGAAAATATTGAACAATATACCACAAATTTAACTGACCAGATAAATATTTTTGCAAACAATCAATACCTAACAAAGTAGTAACGATCAGAAATGCAGAACCTAAATGGATCAAAAGCCACATTAGAACTCTTATCAGAAAACGCAAACGAGCATACGACAAAGCCAAAAAATCACAACTTACTACAGATTGGACAGCATACAAATCACTAAGAAACAAAACACTAACGGAACTGCGCAAATCAAAACAAAACCACTATTCTTCTTTAGCAGAAAAGCTTAGGGATCCCAACTGTTCCCAGGCAACTTTTTGGAAACTTATGAAACAATTCAGTCCCAATAATAACCAGCAATCATCAATACCACCACTTAAAGATTCAAATACTGGATCGTACATAACTGACGATACTGAAAATGCAAATTTACTGAATAATTTCTTTCAATCACAAACATTCCTTAATGACGACAATAAACGTCTACCAGATATTGAAACAAGCACACACACTCAACAGCTATCTAATATACATATCACTAGTGAAGATGTTTCATCTGTCCTGAAATCCCTAAAGACTGGTAAAGCATGTGGTCCAGATAATATTAACAGTCGTGTACTCAAAGAGATTCATGCTGAAATATGTAAACCCCTCTGTAAACTCTTTAATTATTCACTTTCAATAGGACAAATACCAATACAATGGAAAACATCAAATGTCTGTGCAATTTTCAAGAAAAATGATCCAAGTGAGGTCAGTAATTATCGTCCGATTTCCCTTCTTTCTGTTATAAGTAAGGCATTTGAAAAAATAATTCACAAATACCTATACAACTTCTTAACTTCAAATGCCTCTATCACAGCTTTACAATCAGGTTTTGTCCAAAATGATTCCACTAATAACCAACTCACTGCGCTTTATCACACTTTCTGTGAAGCGCTTGATGAAGGGAAAGAGGTCAGAGCCATATTTTGCGATATATCTAAGGCTTTTGACAGGGTATGGCACAGAGGTCTAATTCATAAACTTATATCAAAAGGAGTCAATGGTTCTTTGATAAAATGGTTTGAAAATTATTTGTCTGACAGGTACCAGTGTGTCGTTATAAATGGTAAAATGTCATCAAAACTTGGTCTTAAAGCCGGCGTCCCTCAAGGTTCCATACTCGGCCCACTTTTATTTATAGTTTACATTAACGATATTGTAGATGATATTCAATCTCCTATACGTCTGTTTGCAGACGATACTAGTCTTTATGTAATTGTGGACGATCCAACTAGAGCCTCAATAGCTCTTAACACCGACATGCGAACTATTTCCCAGTGGGCAAACAAATGGTTAGTTTCTTTCAATCCACAGAAAACTGAATCACTCATTATTTCAAGAAAACACAACTAACCCATTCATCCACAAGTATATTTGCAAGACTCTGCTATTCAAGAAGTATCTCATCACAAACATCTTGGATTAACATTCTCCTCAAATGGAACATGGCATCTCCACATTCTTAACATCACTGAAAAGGCATGGAAAAGAGTCCATGCAATGAAATCTCTAAAATTTAAACTGGACCGCAAATCTCTAGAAATTATGTATCTTTCTTATATACGACCTGTTTTAGAATATGGTGACGTAATCTGGGCAAACTTAACAACTCAAGACGAAACTCTTCTTGAAAATGTCCAACTTGAAGCTCTTCGAATTATCACAGGTACCACCAAACTTGTCTCTATAGACAAACTTTATAAAGAAACCGGTCTTGTTCCGCTTAAACAGCGACGGACAGAACATAGACTGACACAATTCTATAAAATGAAAAACGGTCTGTCTCCACAGTACCTTAGCAATTTAATACCTGAACAAATTTCTGATGTAACATCCTACAGCCTTAGAAATGCCACAAACACACGAAATGTCTTTTGCAATACAAATCTATTTTCTAATTCTTTCCTTCCGGATACAATAAGAAATTGGAATTTGCTCCCAACTGAAGTGAGAGAAGCACAAACATTGCAATCGTTTAAACATGGTTTGACGGCACATTATCACAGATACCAAATTCCCAAATACTACTTCGAAGGTGATCGAGTAAACTCAATTCATCACACACGCCTAAGAACACATTGTAGCATCCTAAAAGAACACCTTTTCTCTAAAAATATCATTGACAATCCAAACTGTGTCTGTGGACAAATTGAAACAACGAAACACTATCTCTTAGAATGTCCTCTGTTTGAACCACAACGACGAGTCCTTCATGAAAATCTTCAGCAATTCAATACAACATTTACTGAACAAAAACTTCTATTTGGCGATGAGACACTTGACCTTAAGACGAATATTACAATATTCAAAAGTATTCATAATTTTATAAAAAATACAAGAAGATTTGTTTAAACATTTGGCCATTCGTAACAAATCAAAGCTGCCTATAGTTCTCAAAGGACTGACCTCTTCAATGTATATCATAAATATCCTACATTATCTCATTCTGTCTTCATCTCTGTTTCCCTCTTTTTGTCTTTCTCTTTGTTTTTAACCGCGTCTGCGTTCATCTACTAGCTTTTATACTAGAATGTTAAAAATGCAACCGGTAATGTATGTATTTTGTAATATTTTGATTTGTTTTTGTTTTTTTCTAATTTGAGGAGAGAGATAACAAAACTAGTCTTTAAAGCTATCTTCTCAATCCTCTCTTTTGCAACATTTGACTATTACTGTGTATATGTATTTATGTTTGTATTTACCTCAATAAAAATATTGTTTAAACCAAACAACTACATAATCTATCAGATGACAGAACTATTTTTATCGGCCAGAAATTGACTGTGTAGTAGATCAGAGTCAAACGTATCACTCCGCACGTTAAACTGGTCAGGCATTTTCGTCGATAGTTCTCGATCTGAAGTATAACTTCAGCAAAATCGCCTAAAGTCTAAAAACGGTGTGTTTAAAACCGTGTTAACACATTTGGTCGTTTTATGACGTCCAGCGCACCTAACCTAGCTTTCATGGACCCTTGTCTGTAGCCAGTACTCACCTACCCTTCAACAAGGCCGGAAACTTCTCCATATATCATAACGATGAAGCAAAATTGACTTTATTGTCAATTTTTTATGGAAGGGTATAACCTCTGCGGTGGGATTCGAACCCGCACTCCACTCTGAACACGAGATTCCAAATCCCGGCTCGCTACCAGCTGCGCTACCGAAACTACAAAAATTATACGTGTTCGCTGCCCCAATACGACGTTGTGAGCAGTTTTAATGTATGTGAAGACAGCAGTAACAGCAGTACAGCAGTACAGCCCTACTGCCAGAATTTTCGGCAGTACAGCAGTACAGCCCTACTGCCAGAATTTTTGGCAGTACAGCAGTACAGCCTTACTGCCAGAATTTTAGGCAGTACAGCAGTACAGCCATACTGCCAGAATTTTCGGCAGTACAGCCTTACTGCTAGAATTTTTCGGCAGTACAGCAGTAAAGCCTTACTGCTTGAGTTTTCGACAGTACAGCAGTAAAGCCTTACTGTTAGAATTTTCGGCAGTACAGCATTACTGTTAGAATTTTCGGCAGTAAAACCTTACTGTTAGAATTTTCGGCAGTAGGGCAGTACTGTTGCAGACTGCTGTATCATTCTAGCAAATCATTCTTTATTTTGCCTCTCAGAATTCTCAGATCATAAAAGTTATATGTTTGAATTCTCTATAAGGTCCAAAATTAAAAAAAGAACATATAGAGCCAATCTAGGATGTGGGATATGTTAAAATCAATACTATGAAATATGAAAATAAAAAAAAGTTTGTTTGTTTTAATTGGGTTAAACGTCGCATTCAACTCACATTTAGGTTATACAATGTATATACGACATCCAGCTCTTCCTACTATAATACCCTACCACGAGACTGACAACTCATGTATAGGGTATGACATCGTACCGCGACCGGACTCGAACCCGTGATCTCCGGATTCGAAGTCAGACATGCTACGCCACTGCTGCAGCTAAATAAAGAAGTAGAATGAAAGAACACATATAGTGATCCGAGGACTTGGATAATTATATACATGTTTTTTCTTGTTAGGTTTATATCTATGTTTTATTTACAAAAAATGTTCTACACGATTACAAGTTACTGCTGGTTCTTGTGACACTATGACCATGAAATATTCCATTTACTTCCCATTTTTGGAAAGCTGAATGAACAAGCTTTCTTTTGGTATACAATACTGCTACAAGTTCGAGTAAGTATTTCACTCTGGATGAGTTATATAACGAACAGTTTTTCAATTTTTTTTAATTCTCTACACAGAGAACTGCTTCAAACGTACAGAAGGACCTATCTCTGATGTCAATATTTGCAACGTATTTGTAATAATATCAACGGCAAAAGCATGTTTATGCAATGTTTACAAATAACCATAAAGAATAAAAAATACGGCTTTATTAAGTGATGGAAGTGCTTCAAGAAATGTACTAAATATTTTTGTTTGGTTGGTACCTTTTTTTAAAACAAAATGTATTGCACTACCGCAAGTTACTGCTGGTTCTTGCGACATTATGCCCACAACATATGCCATAAAATACACATTTTCTGAAAGCTGAATGAACAAGCTTTCATTTGGTATATAATACTGCTACAAGTTCGTGTAAGTATTTAACTCTGGACGAGTTATATAACGAACAATTTTCAATTTTTATTTCATTTCTCTACACAGAGAACTGATTTAAACGTACAGAAGGACCTATCTCAGATGGCAATATTTGTAACGTATTTGTATTAATATCAACGGCATTACATGCATATGCAGTGTATAAAATAACCATAAATAATGAAAAATACGGCTACATTGAGCGATCGAAGTGCTTCAAGAAATATATTCAATATTCTAGTTTGGTAGGTACTTTTTTACAAAAAAAATGTCCTGCGCTACCGCAAGTTACTGCTGGTTCTTGCGACATTATGACCAGAACATATGTCATAAAATTCACATTTTCTGAAAGCTGAATGAACAAGCTTTCATTTGGTATATAATACTGCTACAAGTTCGTGTAAGTATTTAACTCTGGACGAGTTATATAACGAATAATTTTCAATTTTTATTTGAATTCTCTACACAGAGAACTGATTCAAACGTACAGAACGACCTATCTCTGATGGCAATATTTGTAACGTATTTGTAACAATATCAACGGCATAACATGCATATGCAATTTATGAAAATGACCATAAAGAATGAAAAATACGGCTACATTTATTGATCGAAGTGCTTCAAGAAATATATTCAATATTCTTGTTTGGTTTGTACTTTTCACCAAAACAATGTCCTACGATACCGCAAGTTACTGCTGGCTCTTTCGACAATATGACCAATACATATGCCATAAAATTCCCCCTATTTTAAAAGCTAAATGAACAAGCTTTAATTTGGTATAAAACACTACTACTACTTCTCGTTTGTTTTTTACACTATATTAGTTTTATAAACAACATTTTTGTTCATTCGAATTTCTACGCGAATCCAAGGGTTTTTTTTTCAGAAAATTATTCAACGTGATTACAAGTTACTGCTGGTTCTTGTGACGCTAAAAACGAAAACTATGCCATTTAATACCTATTGTCGTAAAGCTGAATGAACAAGCTTTCAATTGGTATATAATACTACAACCAGTTCGAGTGAGTATTGCACACTGAACTAGTTTTATTGCGAACATTTGTTCAATTTTCATTAGAATTCTCTACTATGGTTTGGATTAATGTGTAGGTAGGACTTTTTTTTCTATGTCAATATTTGTTGCAAATATGAATAAAAACCAATGAAAATTTATATCAAAATAACGGGAAAAAAATACGATTTCATAATCATAAGAAAGTTTTTTTCTATTATGGTTGAAATAAGTGCTCTTATGGGTTGGTTATGTTCAGATACTTCGCTAAAAATTTCACTTCGCTCAAAATTTTACTTTGCTATAGTAAGTTACTGCTGTTATTTTTTATCCGAAGACCGGGTCTGTGTTCCATTTAATATACATATTCACAAAGCTGAATGAACAAGCTTTCATTTGGTATATAATACTGCTTTATGTTCAAGATAGTTTTCCACTTCGGATATGTTTTATTAATGACATTTTTCGATTTCCATTCGAATTTTTCATCTGGAGTTGGAAATAAATGTGCGTATATAAGGCCCATCTTCAATGTCAACATTTGTTACAGATCTGCATCAAAAGACAAGAATTATTTATATCGAAATAAAGATAAAACATGCACGATTATATCAACATGAATTACATAATACTGGTAGAAGTAAGAGCTTAAGCGTTGATAATGTTCACGTATTTCGTACAAAATTTAACATCGCTTTATATTGCGAGTTACTGCTGTTTTAGTGTTATTATGGTCAATAAATATACTATTTAACATACATTTTCAAAAAGCCGAATGAACAAGCTTTAGTATGGTATATTATTCATCTCAACTGTCATGTTAGATTTTATACACTGAATAAGATTTTCTTATGACAAATTTTTCAATAATTTCATCGTGGTTATCATTCTTGATATTTTCTCCGACGAATGAAATATTTAGCCGCAGATTAAACTTGCGTACCGAATATCTGTTAGATGTTAAACGTTTGATTTTGAACAAAATCATTCCCTTTCGTAAATCTTATCTTGCACGTATGATAAGTCATGTTATATTTGATAAGTAAAGTGTAAGAAAATAATGCAAATAAAAACAGAATAATCATGGTTCATGTTATAAAATTAACTTATATTTTAGATCAACTTCCGGGTATAGAAAGACAGCGGAACCAAATTGTTTTCGCGAAAACATTTTTTTTACGCAAACAACAAATTATTATGTGAAGGACTTTTGTAACAAAACTAGCTCATTTAACGTGTTTTATAATATGCTTTCATAAATATCAAGTTTGTTTGAATAAAAACCATATCGTATTTATGTAACAGGTGGTAACGAATATGTAAAAATGAAAAATCAAGTTGTTTCCGCTATCTATCTTTACTCGGAAGTTGGTCTTAAATGCGGAGAAAATATCAAGATTAATTACCACGCTGAAAGAAATGTCATAAGATAAACTTATACAGTTTATAAAAACCAACATAACAATGTATCATGTATAAAATTAAAGCTTGTCCATTCGACTTTTTGAAAATGTATATTAAATGGTATATTTACCAGTCACAACAACACCAAAAACAGCAGTAACTTACAATATACATGTAAAATGGTATTAAAATTTGCACGAAGTACGTAAACTTTACCAACGCTTACGCTCTTTTTTTCAACCACTCATAAAACAATTCGTGCTGATGTAATCGTCCATGTTTTCTCTTTATTTTGATATAAATTATCATTGATTTTTATGCAGATCTGTAACAAATATTGAGAGAAGTCTTTAAATCTGCACATTTAATTTGAATCCCGAGTAAACATTCTAAACTTGAAAGATATGTATTAAATTAAATATATCCGATGTGGAAAACTATCGACAACATAAAGCAGTACTATATACCAAATTAAAGCTTGATCCTTTAGCTTTGTGAATATGTGTATTGAATAGTATGTTTACCCAGTCATTGGATCACAAAAAACAACAGTAACTTACAATAGCGAAGTTAAAGTTTGAACGAAGTACGTGAACATAACCAACCCTCAGAGCTCTTATTTCTGCCAGTATCAAAGCAATGAATGTTAATGTAATTGTCAATGTTTAATATGAATTACCATTGTTCTATATCCATATTTGCAGCAAATTTGAAATTTAAGATAAGTCCTATCTGTACATTTAATCCAACGCCGAGTAGGGTTCGGATAAAAATTGAAGAGCATATTCCTAATAAAACTCGTTCAGTGTGAAATTTTGCCACGATCTGGTAGAAGTATTATATACCAAATGAAAACTTGCTCATTCAGCTTCACGAAAACGGGTGATAAAAAGCATAGTTTTAGCGGCACAAGAACTAGCAGTAACTTGTAAAACTTTTTGGAAAAACACAGGGATACTAAATCTACAAGATTTTTTTAAAGTTTTATTATAGATTATTATCTTTAGCCGTAGTCTTTTACGCCTATTTAATACATACATGTAAAACCCTAGATTTTTTAAACATATTCGATGCAAATATTGACATCATAAACAGGCGCTATCTGTACGTTTAACTAAGTACTCTGTGTTGAGAGTTCAAACGAAAATTGAAAAACTGTTCGTAATAAAACTCATCCAGCGTAAAATACTTAAATGAGCCTGTAGCAGAATTATATACCTAATGAAAGCTTGTTTATTCATCTTTACAAAAATGGGCACTACAAAGCATACTTTTCATTCATAACGTCACAAGTATCAGCAGTAACCTCTGATTGCAAGGGACGTTTTTTAAAAAATCACTTAAATTTTAGCATCCCAAAACGAATGTATAATATGTATATATTTTCAAACAGTCAAGTACTTACAATGTTGTTTGTAGCTGAGTTCTTTCATTCTTCATTCTTATTTAGATAAATGTTACGTCATAGCTTTTTTAAACACTGTTGGAAAACATTGGCATCAAAAATAGGCCCTATATGTATGTACAATATGGACCTTCGCGTAGAAATTCAAATGAAAAAAAATGTTATTTATAAAACTAATATAGTGTCAGAAAAAACAAGAAGAACTAGTAGCAGTATTATATACCAAATGAAAGCTTGTTCATTCAGCTTTCAGAAAATGGGTATTTTATGGCGTATGTTTTGATCATATTGTCGCAAGAATCAGCAGTAACTTGCGGTAGCGTAGGGCATTTTTTGTAAAAAAGTACATACCAAACAAGAATATTGAATATATTTCTTAAAGCACTTCGATCACTCAATGTAGCCACATTTTTCATTCTTTATGGTTATTTTTATACATTGCATATACATGTAATACCGTTGATATTATTACAAATACGTTGTAAATATTGGCATCAAAAGTAGGTTCTTCTGTACGTTTGTATCAGTTCCCTGTGCAGAGAATTCAAATAAAAATTGAAAAACTACTTGTAATATAACTCATCCAGTGTAATCTACCTACACAAACTTGTAGCAGTATTATATACCAAATGAAAGCTTGTTCACTTAGCTTTACGAAAATTAGTAGCAAATGACACAGTTTTCGATCATAGCGACACAAGAACCAGCAGTAACTTCTGATTACGAGGGTTATTTTTTGTAAAAATATGTTTATTTTACTAACCCAATAGAACTCATCCAGTGTAAATAACTTACACGAACTTGTAGCAGTATTATATACCAAATGAAAGCTTGTTAATGCAGCTTTCAGAAAATATGTAATTTATGGCCAATGTTTTGGTCATATTGTCGCAAGAACCAGCAGTAACAAGAGGTAGCGTAGGACATTTATTTTGTTAAAAGGTATCTACCAAACAAGAATATTGAATATATTTCTTGAAGCACTTCGAACACTTAATGTAGCCGTATTTTTCATCTTTTTTTGGTTATTTTCATGCACTGCATATACTCTTTATGCCGTTGATATTGTTACAAATACTTTGCAAATATTACCATCAGAGATAGGTCCTTCTGTACATTTGAAACAGTTCTTAGTGTAGAGAAATCAAATAAAGATTGAAAAAACTGTTCGTTATATAACTCATCCAGAGAAAATTACTAACACGAACTTGTAGCAGTATTTTATACCAAATGAAAGCTTGTTCATTAAGCTTTCAGAAAATGGGTATTTTATGGCATATGTTTTGGTCATATTGTCGCAAGAACCAGCAGTAACTTGCGGTAGCGTAAAACATTTTTTTGTCAAAAATGTACATACCAAACAAGAATATTGAATATATTTCTTGAAGCACTTCAATCACTCAATGTAGCCGTATGTTTTCATTCTTCATGGTTTTTATGCATTGCATATCCATGTTATGTCGTTGATATTATTACAAATACGTTGCAAATATTGACATCAGAGATAGGTCGTTCAGTACGTTTGAATCAGTTCTTTGTGTAGAGAATTAAAAAAAATGAAAAACTGTTCGTTATATAACTCATCCAGAGTTAAATACTTACACAAACTTGTAGCAGTATTATATACCAAAAGAAAGCTTGTTCATTCAGCTTTCCGAAAATGTGAAGTTAATGGCATATTTCATGGTCATAGTGTCTTAATGTGTTCCTTCATTCTACTTCTTTATTTAGCTGCAGCAGTGGCGTATTGGTTAGCATGTCTGACTTCGAATCCGGAGATCACGGGTTCGAGTCCGGTCGCGGTACGATGTCATACCCTATACATGAGTTGTCAGTCTCGTGGTAGGGTATTATAGTAGGAAGAGCTGGATGTCGTATATACATTGTATAACCTAAATGTGTGTTGAATGCGACGTTAAACCCAATTAAAACAAACAAACTTTTTTTATTTTCATATTTCATAGTATTGATTTTAACATATCCCACATCCTAGATTGGCTCTATATGTTCTTTTTTTAATTTTGGACCTTATAGAGAATTCAAACATATAACTTTTATGATCTGAGAATTCTGAGAGGCAAAATAAAGAATGATTTGCTAGAATGATACAGCAGTCTGCAACAGTACTGCCCTACTGCCGAAAATTCTGGCAGTAGGGCTGTACTGCTGTACTGCCGAAAATTCTGGCAGTAGGGCTGTACTGCTGTACTGCCGAAAAGTCTGGCAGTAGGGCTGTACTGCTGGCAGTAGGGCTGTACTGCTGTACTGCCGAAAATTCTGGCAGTAGGGCTGTACTGCTGTACTGCTGTTACTGCTGTCTTCACATACATGCAGTTTTACGCTTAATAGCCGAACATTGTGCGCAACGTCTTACGCATTCAATTATTCAAGGTATTGAATATATTTCCGAGTAAAATACATATATGCATAAACTATGTCTAATATCTATCACATCGTAAACATTTGTTTTCAGTAACATTTCTCATAACTTGTATCATTATTAACTTTGTCTTAGTTTATTACACCGTATGCCCACATTCAGAACTTCAATTATCATTTGTGGTAACTTTATACCAGAGTTTTTATATTTTATATCAACTCTATTTTAAACACAAATGAAAAACCATCTGGAATCAATCAGCGCGACAAACGGACGACTCTTTCCGACGCGCAATAATACAACAATCCAAAAATAGTTCCAGCGTAGGTAACCAATACACGATCAACAAAATACAGTGGCTTAGTATGTAGATTTTCTCTCCCATAAAATATAATCCTTGCCGCCTTTGTATGCCTTCTCTTTTAAATAAATTCTGCTTCATATATAAATAAAAGAGTAGAATACCTGTCAACTTTGGAGGGGAAAAACGGATTGTGAAAACGCTCCCAGTTTGGTAAGGTAAGTTATATTTTATAGACTATAAATCATATATATAATCATGTTGAAAAACATTTATTAACAATATGTATTAGATAATAACAGTTTAAATAGATTTCAGCTGATATTATATTGTTATCTTAAGGAATACATATAATTAAGAAATTTAACAAAATATATAGAACATTTAATTTTTATTATTTTTTTTAAACAAAAACTTTGTCCACCAGCTGTTATATATGAAGTGCTATTTTGCAATGCGTTATTGTTTTAAAAAATCCAAAGGAAAATCTTTAAAACTGGTTCATGATTTTTTATTTAAAGTTGCTCTTGACTGGACTTGAATAACAACACGACATACACAGCAATATATTGCACCGCTGGTATAACCCGACTGAATCGACTTTAAGATACGTTGGAAAACACTCCAAACTTGATAAAAATTGATGATTGAAAAGTGGGATTACTTTATCATTTATACTAAAATCGACGTATGGACGATGGGCGAGCCTGGCTACTGCAAATCAAGCAGTCACAAAATTCGTTGTTCAAAACTAGAAAACTTGGGTAAAAGATCCAAGTTTTTTCTAATTCATGAAATTGTGATTAATGAAAGACAATGTTATAGTTTCCATAGAAAATAACATTTAAAGCGTATAAAATAAAACTAATAAACGATGTCATATGAATTACAAAATGCACAAAGCTTTGTTGATCTAGCAATCTAATGACCTCAACATAAAGAAGTTTTTTTGTAAAAATATCGGTGAAGTAAAAATCGATGTGACTGTTTTGAAACAATGAAAATAAATTTGTTATTTTTCTGTTTTGGTGCGTGGTTTTGAAGGTAATATCAGATTTAAACAAAAAATAACACCACTTAATATAATAAACAAAAAATATTTATTTCGGTGTAGATCTAATCTATTACTTCACTCGTGAGCTAAGGATGACTGGTCTTTTCGGATTCTGGATGGACCATAAAATATACTTCACAACACAAGTTAGTAAATATAACTACAATTTAACGCGTGTTTATTTGGATTTGAAGGGTGTTGAGATTATTTGTGTAAATTGTTCAAGAACACTGCTGTACTAGTTTAGGATAAAACTTTCTTAAAACTTCTAACAGTAAACTGTAACTTATATACACTACTCAAAAGTTCTAAACCGCCACTAGATACATGGCTATATTTTATTGTTAAAAATGAGGGAATGATTTGTTTTCTATCCTAACATACAAGTCAATAATGTTCTTGCGTTTTTTCTACAATTTTATCAAATCATAACAATATAACTCACAAAAATTTACGTAAACGTAACAAGCCCAAAAATAGGAAATTCACAATTTTAATTTAATGCGGAATTTAACCACCAACAACTGCAATGACAGCCTAGCAGCGACGTATCATGGACCTGACACAGTTTAACTGTCACTCAATGCTGCGGAACACTGTCCAATAGTCAATACACGGGCAACCAGACGTGAAAGATTTCCCGGTGTGGCTGGCGTCCAATCTCCCTTTTTATCAGTCCCATACATTTTCAACGGGTTTTGGTCGGGAATTCCAGTCTGTCGGTATTTATCAGTTTTTTGGATAGAAGAATGAAGTCCATAGGCGGATCTGGCAGGGGTCAGAAGGGTCCGGACCCTCTCCGAAACGTACCCGCCCATGAGTGTATTTTAACTGTAAGCCGTTTTTAAATAGCATGAAGCAATTTTTTCTTGGGCTTCCGTCCATTGCCGTGTTAAAAAAGATAAAATGGTTATGTAATATTTATTATGAATATCTTGCTTTATTCTGCAAACGGTGTATAATGTGGTTGTGGTTCGAAACTTTGGACCCCCTAAATAAAGAAAAAAACCCTGGCTTCGCCCCTGATGTATATGGTATCTCCTCGCAATCTCAATCAAACACACAAGGACATTAAAAACTCACTTCGACTACTTTTTAATGATAACAATGCGACCGCACGATTGATATTTGACATACCTGCCTTACAGAGGTAACAGGTTCGATCATTAGCGCATTTTTCAACTTACATTATCGCCATATTTTGTGTTTTTCTTATGTCTTAACATAGATACTGGATGAAACAAAGACAAAAACATTTGCAGCTTATTGCACGGAAATTTTGTTCTCATTTTAGCGGAATAGCCACTACCGTTCTGATCCACCACACATTGCTTAAACCGATGTCGGTATTTGCAAAATACGATTCTGTGATTTGTAATTGACTACCAAGCAAATTTTATATTTGAAAATGAAACAATGTTCAAGTAATTCGATTTTATATAGTGGCGGTTTAAAACTTTTGAGTAGTGTATATTGTATTTTAGTTATGTCCATGATTTCAAACAACAGAATCTAAAACAGTCATATCGTATAGATAGAATTCATATTACATCCGGCCCAAAATTAATTATGTAACCACATTGACGATTATTATGATATGACTGTAGCATAAGTTTTCGCCGTATTTGTAAGTCAGAAGTAAATTTCCATTGAAATAGGTCACGTGACATAAAATGTATATACCAGCATCTCCGGACGGTGATGGCGGAGTGCAGAAAGATCAAATGTTTTATTTATACAAGTATTAGCATTTCCAGAAATGCTTGAAATCGTCGTTTAGCCATGTATGACATCTCCTTTAGTAAAACATTCAAGCAATATATGTATTTGAGTTTTATACCGTCGCATGTCTATTTATAGAATGCCTGAAATTTAACAATTTTGTCATGTTCCGACCGCACACGTACTTGTAAACGCATTATTAATGGTAGACTTTACAATTCACCTGTCCATTTGGCAAGAAATTATATTTATTAATAAGCAAACCAGATTATCCGATTCAAGAATATGTTCTGTCCCATATTCCGACAGCTAATCGAACGTTGATTATAGTTATTTACAAGAAAATATTAATGCAAAGCATCAAAAAGCGCAAACAATTAATAACACGAAAGTACTGCTTAAGCCGGTGATCTCTATAAGAGAGGCATTAACATTTTTTAAAACATGTTTATTAACTTTTAATTAAACCAATTAAGTCTGATAATTTAAATACAAACCCCTATATAAATGTACAATATATAAAAGGATCATTATTAGTGATGGTCTGATAATCATTCTTTGTTTATGGTGCCAGTGTCTTCGTCAGTGGTTAAGACCGTGTCCAAAAATGATCTATACGAGCGTGCTTTCTATAAATAGACCACGAAGGCCGCCGAGCGTACATGTTTTAGTTAAAACCACAGTTAAGAAGAGAAAACATAAATTCCTTGGAGAAACTCCTTTTAAAGATAATTTATATATGCTAAACAAAATTAATGAAATGTTTACAGAATCACGGCACGTATTACACTTCATTAAAAATTCATAAACCTAAAGCTTGGTACATTTTGTATTTAGCCATGTCTCTGATCCAGCTGTATGATTTCAAAGAAGACGTTCGTGTTTTGGTCTTAATTTTATTAACTTCGTTTATCCGAAATTCCTGTTAAGTCAAAACAGACATTTTTGTCCGAATATATAACCACTTCACTGGTTTGGTTCAATAAGAAAATCCGACCAATTTTTAAGTTACAAACAACTGTAATCAATAAAATAACATAGATTTTCGATTAAATTACGTCTTTCACGAATGACCAATTGACTTCCGTTAGTTTATTTATAAAAATCAAGATTTTGGTGTTAATATTTAATGGCGGCCCCCATGGTTATCTGAAAAAATAAACTCGCTCGGAAGTAGGGAAGATAGGTTTGCTTTTTTCAACAAATGCGAGGGTTTTTTTCAAAAAATGAACATGTTACAATTAGTTATGCATGTTTTTGGTTTTGTATTGCAACTTCCTTGAAACTGGTACGCGTTCATATATTGATAATGATATTTTCTGATAATACAAACAGGTAACCGGATAATATAAGGCGAGGACGAGTCCATACAGGCACCCCTATTTTGACTACTCGACGTCATTTTTTCATCACGTGACATCAAATGCATCGTTCTGATTGGATTAAGGCAACCGGTGTCGACACAAAAATGCTCAAATCTTGATAATTGTTCTTATCGTCGGCACAGGGACGACGGTAATCATTTTTATGTAGGTAAAACACGGGGAATTAATAGAAGTTATTTGTGCATTTTAACTACTGTAGCGTTGAAATGTAACTTCCTGAAAAAAGGTGATCTGCTCTCGAACATGTGCCAGGGTCTCGCGAAGTCTAATTCTTTCATTTTGTTGGGCAAGAATTTGATGCTAAGGCACGAATCGATGTTAACCGGCCGTATTTGTTATTTACTCATTCGTAATTAGAAGAACAAGATGAGATTCTTGTTTCTTTTTTAACAATACTAAAGTAAATTCTTAAACCATACAATCAAATTGTGTAAAAAAGAAATATGACAAAGATATTAGAACATCTTTCATCCATTGCATGCTACACATACGGCCTCGTGGCAGAAATATTAATAAAACTCATTCGTACATAACACTTTATTCATTAATTGTCTTTCTACAGCACAGCATCGTCAGATCTAAACGTGCATGCGCGAGGATGGTCGTAAGAATGAGGATTTTATAGGAACGCCTGTTTCGTTAGTCACGAGCATGAAACCTATTCAGAATGTTTTGGGCCAAAACACGAATGCCTATCGTAGCTGCTCCCAAACTCCCCGCAGCGGTTATTTCCTTTATCAAATCAATAACGTTAAAGTAACAACGCGTGACGTACCCGCTGTGTGGAGTTTGAGCTGCTCCATAATTTGTTTTGGAGCAGACATGAAGCAATTTCTGCGTGACGTCACAAGAAGACAATGGTCATCAGCAGCTGACGTTTTTTATGTCTCCCCTAACTTGGACGGTCTTTAAATCACGGGCTTCGTTGAAACGACCTTTAAGTCGCTAACCGCAACACTATAGTGTTTAATTACAGATAAGGCTCTATTTCGTCATGCAACATATCTCTGTTGAACGTTGCTCTGTCGTAAGCCTCGAAAATCGTCACGTAAATTGAAATCGGTGCAGAGATCGGGGGTTTCAATTTAAGCGCATGTTGTAGCAGATTTCACAAGTAATGTTCGAAAAAATATTGTGTATAACAATAGCACATTTACTAATGGTAACTGTGTCGTCAAGTGTTGTCGTCATGTTATGTTTTACTGTTAGTTTTCTACGATGTCGTTTTTAGACTTTTAGCGATTTCGCCGAAAGGCTTAATTTATACCACAAATCGAAAATTATCAACGAAAATGCCTGACCAGTTTAATCTGCGGAGTGATACATGTGTCTCTGATTTACTACGCAGTCAAGGTGATAAAAATTATTCCGTCATCTGTCTTGTCATTGTTTCATTGATCAGTAACAGATGTTTACTTATTTAGATGAGCGTGTGGAAGGGGTTTACATTCCATGTTGAAAAATTTCTGTTTGTAGCATTTAATGCAATGATACTGCGGTCATTCAGTGTATTACATGAAGTTTAAGTTGTTTTACAGTATTGTACCATATCTAACTACTCTAATAAACCTACAGAATTTGTATGCTAAGTGTACAGGGGAAACTGTACTTCAAGATTGTGTATGACAAGAAGAGGAAAATAAAATCTTAGTAATATTTGCCAGTGATGCAGGGTAGAATAAACACTTCGTCCGTAATTTTGCTCTGTTCGATTTCTACTTGAAACTAATGTGTAAGGAGTAATCATAAGTACGGATTTGTTTGGTTTCAATGTGCACGAAAGTCTGTCTGTATTTTAATACATTCATTATGTACATCAACATGAAGAATAAAAGATATATTCGCATTAAATATGAACTACACTTCTGTATCTGTAGGCGAAAACATATTATTTTCAACATCTACTACATTAATTTAAATTTGTATGTATGCAATCAAATTTCAAGGATACATATCATTTATGATTGCAGCAATAATTACCTATTAAAACCAATGTCGGTGTTACTCAATGTTACACCATTAAGTTTAAGTACATTTTGTTATCTCATATCATAGCCGTAAACATATGTACTGATACCGTAAGCATAACTACAGAAACATTGTCAAATTAACTGCTATGTACTATACTATA
The DNA here is from genome assembly GCA_025267735.1 of Mactra quadrangularis. NCBI lineage: Eukaryota > Metazoa > Mollusca > Bivalvia > Venerida > Mactridae > Mactra > Mactra quadrangularis. Next base: position 31,618,071 of record CM046299.1, on the reverse strand, counting down.
GAGAAGTAAAAGTTCACGAACACAAGTTGTTAATTGTGAAGGAGCTTTTGGAAGGCAGTGTACGTATCTTAACATGCTTACACTTATACTGCGTCGTCTCGAAAAAGTCATCAGTCTTTTTTACGGAATGGTTTCCACAGAAAATTACCATAAATAACGTCAACTTGTGGTACAATCACGGCTATGGTAAGGTTTATGTTACATTGTCTACACCTGGTCATATGTTTACCATGAAATAAGATATACTAGTGTTAAAATAGATGAATCATGACCACTGAAGTAATGAATACATAAGTTTACGACGACAGTATTGCTTTTCTGTGGTTGTTTTCAATGGAATTTATTCAAATGTATAACGGAACATATAGTAATAATAATAAACTCTTGTATAATTATGCTTTTTATATGCGTACTTCCAGGCGCGTATCTAGGCCATTTTTGAGGTTACGCACAGTGTTAAGGTTCCGGGGCATGCCCCCCCCCATGGAAATATTTTTTGGCTAAGATGCATTATGGTGATACTTATGCGACCGCTTGTAAGCTAATTAGACAACAGAAATTATCTTTTTTTTCCATCCTATTTTTAAGAAATTTTCAAGCGGGCAAATAAAAAGTGAACATTTTGAATTTAATATAACAATACGTTAACATGATCCCATTTACAAACAATAGAAACTGTATCAAACATGATAACCTTAGAGAAATGTATGCAGATGAATGACATTGTAATCATGGATTTAGTCAACACGTTGAAATCAGTCAAATGCTACTCAACATTCATACATTATAAATTCGCTCACTGATTTTGTCTTAGATCTATATTAGATAAAAAGATATGATATGTAGTAAAAATAAGACATATGTGCACACGACATAATCTTACTTATGTTGTTTTGATGTCAATAGCGTATAAATATCCAATATAATATATTTATGAGAAACAGAGGCTGATGGTGTGGCCACAGTTCCGTGTTATCCACTTTCGGTATTGAAATGTAAACAATGTTTGAAACAAAATATTTTCGCATTGAAACACTATTTCTATAAATTGATTTAAGACAGCATTTGTAATTAATATATTACTTTTCAGATCGTAAAAACGTGTGATGAGTGTGATTCAAGGGCTACGAATGCCCACTATTCATGTTGTTTTTTTCTTCTTAAAAAATGCATGTTTAACTTTTGGTAAATATCGAGGATTTGTATGCAAAAATAATCATTTGTATGGATTATAAGTATGATTCCTAATCATATAATAATGTAAATGTTCATTTAATTGGTTCTAGTCATGAGTTGTGTTTTTCAGTAAATGTACATAATCTTTTAGAATGTGCATTGAGTTTGATAAAAAAAGCCTTAAAAACCCCGATGAGTAAATAAATCCAATATAGAATAATTGCATACTGTTTAAACATCAAAGTCTATTATATAGTCTAGTTCTTTAAAAGTAGATGTAACTGCATGCAAATAATATGCAGGCTTTCATGTTAGTGACTTATTAAACAAGTTTGTTGTTTCTCAACTGTCAAAGATGAATAGTTTCACCGTGACGTCGTGTTGTTGATCTTATTATTGTGATAGTTTGCATTCAATCCCCGTGAAATTGTTCAACTTTGACAGTTGAGAACAAATGAACTCTACTGCAATACATTTTACTTATTATTTACGGTAAATAACCATCAAGTTTTCCCGAGATACCCCCCCCCCCCTTAATTAAAAAATTGGACAGCGTTTCCCCTTACTTTATTCATTGTTATATCAAGTTAACATGTGTTATATTTAAGCGTAAAATTCAATAAATGTTAACACCAGATGCTATGTCTCTGCCACTACTGAGTTATAAGTCAATAATTACCAATTGCCCTTGCTTATACCAATACGGTTGCTTTCCGTTTTCAATCGATCAGTTTTGAAAGAAGTTTTGGTGTGCATAAAAAGACATACATGTAGTGATTTTAAATTAGTGTATTGCTCAATATTACCTATTTTATGACGTTTTCATGAAGTAAAATTATCACATTCGAGTCAAATAATGACTAAAGCGGGTTAGGCATCCAATTTCTCAGTGTTTTGGCACTTTTTAATTTTCGATTTCTGGAAATGAGGTTACGCACGTGCGTAAAGTGCGTAATGGTAGATACGCGCCTGCGTACTTCATGTATTAAATCATTTTACCATTTGCAATTAGTGCTATATCTAGGTTGATTTAAAAGATCACTTACAATTAGTGCTATATCTAGATTGATTTAAAAGATCACTTACAATTAGTGCTATATCTAGGTTGATTTAAAAGATCACTTACAATTAGTGCTATATCTAGGTTGATTTAAAAGATCCCTTACAATTAGTGCTATATCTAGGTTGATTTAAAAGATCACTTACAATTAGTGCTATATCTAGGTTGATTTAAAAGATCCCTTACAATTAGTGCTATATCTAGGTTGATTTAAAAGATCACTTACAATTAGTGCTATATCTAGGTTGATTTAAAAGATCCCTTGCAATTAGTGCTATATCTAGGTTGATTTAAAAGATCACTTACAATTAGTGCTATATCTAGGTTGATTTAAAAGATCACTTACAATTAGTGCTATATCTAGGTTGATTTAAAAGATCACTTACAATTTTTATCGAACATATTTCAATGCTTCACGAACTAACTTTCAAATTTCAATCAGGAGTTTGGATTTTGAAACGACATTTTGACAATATTTTAATAGTTTATGTTTTGTTATAACAAACTACTTAATGTGTTTTATGGAGAATAGTGTTCCCTTCTTTCCTGAGCTCGGAACATGCTTTTTCTTATATTTTCAATGTTTGTTTATTTCTTTACTCTCTGCTATTTCATTTATATCAACTCCAGTTTAGAACATTTTAAGAGTTCAGTGTTACCTTTTGGAAAATAAATTAATTGTAACGTGACATACTTCAAAGAAATTGTCCAATTGTAAAAAACAGACCACGTGACCGACATGCAGGCCGAGCTCACAATAAACTATCAATCAGAGATTTACCGCCAAGATTCCAACGCCATCCTGTTGATCAATACTATAATAATGAATAATTTTTGTGCATATGATAATGATAACCTGTACGTATCTACACTTTAAAGAAGTCCAACTACATTTTTCCTGCTGTTAAATTCAACAGACGTACTGTGTTTCTTCACACTCAAAAATAGGATATAAAAGAAACATTTAGGAATTAAACATTTCATGTTTCGAAAAACAAGCGAAACATTGTGAAACAAGCACACAAACAAAAATCAACTATTGTGCATTTAACGTATGTTTCAGTTCATAAAACCATGTCTTATCGAATAAGAAGCGGAAAAAAGGACGAATAGATTAGATTTGTTTAAATCCACAAACATTGAATATACGACAGATGTAAGGCGAAAACACGACACATTTTATCTGTCGTATTCATTTTTTGTGTGTTCGTTTCTTCGCCGCAAAGATCAGAAATCAAAGCGCTGAAAGCACTGAATTTTTTCGGGTTTGAAAAGTGAAATTAGATTTTCGGCTCCAACTACGTTTGTACACAAAGAACAGCTCAGTGATATTAGTTAGATAGGTAGAACAGCACTGTTTCGATTCAAAACACTTGACACAATCAAACTATAAATACAGCAGATAAACCGTACAGATTTTGATTTTTTTCACGCAAGCAACACAAGTCAAAGGGGGTCATTTTTTAAACAATTCAATAACTGCCGCTTAAAAGTAATCATTCATGCACATTTATTCTACTTCATCTGTATGTAAAATAGATAAAGTCTTTTATTCAGAAATCATTCAAAATTATCAGCTATGATCTTTAAACTTTTCCTATAGAACCATTCTATTACATAAGATGATGTAACATCTCTACTGACAACTTGCACAAACAACGGGTTGTGACTGAATCGTTGATACCATTCTTTTACATAAGATGACATAATCATCCCTACTGAGACGCACACCATTCTTACGCTTGAGATATAGTTTGGATTACCAGTGTATTAATGCGCCCGTCGTAGCAGACGATCTTTTTGAATTGCTCTATACATATATACTGAGTGACTACTTCTGGATTCCGTAAATTTTCAAAGTGGGAAAAGGTCTGAAATACGGTAAATATATTTGTTCAAGACTGAAGTCCCGGACAAATAAAAACGAAAATGCGGGGACACGACAAACTCTGGATTTGTCTTTCCTTTGTTTTTTCGTATTTTCTAATCTTCGCGGCTAAAAACCGAAAATACGACATGGCGTAAATCAGCCACCGTTAAAAAAAACGATAACTTGGTTCGAATCTTACCGTTTAAATAGAAAACAAATGACTAAATTCGGTAAGGTAACGTCATCATTACAAAATTTTATTGCAGGTGTTCCCCAGGGTTCAATTAAATGCCCTTTTTCCTATTTTCATATATGACTTCCATTTCGATATACTGAAACGGATATGTACACGTGGATGACACTACACTTTATACTTACGACAAATCTATTGAATCTATCGAACAATTCCTTATAAAATAAGGAGTTTCGCTTTACATTGTTTATATACCCGATGTATAAAAGGTTCATTTAAAATTAAAGTGCATGATCTATATAATCTTTCTCTTACAATTCGTAACGTATTTTTGAGAATGCCGCTTTCAAGGGAAGAGATACAATGAATTAGCTGATTCAAAAGGTTAAGTTTGCTCCAATCAAAGTTACACTAAAAATACACCCAGTGAAGGTCAATCGCAATGGTCAGTTTTGTATACGAAACAAATCATGCTACTGTGTGTAATACATGGATCTTAACAGAAACTGAAAGAAACATACGTTTCCACAGAATGTTTTAATTTCTGACGACACAAACAACATATACATGTATCGGAATTTAGATAAACTAGAATACGTCGTGGGAGATTTTGTTGCAGTTATATTATAAGGGAACGTGGTAAATTAGCAAGGTGTTACAAATCGAAAATTAAAATGACAAAGAAGCAAAAATATCGTTCATGCAACAGTGCCGATCTCTTCACAAATGGCCAACCCATGAGGATGTAATTTGGGTGGGAAATGAAAAAAATATTATGTAAAATAAGTGTGCCAGTACCTCAGTCTGAGAGAATGTTTCGATTTTTGCTTCATTTGTTCATGTATATTTAAGTGAATTATTTTGTAAACTATGAACACGATTTAACTGTTTTGTTGTTTTTGAGACTTATTTGTTAGCTTTTTAACTCTTTAAACATATTTTAACATAATTAACATAAAAGGCAACCGCATTAACAGTATACTGTGAAATAGTACAGAGAAAACGGCTACCATGATATATTTTAAACTGTTATACTGATAACATTGGGATACGAAAGTTTAAAGTAGTAACATACGTTACTAACAAGTAGATGTTTTAAGACGTTCATAATTATGTATTATTCAGTGAGTAAAGTATACAAACTATTAAAATGTATTCGGTAATGTTGACTGTTCACGGCTGTTATGCTTGAGTTTCATTTGATATTTATGTCTAGTTAGAAAGTCATTGCAATGGGTGTATCAATGTTTCTTCACGTATTTCTGTAATTTTCCAAAAGTTGATCTAAAATTAAAGTCGCATTTGAGCGGTTTTGTGTTCATTTTATAGTAGTATGTATTTCCAGTACCAACCCCTTGCCTTCTTAAAGCGCATAAATCATAGACAAACATACATGTGCATACAAAAATTAAACTTTGTTAGTGAGGTCCGTATAGAAACATACGTTTCCATAGCAAATAGGTGCTTGTTTTCGAATATGTGTAACATTTTATTTAGTCTGAGATTGTTGAAACCCTTACACTATATCAAGCCTCACACATACAGCAAACTGTAAAATCATTCAAAACAAAAATACACGAAACTTAATTTTTGTCATTTTTTAAATCTTAAATGTTCCATCTTATTGAATAAGAGCGTAAAACACAAAATTTGATACGTCTAGCTATAAAATCATTTGAAACTGAAATCGATTGACGAAAACTTAAATCCTCAGGTTAATTGTCGCCTTCCGTCAGGTTACCTTTCAAAGCAACTATTTGTGAAAGCACAATAACAATAAAAGACATCTTCTCGGGTATATTCCAAACATTCATAGGCTATTTGGTCATTGACGGATCATAGGAATAAGTTTCTTACATCATCTTCATTTTCATCATAAACAATGTGGCAATATTTTCTCTCCAAATCTTGTATATCGCAGTGGTTATGAAATGTGAGCATTGGACATTCAACCAAGATATCCTATATACCAACTCGACACGTATTCTTTCATTATTAGTGTTTCAGAATACAAGAGAACGCTTTCATTGTTCAAGTTTTATTATTCCAAAGAGGTTGAGCATTGAGAAATAGTTTTACTGTCGCAGTAAGTTTATAGCAAGAATTTTCATTGACATGTAGAGAAATTTCATCTTCAAAATTAGTAGCGGGAATAGCAACATCTACTGTGACAACTACAGAAACTAGACGACGATTCATCGAACTGCACAAGTTGTGTAAAAGATATCATGACATTCTGTTCCACTCAAGGTGTGGTTAGTATCTAGATGTTTTCAGACATATTGTGACATATATTTGTACTGTAATGACTCAGGAATTCTAAGACTTATTTCTATAAGCTATACATTTAATAAACAAATCTAGATACACCCATACAGCATCTCAAATATGGAACAATAGTCTGTACGAGTTACTTCATGTGTACATTGTTTGACACTGCAGTCATTTTTATAAAGATTAAACATTATGAAACTTACATGGGATAATCATTCTGTTATTGTGCTATGCAATCTAGTTTCTTTCTTTAACACAGCGAAGAAACTAGAAAACAGTCTAATATCGTAATATTTTAAAGCATTTGTTTAAAACGTTTAGAAAAAGCCAACTTTTCTTAAGTATTTAAATTTATTACGACCAGTTATTAAGTGTTGCGTTTGAAATTTTAGTAAGTGTGTATTTCAGAATGAAATTTTCTCTCTTCGTTGTATGATCTAGAAAGTAATATATTTATGATAGTAAAAACACTCCTGATTTAATGAAGATAATACCACATAGACAATACACAAATCTCTTTTTTCAATATGATATTCTATAATAATGAGAGAGAAAAAAAGATAAAAAGAAAAAACTGGAATGAGAAAAAATGCTTATGAAAAGATTCAATATGAAAACTTGTTTTATGGTTTCTATTACAATGATAAAAAAATGATGATATTTATGGTAATAATGATAATGACAATATTTTTATTGTCTGTATTTTGTACGTAAGAACAATCCAGAACTCGACACTTTGGTAACGAAAATTACTAACCACATCATGTATTACAGACAAACCAAATCTTTCAACTACAAGAATGTTACTTTATCATATATCTCTATGGAGACAAATTTAACTTTATATTGAACCACTCAAGTTTGAATAATACATTTGTACTGCCATATGGCAACTCTTGATATTTTGTTTTATTGTTCTCAATATTTTAGGTTAAAAATATTGCAATATTCACACGTATTATCATTATACATGTTATGTAAATTACTCATGTATTTTGTAAATTTTTTACCTTCATTATTCGCCTAGAGTTCAAAGAGTGTTTTATTGTATATACAATGGTAATAACCGTACATACAACCGCCATTGTTATTATCTAAGTACAGATTTTAAATGGGCTTACGAAAAATCTTCATAACTATTAGATGTAAAGTAAATGTTTAAAAGCACTTAGAGTCAATGCATCATGTCGCTTGTCGAAGATCTGTTTAGTATACATTTTTTCGAAACAGAAACTGCCAACATGAATTATTTGATTTGGTAATCAGAGTAAACATAGAAACTGCTTTTTTGATTGGTCAAACAAAAATGCATGAAACCAAAGTCATGTCCGTACGCTGGACAATCAGTTGTAAAAACTACTTGAAAGAGAATTATTTGTACCGACTTGATACTTTTTTAACATCTTTTTTTAGATAAAATACCACATTGATTTTCGACTTGCGTGTTACAAAATAGAGATTTAAAATCGCGTATTAAAGATACTAGTTTACAGATCTGGTTTAATGTTTTCTGTATTTTCAAAATACCATTCAGTGTCTGTAATTGTGCCAAAAAATTAGTTCTTAATATTTTAGGACAAACTGACCTATAAAGTGCAAGAAATATAAAATAAGTCACAAAAAATGCACTAAAATTGTCTATACCGTGACATACGGGGTCGATTTTTACTACTTAAAACGCCATTATTTGTAGCTGTATGTCAATTTGCACTAAAATTGTCATTATCAAATCACTAATTTCCTGCTTCCAAAAATGTTTTCAAACAATGTTGATAGTTTCTGAAAAAGTTGGTGTTTAAGTTGAAATTTGTGAATGAGTACCTTTAATTATAAAGCGTTGCTTTGTTTCCCCTTATTAAACACTATATCATTAGTAAACAAAATGAGAGTAAAAAACTTGATTAAATCAAAGCGCTGAAGGCATTGAATTTGTTCGGGTTTTAAAGGTAAAATGAGATTTCCGGCTCAAACTAGGTTTGTACTCAAAGGACAGTTCAGTGATAGGTAGAACATCATTGCTACGGCTAAAACACTTCAAAATCAAAGCGCTGAAGGCACTGAATTTGTTCGGGTTTGAAAAGTGGAATTCAATTTCCGACTCCAACAAAACATTCGTTAACAAAGAACAGTTCAGTGATATTAGTTTGATAGGTAGGCCAGTGCTGTTCCGTTTCAAAACACTTTATACAATCGACCTATAAATACAACAGGTAAACCGGACAGGCGAACTCACTACTGATTTTTTTTCACACAATCACCGCAAGTCAAAGGGGTCATTCTTAAAACAATTCAATAACTGCCGCTTAGAAGCTATCATTCATGCACATTTATTCTACTGCATCTGTATGTAAAATAAATGAAGTCCTCTATTCAGACATCGTTCAAAATCATTTACTACGATCTTTAAACTTTTCCCATAGAACCATTCTATTACATAAGATGATGTAACATATCTACTGACAACTGGCACTAACGACAGGTCGTTACTGAATAGTCGATTAGCATTTCACAGATACGACCTTCTTTTACGGACCAATTAGAGTGTGTTTTACTTACGACTTTTTATCATTTTATGTTATGGTCAACACGTTGCATTGCAAATAAATAAAAGTAAATATTTTCAGTTGCGTCTTTACATACAGATTACAAATATGTATGGGTCATATAAGGTCGTAAGTAGCACTTACGACTATACTTTTCTGGTGGGTCGAAATAGCATTTTTTAAACGTTTTTACGTCGCGTTGACATTCGTTAATTTTCTGACCAAATTGTAATTGAATTATATTTTTAAAATTTTAAATCACATACCACTTTTTAATGAAATTATCAATGCATAGCATTGTACGTAAAATTCGTAAGTGACAGTTACGATCTTTCAGACATACAGTTACGACCTATTAGCCGTACAAAACGTGTACACAAAGGTCAGTCTTAAAAGGTAGTTTTAAGTTTTCAGTAGATTTTGTACATTAAAACAATAATTGATACATAAAAAGTTACTCATGGAATGTTTAACTGAAAGAGTAAGAACTAATTTTTTGAAAATATGTCCGGTTTTGGCAGAAAATAGTCATTTGAAAAATATACACAGTTTTTTTCTAGTTTTATCAAAACATTTTTTGTAGTTACGACCTTTCTATTCTGATGAATCGATTTATATACTAAGTTTTGATTGGCATACAATAATGTGAAAAGGGCTGCGAAACAAAATACTTTGAATTAAAAAGATTTGTAGACGCTTTCATTGTACATGTAACTTATTTAATTAAATAGTTTTTAACTTTATGACATGAAGTGTTTGATATGAAAGTCGCAATTAATTTTTTAAAACCATTCAGTAGAGAAAATTTGTACTATTGTCCCCAGATTTTTTCATTGTGCACTAATTATTATAGTCTTAAACATTGTGAAAGGAATAAATGCGATATCTGGTTAACTTAAAAAAACTTTCTTCATTTGCTATTTTAACATGTATAAAAGAATGCTTGTAAAATATGTGACATAGTTTTGGGTGTGCATTTGTTCTGATGATAATCAAGACGTACAAGTGATGTCATACATTATGCTACGTTTGTAAACACGTGTTACTAAAGTAGTTACAAAAATAAAACATTTTCTAGGGGGTTACCAATGTCACGTGACTAATAATGTCTTGTTCTACCTTGTACAAAGATGATTACTATGTATGATTGAGATACTAAATAAACGCGTGTTCAAAAATTAAAACCACTAAGTTGTATCAAAGCTATTTTAGTTTGTTTGATCAAATCCAATTGATACAAACATCTACTGTCTTTGTTATATTTATGACATTCTATGCAACATGCAAACTATCTTTGATTGTGTGTTTTTTTTTTCATTTGTTTATTATTTGAATTTGTTTTAAGTTTAGATTTAAATAGAAACAGAGTTTGTAACAACTCGTGCTATGTAATGTAGACGTAGCTTATGCTTTAGTAACTTCGCTCCAATCATGGATGGACGCGTGTTGGAGATAAAACACTTGAGTATGTCACACGGTTAGAGCTTCAGATTTTGTTACACTTGACCCTGACATCATTTCTAAGTATATGCTAATATTACAACTGTATTATTATCCTTGATATGAGATGTAAACCTGACAGATCTACTGACTACAGGTAACAAATCAAAGTACTGAAAGTACTGATGGGACGGGGCTCCTGAAAGTTTAAAAAAACTGATTATGGTACTAATAGGACGTCAGTCAGATACTAGCCATATGTTAATAATTGTTTCACATTTTTATTCATTACATTGTCTACGTAATGTGCAAATGAGCAACACGGCAACCTAAATATTAACATGCAACAACTATTAAAATGGTTTTAAGTTAACCTAGTCTTAACAAAATTTTCATTGCCAAGATCATTTTTATTAAGGCCAGCACAACAAACACGTCAGTTACAATTAATCGTATATACACTTTTACTCAAGTTGACATCTCTATATGCATTGTTATAGAAGTACGTGTAAAACAATGTCAGTGAAATACTTATCACAAGAGACAAAACATGTCAGAATAAACCGACATGTGCGCATTCACTTATTTACCATTGTGGCAAAGTGTATATTGTATGAGAGAGGACTTGACCCAGTCTGAAATTGTTCTTCTCAGATTAACATTGCATTGAAGTAGATATATGTACCTCAGAATTCTTGCTAATATCCTTAAAGGTAACTGGTTTGATATCAGTTGAGGCATGCTTATAACTTTCCGTCTAATAAGACAAAAGAGAGGAACACATTATTTACAATTTATTTCTAAAGCAAACAACATGATGAAATATGATATCAAAAACAATTGTAACAGGTACTTTTGTATACATGTAGAAAATGTTCACAGACCAAATTAACAGAGATTATGATACAATAACAAAATTTAGCTAGAAAATATGCAAATTCAAAACTACACATATAAGCATTCAAATACAAATATATATTCAGATACAAATAAAAATATGGAAAACTTGAAAATGGCAATATTAAAATGGCTAGAATTAAGATACATGACGATACTCAAGAGCTGGAAACTATGTACAAACCCACAATCAGCAGAAAGGTAGGACAATCTTCCCTTCATACATGCTTTAAAGACTCTCAGGCAAAGGCCGTTATAACTGGTGTTACTGATGTAACATTCTGTTTTCAAGTTTTCAAGAGAAATCTTATCTACCAATTAAGAAAATAAAACATATTGCAGTTATTTAAATTTCTTTTTAAAATATTAGCCAATGATTAGGTAAGGATTACGTAAAAACACACTCATAGAAAGAAAAAATAATCTGTTTTGTAAATCATGATTAAATTAAGTAATCCTTAAATACTAGATATGAATATAGCAGGTGCACCTGCGTATCAATCAAGATTGCAAAGTGTGGATGTGATAATTGACTTGCTAGAATTTCACACTAAAATGTGTCTTAGTTCATTGGATTACGGAGACGTCGGTAAATGGTAATGTCGGTAGCTCAGTTGGTAGCAGGCAAGTCTACTAATCGAGGGGTCGTGGGTTCAATTCACGTACGGGGCGTACTTTCGTGGAGCTTGGTCATGAAATTATTTCTACGGCCATTCTCCCTCCTACCAATGATTTTTAATTATGTAGGGCAGTTGTCCGTCACTGACGAAAGTATGCGCTTAGAAGTTGGTTATCAGCTAAATCCAGAGGTTTAGCCTTTCTAGGAGGAGTGAGTAGGTTGACTAACCGCCGTTATATGACCTTTACAATGTGTCGCTACGGCGTTAACCCAACAAAAAAAGAATATGGGTGGCTGAAACTACTGTTTCTTAACTTTGGCCGAGACCCCTGATAGGGGGCCCGTCCAATAATAGAACTGTTAAGGTTTCATTATACTGTCACTCGTTTAGAGCCCCATTATCAAAAGAAACACGGTTTTTTAGACTGCAAAGAAATAGACATTTATCTATTTGAAACAACTCTAATTAACAAGACTTTTTGATTAAACGCAAATAGTATATATTATTATTATATATAATTTATTATTAATGTTTTATTTAATGCATCTCAAAGTGAAAGTAGATTGAAACTTAAAGTAGAATTTAGTTGTCAATACATAAAACTATAGTTTTAATCACAGATGAAGCCTGCTCCAAATTACATTATTTAGCTCTAAAACTATTTCGGATCAGGAATATTGAACATTAGCATATAAATGAATATAGTTTGCTCTTAAAAAAGTACCCCACATTTTTTGGAAAATGGAAACTTCGTCAAATTCTAATTTAGAAAGCAGAGTGTTTTTCAGTTTATCGCGTCTTTCATGTATGTTATATTTTGATAACTTCATGGTTGTAAAACAGTTTTCAAGTCTACTGTTGATGAATATATCTTCATATAGTGGCTTTAAACATATATTCTTAAAGATCAACACACAATCATGAAACATAAATCACTGTAATTTGTGACTGTAATTAAAAACTAAAGTTTGAACGCAGTATGAGATAACTCTATTTAATGGGAAAATAGACCCTATATTGAGTCATTGATAGAAATGATACGGATGAAACAAACGAGTTAATTTTTGTTATTTTTACAAATTCATCTAATAACTCAATGCTATTATTCCAATATTTTATCAAATGCGTCATAAATGGCATCTGTTTAAGCATTACTAATGCACCGTACTTCTAAATATCTAAATAATAAACTGTCGCAGGAAACAAACGAGTGGTTTTTATTTGCAACGTTTTTAATACACTTAGTATGATTTGTCCTCAGCAGGCAAGCTATGAGAAACAATTATGTCAATTAAAAAACAACAAGATGCCAGTCCCTTAAAACACGTGTTACAATAATATTATTGCATGCCTTTATTGATCAGTCAATATGAGCTGGTGATCGTTTCAAAATTATATACATGTATAAGTATTATTTTGTTACTTTATTTATGACGTCCCACAATGCAAATATTATATTATTATATATATATATATATATAATTTATTATTAATGTTTACGTTATTTAATGCATTTCAAAGTGAAAGTAGATCAAAACTTAAAGTAGAATTTAGTTGACAATACATAAAACTATAGTTTTAATCTCAGTATGTTTAAGATGAAGCCTTGTCATAGAACTATGGAGGATGATTACAGACAAAATTGCATCATGCTTGATGCTGTTCTATTTTACACATTTTTACTTTCATGTTCGACATTCATTCTTCGAACTTACATATTGCAATTTTTATCATGCTTGATTCTATTCTATCTTCCATATTGTTACTTTCATGTTCGATATTCATTCTTCAAACTTACATATTGCATTTTTTTCATGCTTGATTCTATTCTGTCTTCCACATTTTTACTTTCATGCTGGACATTCATTCTCCGAACTTAATGCAATTTTATCATGTTTATTCCGTCATTGAATGAAGATAACAAAATACGTAATACGCGATATAGCATGTAAAACTAGCGAGGACGAAGTAAGCATTAGTGATGTTCCGATTATCGCCGACGTCACCGAAATCGGTTAGAAAAATTTGAGCGACGATTAATCGATTATGATTTCTGTGGACGGCGACGTCGCGGAAATCTAGCCCGTACCCAAGGGAGATATTTATTTTCGTGTGCGCGCTATAATGGCGGATTCGGCAGAAAATGTGTTCAAGAACAACTTTTCTTCGACTTTACCCACGTGCCCGACGCCCAATACGAGTGAAGCGAAAACCACAGTCAGTAGCCCCATCGGGCGAGTCCTGTTTTCGTATCCGAATCATTTTTGTATCCGAAAAAGATGTACTCGAACGCACTTTTACGTTAACTTGTATAACTTTTATCTGAGAGTTTTGCGTAATCACTCTTTTACACATTCATTGTTTCGTTTTGCAATTAAATTAAAGGTGATAAAATAATTGTTGACAAACTTTTTTGTCTTACCGCTTCTAAATGATACAGTAAAGCTTAACTTTTGGTCAAGGTCATTAGTCATTGCATTAACGAATTTCACGGACCGCGATTTTACCATTTTAATAAAACTAGCTGCCATAAAGCATAGATAATGAAAGTTGGTCATTTCATGGTGATTTCTTAATAATAATGAATTGGTTGAGAACATACAACAGTAATTTGAAGTATTAAAAACGTCATAGTAAATGTAAAACATTCGTCCCCAATAATTTTCGTACACGGCACGTTATGGATTTTTGTTCAAATATTTTTTTTCATTGTGGGAAAATAGGCCTATTTAAACGAATTTATAAACATTGTTTAGTAAAAATATGTTATTTGATTAAATTGATCAGAACAGATCTTTAGTGACTAAGACCCTGAAATACTGGTATTCTCCTCATTTGTGAATTATGTATTGCCCTATAAGTTGATTTCATTATATCATAAGTTGTTGATTACTTCGAACAGTGAACACAATTGCATAAAGCTATATAGTAGATAATGTGACTAAAAATTTGAATGACATTTCCCAGAAATATGAAAAAACAGATTAAATATATTGTTTGATGCCTTAGATGTACAAAAATAAGATACTAAGGACATTTCTCTTTTCAAAATCGAGCTAGTGAGAATAGCTACCTGTGACCTAACCGGGCTAGTGTTGTAAAGCAACTAAAGCAAAGATTGCATGATGATATCCTTCTGGGACAATCCATTGACACAAATAAACTTAAAGACATGTAAAATACAGTTTATTTTGTTAGTTTTTTCACTCAGATGAGTGAACTGGTGCCATAATGTTTACTTAAAGCTAAGAAACAAGGCAATGAAATATTAAATAATGATAGACAATATCAAATCATTGAAGTTGATGTATATTTTGCATGGTTATGTAAGACAATGACCATAATTTAGCTATATAGATTTTGGCATCCAACCGATTATAATCGGAAAGTCAGTCGGTTGCGCCCAACCGATTTCTCCGATTAATCGATTGTGGATTTTCTAACCGATTGCCATCACTAGTAAGCATTACGAATAAACAAGTTAGAATTAAGCTAATGTACATTCATTATTACACCAGAGGGCGCTACTCAATGAGCCATATATAGCTCATTGCGTTGCTAGCGTATGGTTCCCGACCTGTACACTAAAAAAACTTTCGGTTGTCTCCCGTTGAACGTAGGAACTACGTAGTTGAAAACGCGCAACTTTTCTATTTCCGTCGTGTGAACGACGCAAGTAAGTTACCAATTAATTTGAATTATTCACAGGCGCGTAGCTACCTGTACGCAGAGTACGCAGCTGCGTACAAATTGGTCCAGAAAATCGTACAAGCACAAACGCCAAAAATACAATAAAAACTAAGGCCTGAGGGGATATGGGATGTAAAACAAAACTGCTCATTATTTTACTAACCTTATGTCAAGTTACGTTTCAATTGGGCTTGCCTTTAAAAATTGTAGCCTAAGTCGAGTTTGCGGTTAAAATTCGTTGTTTGTCTTTGACTCCAGACTATATAATTCTTGAACGCTGGTTGGAAATGATTGGCAATTGGTACGAATGTCTTCCTATATTTGTGCCCGGAATGAAGTATACAAACTCTTTTTTAATAGTTACCTAATCGCTCCTGAGATGATCTACAGACCAAATTCGGGGATGGCATGCCCTTGACACCCTAGAATTCTGCGTACACATTAAAAAGCCCTTGCTACACCTCTGATTCATACTTGTTTTATTTAATTCATTGAAAATACTCTACGCGGTACTTTTCGCCATCGTATTTGTAATACAATGCACTAAAGTCGGTGTAGCACACATCCCTTGTTCTATTAAATTCCTTGTAAAACAGTCGCAATGCTAATCAAAGCACTGAAAGTGCTGTAGGAACGATTCTTGGAAGCGTGTAGGTACCATGTCTAAGATACAATTTCTAAATTAACACAAGTAATAAGTTGTTATATCAAGAACATAATATCATCAAAAATCTTGCAAATTCAAAGGTATTGCAAGTAAACTATACAACAAAAGTATATACACTTAAAATTCAGTAATTGTCTTTTCTTTTAAAAGAAGTGCTGTGACTAGTTTGCTCTTCTGTAGAACTTTGAGGTAGATTCTCTGTAGTCCTAAATATAAGACCCTACATAACTATTTTATCATACGGACGTTTTTCTGTTATGTAGGGTCTTAACGGATTGCTTCAAAAACGCATAGCAAAATATTTTTTTTTCAAAAAGTAAATGAATGTGGGTCATATTAGCACCAAACGATAGATAAAAGTTTACTTTTATTCTTTCCATAAATCAAAAGATAATAATCAGGCTTTTCGCTTACAGAAACACTAATTACTTTTACTGCTATCCAGGGTTGTCGCCGTTCGCCGCCATTTTGAACTGAATTCTTGACGGTAAATAAAGTGTCGCTTCGGTTAAACGAAATTTTTTTCCAGAGTTGTCGTTCTTGCCTTCAAAATCAATTCTTACAAATCGCGTGATCCAATTTGAATTCGGATTGCTTTGGCTATTATTGCATGGTTATTGTGACAAACTGAAAGTACTCGTCAATTAAGGACTTTAAATGGATTATTTGACTGTCTAAGGTTAGAATTTGAAATAATTTCACTTTGTCGTTTTATTGCAAATTTTTCGAATTAAAACGAGTAGAACGTTCAGACCTGAATCGATGTCTGTACACTAAAATTTTTGCTATGCGTTTTTGAAGCAATCCGTTAAGACCCTACGTAACAGAGAAATGTCCAAATGATAAAAAACATACGTAGGGTCTTATATTTAGGACTAGATTCTCTGCAAACTTTTATCTTGATGCTGCTGAGTAATGTTGAACTTCTAGCAAATACTTACATGGATGATATAGGTTTTTGGGGAATTAAAGCCAAAGATTTGCTGAAAGTCTAGCACGAAATTATTTGTATCAATTTATATATATCAAAATGAAAGCGACTAACAGATTAAGACATGAATGAGGGAGCGTGACATTTGCATTATTCAAATGATATAATTTTCGCATTCATTCCATTCGTTATATTAGTCGATTTGAGATCTTTAATCCGTTTACACATATTACCCATATTTATCACTTGAAAGTGTATGGTGTCCACATTTAAGGTGCATTGTAATTATCAAGTGTATGTATGCCATTGACAGTGTTTTTCCTATTTATAAAACAGTGAAAATAGTAATGAATACACCGTGTTTTGATCACAAAAACTGATTACAAGGGGAGCCTACTCTGTGCGGCTTAGTAAGAGAGGAAAATAAGGATATTTAGATGGTTGACATCAACTTGTGTGAAAAAGTCCCATTCTCTGATAATCAGTGGTATCGGCTGAAATGCTGCATATATTTAGGTAGTCTATTTTGATTCATGAAATAGCGCATATTTTTTGTAAGCCATTAGTCTTTCATTTGAGGCATTCGTTTGAAGGTGCGAACAAAACTGTCTGTGGCTTAAGGTAAAAATGCTATCTGCTAAGTGGACCATTTTAAAGATTTATAACCTAGTACAACACGTAGTTATCAACAGTATCCCCAGCACATGTCATTTTGACGCCGGAAAGGCAATTTTATCTGACACAGATTCTCCGGTGGTGTTTGAGCCTTAAAATATGAAAAAAATATTTTGGTGATTTTTTGTCCTTTTTGGTCACTTTTACACCAAGATTTAGTGATTGATACCATCAATTTATGTGAAATTCAACAATTTTTTATGAAACAAAATTTTCCAAAAATTGCTTTAAAAAGTAGCACTTACTTTAGAATCGGTGGTATCACCAATGGTGTATATATTTTAGGTAGTCCATTTTGTTTCATGAAATTGCGCATATTACTGGAAAGTAATGAGTCCTTCATATTACGCATAGATTTGGAGGCGTGAAACAACATTTTGTCCCTTTGATGTTACAATGGAAGGGACCGCAACAATTCTTTAATCTTGTTATAAGCCGAATGGTTTCGGCACACTTCAATCATAATTATATCTTCAAGAAGTAAATTTTGACGGTTCGATATAACTAATACAAGTATGATTAATTGCATTTACAATTACAATGTATCAATAATCACTTTCTAATTAATTCAACATAACAGTTTGTCTACCAACTTCGCGCTTTTAAATCATAACAATAAATACGTTTAATTCTATTTTGTTTATCTCACATCACACATTTTTTCAGTCAATTTGAAGTTTAATTTCATAATAATGTTCAATGATCGGTTAAACATGTGCTGAGTCTTACAGTACATGAGTACTACATTTTTGTATACAATACATAGAATACAATTGACACAAAACTTATGCAATCTCTAAATATCATTACTGTACTTTATCCAAAAATATCTTCAATTCTTGGTAGAAATATATTCAATTTTACTTTTTATTGTCAATACATATTTTTTTGATAAATAACCAAATAGATTATATATCAAACTATCATTATATATTTTACGGGTCGAGTTGATAATGGGTTGAGTTGCCCACGAGTTGAGTTGTCCCAAATTTCGGGTTGAGTTGTCCACAGGTTGAGTTGTACCGGACCCCAATTGAAGCGGTTAATTGTCGAAGAAGAAAGTGTGACATGCCGTTTATTAATCGCTTATGAAAGTCTGTTGTCCACATTTTGGGTGCTTTTTAATGATAAAGTGTATGTACAGTGCAAAAAGGAATGGATTTATAACCTTATAGTCACAATAACTGGTTAAATAAATGGAGATGAACCGCCCCTATTGTGCGAGCGAATTGTCTACAAGCGAATATAACTGGTTGCGAATCGTTCGCTACCTTTCCAAAACTAGGTCATTCTTCTGCTTTGAGATAAACACGTTTTCACGATTAGTATTATGCTTCGTTCGCAGTCTATACATATGCTATGTTGTGCAAATTCATTTTTCATGCTGTCAAGAGAGATATATGTAGTCAAAACATGAATTTTTTCGAGGTTTCATAGTCTCGATAGCCATGCATTTTACAAACGGAAGTCTTCGTTTTGTAAAGTTTAGTACCCTGCTTTTTCGTTTAAGATAGCTTACAAGCCGAATGAGCCGGGAACCAACGGTATAGAATAAATAATCAGGTCGGGTTAAAGTTCGTATGAAATATTTATGTATTTGTATACACAACGGGAATTAATGAGTATAATTACGATTGACCAGTTTGCGTCGTTTCGAAGTTGTTCGGTAATTTCCGTTTGTAGGGGAGACAACCTAGCTCCGTATAGTTACATGATAATGAGAAAGTATGCATAAATTATCCTTCTTTGCCTTTGTTGAAAGGCGTGGAAATATGAATATTTATGAGTCAGAATGGTTTTAAGATTTGTCATGTCTCTGGAACGATAAATCGTTCCAAAAAGGAGTCGGATCAAATGGCTTCAGGTTTCGGATGCGTGACATGGGTCAAATATGTGCAATATATTTAACTCTGAAAGTAATAGATAGAGCTAATATTCATTCACATAATATTAAGCCAATGTGAGTGACTTTATGATCATGTATTTTGACTGCATTCAGTTGAAAAATATTTGTAAACAAGACAAAATACAATAGTCTTGATGAATGTGAATGAGATAGTCGTAATTATAATCGTCTGCTATCTAATAGTCTAGCCTAATACGACATACTGTATTTTTATTTCTTGAAAAGCTCACACTGTCAAAATAATTAACTGATCAACCATGACCTATATTGTTTTACTCACCTTAATTCTCCAGCGGATGACAGTGAAATGTCCCCGCGAGATTATCACAACAATGAAGTTTTTTATCCTTCTAAGTTCTATATACTTTTATACTACGAGACAGCATGCGTACACACGTTGTTTACATTCGACTGTGACGTACAATAAGCTATAAATATATATCTAAATATAGCTCATTGGTCGCTTATATGCGTTGGGTGTTAGTTAGTACACATGTACGGAGTAATTCGGTATTTTACGGAAATAGACGAATAGACCTCGTGTAGCGACATCTATTGTCAAAATTAGACTCATCATATTATGCTTGCTCCGAAATTTTACATTCTTCATTACTGATTACTTGTTGAAAATTGTAACTTCTTCATTCGTAATGCTTAGTTCATTCTCGCTAGTTTTACATGCTATCGCTTATAATGTATTTTGTTATCTTCATTCAATGACGGAATAAACATGATAAAATTGCAATATGTAAGTTCGGAGAATGAATGTCGATCATGAAAGTAAAAATGTGTAAGATAGAATAGCATCAAGCATGATAAAATTGCAATATGTAAGTCCGGAGAATGAATGTCGAACATGAAAGTAAAAATGTGGAAGATAGAATAGAATCAAGTATGATGCAATTTTGTCTGTAATCATCCTCCATATAGAACAAACCTGCTCCAACTTTATGACGTCCCACAGCAGACTCAGAAGCTATGTACAAGTTGCAATGTATCATATTAATTCTATATTTCACTTTTTGACGCGGAGTAAAGATGTTATATTGCCTGGCTATACAATGAACATTTTACGGAAGTCGATTAATTATTCCTGCATACCTGTTGGTTACTTATCAAAGAGGCTACATAATTTGCATTGACAGTAATCTAGTGCACGCCGTTTAGCAAATCAAGTCCTTAAAAAAATTGTTCCGTTTTGTAAACAATGATTGATATTGTCGGTAAGTATTGGCCTGGCATTCGCTCTTGTTTGAAGTGTTACATAGATCTTATTTAATAAAGAACTAAAACAACGCTAGCTTTGTAAATCTTGGAAATGTTTAAATCCACTATCTTGATTATTTTATTTAAGCGCGGGTATAAACTAATTTGTTACGATTTCAAACGGATATTATTAGATAGCCAGTCCAATACTTGTCAACAATAATTTTTGGCATATATACCTCTCGATTAGAGAGTAACTAGAAATATGAAAGATTCTGATCGAATCAGTGCACCAAAATGGCACTGGACAACACACGTGCATATGTTTCTATTGCTAACATTCACGAATACGTTGTAAGCCAGTCGCAGGCTCAACGTTACAAAATTATTTACCAAATGACAGTTTAAGAGCTTCAAGAATCAGAACAACCTTAAACTAAACGCCAGGTTATTGTGTCTTATCAATAAAACGTATTTTATGAGCAATGTATTAGTTTTTTAACTATATTAAGTCCGCAATATTCACTTTTAACGACCACGTTCTGATCTCCAGTTCCACACAATACACCCAGGTTAATATAAAGCATACGACTTGAAACTACCGGAACTGAACGTATAATTAGACAAATTGACTTCCTGATTCTTTTGTGAGCGCTCCTGACTTTCATTCGGGTACTGTCTGTTTGTCACAGACCTATTGTGAAGAATATTCTTTTATATAGGAGCTTGCAAAATGAGGGCGAATTAAAGTTCAAAACTAAAGGGTTGTTCAATGACCATTACACGTTCCCACAATGTTTTCTTTCAAGAAAACCTAAGTTGTAATGGTCTAAAATTAATATTATTGAAACTAAATTGGTTGTACTTGATTACTCTCTAATGCATTGATTCGAAAGATTCACTCGTTCACTTTTTACCTCTGCTAAAATACTACATGTATGTGCAAACTGATATTTCTACTTTTAGACAGAGACACATAAACGATTAAATCGATTGACTGTCACGTGGTTTTTTAATAGATTCTCACGCCTGTAATTTCAAAATCATTCGGAGCTACCTCGGCGATCTTCCACGCAGATAAATCTTCGTAGATGATCGCCGAGTTCGTTTCGAATAATTTCTAAATGTCGAAATGTAAAGATGTTGGACAGTTTTGCTCAGTTATAGTTAATGGAAAATAAACAAAAATAAAGTAATCATTGATCTTTTGAAACCATTTTTCAACTGTTAACATAAAGTAACTTATTTAACTTTTATTCTAAGTGTAGCCATGCTATATATGACTTCATACGCGGTTGCATTGGTCAGTAGTATGATCATACTAGGGCTGCTGCGAGTATCCGAGTACTCGGATATTCGCGATCTCGACCAGAAACTCGAGTACGAATATTCGTCACGTCCGAAATCGTCGTGGTTCGATTCGTGAATCGCTACACATGAATAGTGGTTCGGATCGGATCGCCACTAGCTCGACGATCCTCAGCCCTAGATCATACCATATAAGGTTTATTTATACTTATTTTGTCAGGTGATCGTTACAACCAATGAAAATTCGTATAAAGTTTTTCGGCTAAATTATAATT
The DNA here is from genome assembly GCA_025267735.1 of Mactra quadrangularis. Taxonomy (NCBI): domain Eukaryota; kingdom Metazoa; phylum Mollusca; class Bivalvia; order Venerida; family Mactridae; genus Mactra; species Mactra quadrangularis. The sequence continues at coordinate 31,595,340 of CM046299.1, read as the reverse complement.
TGGTAAACTTTCATTAATCGTTCAAAGGTTCATGGTAAAGATCAAAATCATAAATCAACACGTTTTAAGGCAGCGGGTGAATGTAATGTATTCACTGAGCTGCGAGGGGAGCGTAGTACTCGATCAAAACACATTTATAGTACTGGAAACTTCATACTTAAGATGAAAGGGGATTTCCGAATAAATAAAATAAATAAATGAATTGAATACATAATTTAAAGCAAATGCTTATACGAGGTCTGAGGGTTGGATCATTGTAAGACCACCGTGCAAGCACGTAAATACTCAAGTAAGATCGATTACAATCAACTACTAGCCACTCAAGCCTCGTATGTGCCTTTATCCGAGAAAAGCGTTCTTCCCACTAAAGTTTTGGAACTCCGTCTCAAGCAACACTATGCATATCTTTGTAATCTTTAATAAATATAAATAAACAATTTTTATTTATTTTAGAAGCAGCAATTGTCATGGAGCGTACTAGAACAGGAAACCTCATTTTACAACTATGTGTAATTTTGGCTTGTACACATATAAGTCTCGGTCTGTTCTACACTACAAGTAAAGAAAATGACTATCCTAGATTTGGCAAACGACACACAGGTCTTTATTCTGTTCTCAGAAAACACAAAAGTTTTCCAGAATATAGCATCAATGATGAAATGAATGAAATAGACTCTTCCAGTGAATTTGGACTTGCCACTGACAGTGAAGAATTATTCGACGGTTCCTGGGATGTTTCAATGTCACCAAAGTTTTCAAACAATTTGAAAACGCCAACAAAGAAAGAAACTCATTCACGGATTTTACTGAGACTATTTGATATAATGAATGAATGATGTATAAAGAACAGAGAAATAACATTCCAGGTTTGATGTTTTATAAAATATTGTACAGTCAATCTTATTTATTCAATTGTAGCCAGATGCTCAAGAAAGTTACTTTAAAGAAACGTTTTTGTGTCAGTCAAGTACTTTGTAAGCAATTTGCTTCATACTAGCAAAACCTAGTTAGTGACATCTGATAATATCCGAGTATTTGGTAAGCTAGAAAGAAACAAATCTATTGAACTTTTGCATGGGAAAATGCTATAAAACGATATATAACAATATCCTTATTGTTATTCAATATCTCTTTTTTCAACTGGATCTCGGTCTCTTTACCTACATCTCTGACACCAATCATGTTATAACTATTGATATTAGTATTTGGTTTGCATAAATCAATTCATTACCGTATGTGTTATGAAGCGTCTATAACAAGAAAGACCCAATTTATACAAACCATTTCAGTAAAATGATAATAAAGAAACATTGATTTGTACAGTTGACAATATTTTATGATTTATTGCTTATTATAATTGCCTCTATTTATGGTCAGTACAGAAAATGCTATTTGTTTTCCAGTCATTCAATTGAGCAAAGAAACCGTTGTTGGCACATAGAGGTTGCCTAAATAGAATTTTCGGTCTGGAGAGAGAAATTGGCATAACCTGATATGCAAATCGGTGAATGCACGGCACTGCCGCTTTGTTTTATAACATAGTTGTCGAGCCATACGGTCTTCACAATTGAGTTAATGGCCAATTTACAATTAGAAACAATAAGCATAGTCCGATTGTATTCGGAGGGCCGTGACTGACTGGAAGAGTCCAACTGTACAACGAAGATGGCTATAAACAGTTAATACTACATTGAAAATCAGTATTAACTATCGTATACATGTATATGCATGGTATTAAAGACAAATTTACCTCTTCTGAAATAGCCCTATCAGTGATGGTATGGTACAACATGTCCAATACATGACTTTTACTGCTGTATTACAAATCTCACCGTTCCATACCTTTTTGTATTTTTACATTCATGCATACAATATTATAGTTGTATCGTATCATTGTAGGTAGATACAATTAATGCTATATTTGAATTTGTTTTAATGGTCTATTAGTTTTATATTAGCTTTTTACCTTTACATAATAATAAATACACAATTATGACGCTTGATTGTAGCTTGGCAGTGCAGAAATTAACATTATCTAACGAACGTGCCAAAATGCTTCTCTTTCTTACAAAATGTATGCACGTTTGATAAAATTACTTAAAAATAATACATTAAAATTTAAGTGAACGACATTGTAACACTAAATGAGCACACTACACGGGCTCATGAGTTTGGTTTTGATTTTATATACATTTGTCTGGCGTGTTGCCATGATATGTATTGATGATAGTAAAAGTACGATATCAATTAAGATTCGAACACGGGGCAACAAAAGCCATGCATCTCAATTCTAGTGTCTTATCGTCACGACCACGGAGTCATTTAGATTGATGTTTTACATTTATTATATACCACATCGATCTAAATTTGTGATCAATTTGTGCTAAAATAAGCTGTGTTACCTTTTTGTAGGATTGTTCCGAAAATATGAAAAGTACTGATGTGCAGTTACGGCTCACCGGTTGAAATCGGACTATATGCAATTAGTCGTGTTTATAAATACCCAATAATAAATAGACATGCGTTAAAATATTGTTTAAATACATGTATAGAAGTTTTAAATGGAGTTTTATTGAGCCGGATCACTTGATTCATAAATAATGTTGCCGTTCGCTGACTACTTGACAGTCGAATGCCGGAACGATAACGGCTCTAGCAATCTAATATCCCTGTTACACCAAACTCGTTCTCACTTCGTTCTGAAAAATTGGACCGAACGAACTCCAACTGTGTGCAAACGGACTGGACGTAGTTGCAACTTTCTACGGTCTGTGTACGAACGTTATGGATGAGCTCGGACGGGGTTGAACGGGAATCGGGTTTCAGAACTTTGAGTCGACTCAAAAAAAATTGCGGCCATCCCGTTCTGAAATTAGACTGAGTGACAACGTACTGACAACGGAAAGGACGTACTGCGAACGGAATTGCCGTACTAGCATCGTACTCGGGACGTGTCATGTCGTAGTTTGATCGGGCCACAATTTGCAGTACGTTTACACACCGACCTGTTCCGTTTGTAATTCGTTCATTCCGTTTGCACACATACTTAACTCGACTTAATTACGTCCATAGTGCGTTGTTATCCCGTCTAAATGCACAAAAACAAAATACGAAGTTCTGAACCAGTTTGCAACACGTTTACACGCGGTTCTTTAAGTTCTCAGTAGGTTCTCGGTACGTTCTACTCGTTTAAGTAAGTCTATTGCGTTCGTATGCAGTTCGTACCACGTTCATAACGTCTACAATACAATCTGACAAGGTTTGGTATAAATACAGACCATTTCTCATCAAGTTATCATCTGGGCCCAAGCTCTTAGCCTAGAACCATGGAAGTCGTTAATGCTTTGAATGTTGGCTTTGCACTCTTTTTCATAGAAGCGGAGCAAGAATACAATTACATGGTAGAGGAAAAACACCATCATTTTTACTGACTTGCTCAGGAGGCTTAGTATCTTGTGGCTTATCTTATGGCTGTTCTTGAAGAGCTTCACATGTGCAGGTGATTTTGGATCGTTTGGAAGCGATTGCCTTATACCCCCGTTACACCAAACTCGTTCTCACTACGTTCTAAAAAAAATGAACCGAACGAGTTCCAACTGTGTGAAAACGGACTGGACGTAGTTCCAACTTGCTACAGTCTGTGTACGAACGTGATGGACGAGCTCGGACGGGGTTGAACGAGAATGGGGTTTCAGAACTTTGAGTCGACTCAAAAATTTTCTGCGGCCACCCCGTTCTGCAACTAGACTGAGTAACAACGTACTGGCAACGGAATGGACGTACTGCGAACGAAATTGCCGTACTAGCATCGTACTCGGGACGTGACTTGTCGTAGTTTGATCGGGCATCAATTTGCAGTACGTTTGCACACCGACCTGTTCCGTTTGTAACTCGGTTCATTCCGTTTGCACACAGACTTAACTCGTCTTGATTATGTCCATAGTGCGTTGGTATCCCGTCTAAATGTATGAAAACAAATTATAAAGTTCTGAACCAGTTTGCAACACGTTAACACACAGTTCCTAAAGTTCGCAGTAGGTTTTTGGTACGTTCTACTCGTTTTTAATGAGTTTTAATGCGTTCGTATGCAGTTCGTACAACACAATAACGTCTTCAGTACGATCTGGCAAGGTTTGGTATAAATACAGACCATTCCTCACCAAGAGATGGGTGTATGTCTTAGTTTTTTTCTTTTTTTCTGGCTTCTGACTCTGCCCCAAATCTTCTTCCGAAACCTGGCTGTCTGAGTCATTAGAAGAAGCAGGAGATACAACACCCTCATTTTCATTGACTGGCTCAGGAGGTTCAGAATTCTTAGGCTTAACTAGAGGCTGCTCTTCAAAAGCTTCATCTAAGCAGGTGATTTTTGGAAGCGATTGTCTTAACACGCGCCGCCTGTCTGGCTCTGCTCCTTTTTCGAGGCATGGTGGTCACAGTGATGCTTGACAAATTGTGTCCTCACAGCTTATACCGCAGAACGAGAATGCCAACGGGTAGAAACGTCCTGGATATTCATAGCAATCGGATCAGAACGTGATGTCATTACGTTCAGAACGCTCTTAGAACGAGATGGGAACGTTCTTAGAACGAGTTGAACTGTCTTAAACGGGATGGTCAATAGTAAAGGAGCTTAGAAGAACTAGTTATGAACGGGTTAAAACTGACTACAAACGGTTCGGACTAGTTGGAGACGGTGTCTCGTGAAGAGAACGAGCAATTTTACCCGATTTGAACTCGATACAAACGGACTACAGACGGGATAAAAACGAAATGCACGTATTGGGAACTGGTTCTGAACGAACTATGATCGTAAAGCTGACATTTTCCGACTTAAACGGCACGTCCTAGCTCGTTCACAACCAGTTTCGCGATATTTTAAGGACGGGGTCGAACGTTCTGGGAACTAGTTTGGTGTAACGGGGCCCTTAACACGCACCGTCTGTCTGGTTCTGCTCATTTTTTGGAGGCCTGATGGTCACAGTGATGCTTGACGAATTGTGTCCTCACAGCTTGCAGCGCGGAACGAGAATGAGAACGGGAAAAACGTCCTGGATATTTATAGCAATCGGTTCAGAACGTGACGTTATTACGTTCAAAACGCACTAAGATTGAGATAAGAACGTACTTAGAACGAGTTGAACTGTCCTAAACGGGATGGTCAAGTGTAAAGGAGCTTAGAAGAACTAGTTATGAACGGGTTAAAACTGACTACGAACGGGTTCGGACTAGTTTGAGACGGTGTCTCGTGACGAGAACGAGCAATTTTACCCGATTTGAACTCGATACAAACGGACTACAGACGGGATAAAAACGAAATGCACGCAACGGGAACTGGTTCTGAACGAACTATGATCGTATAGCTGATATTTTTTGACTTAAAAGGCACGTTCTAACTCGTTCACAACCAGTTTCGCGATATCTTTAGGACGGGATCGAACGTTCTGAGAACTAGTTTGGTGTAACGGGGCCTTAACATAGTATAGACTACGCTTGTTTATCTGTACATGATGCAGAGTTTGTAAATCGTAAATTATGTTTATAAATGCTTGGTTTCTTTTCATTTCAGAAACACGAGAATGATGTTTCAACAACGACGATATCTTATCTTTCTTAGAGTCTCCTTTCAATGAAACTGTTTTTACTCAGAAAGCATCGTCTAGATTTTTGTTGCAAATAAGTTTCAAAGACGGCTTTACAAATAACTGTCAAACAAACTTTTATACTAACCAAATGATCTGCATTGAATTAAAAATTTCATTTCATTGCTGAGTCTATTCTAGTGAATTGTCACTAAACAGAATAATAATTGATTTACATGAACATTATTGAATTTCTAACATTCAGCGCTTTTACTTCAAAGAACCACCAAATGTGATGCAGCTTAACCATTATAATAAATTGATAAACCTTTAAACTTTCTCTTTTCATGTTTTATAGAAATATTTTAAAGAATTCTTCTTACTTAATCGCGTTTTCTGTACAAACACTGTAACTAGTAATATTTGTATCTTCACATATTCACCACCTGGCACAAAGGGGACTTACACCATTCTGAACTATCAAAATACAAGTTATAATAACTTAAAGGAACCGTTATCTCACAATACAAGGGTAGTACGGCTTTGTCACTTTGCGTATATTATGTATGTTGGTATCATGAAAAAAAAATGTAATGACTCAGCTCACATGCATTAATAATATTCTGATTTCGAATGGTGTACAGCTAAGTAAGTTGCGATTTATTGAACTTAAAACAACCTTTATTGAACTATCATATTTTATATGTATATTTAACGTCTTTGGTAGTTCGGTACAAGGCACGTAAATGTAGCCTCTGTCTGACACTATACACGTTGTTTTATAGAAGTTTACGTCGTTTTGTTTTGTTTACTCTGTAAATGAAATCAATTAAGACCGTTCCTATTGTTCGAACGAACGAGCTGCCGAATAGAAAATATTTCTCGGTATTTTGTATATAAAAAGTTTTCAAATTCAATTAACGTTTGACAACAGGTTCTGCATAATAGAAGTCGTGTTATCAAACATCATCGACACATGGTTGATTATATCCGTATCACTTGAAACATGATTTAAAAATAAAATAAAAACTATACATAAAGCTTTGAATTAGTTTTTGACATTTGTACAAGCAATTGCCAAAACGATTTATTGCTATGTGTTATGGTTTCTGCATAAGAACCTTTATAAAGTTTTTTTTAATAATCTTTGTATTAAAACTTTTTAACACAGATTAAAAAATAACAGATTTACAGGAATAAGCATTTGTAAAAAGTTTAGAGTAATTTTTTAATCTTTAAATAAGGCGTGATAACGTACATGTAATTTTATTAATCTATGGAAAAAAACGAAACTCATTAAATAAATAATATGGCTTTCGAATATGTGTACGAGTACATATATTGACTGACTCCATACGCCAATTGTATCAAATGTATACTACAGTATAAGCATATTATGATATATAATATTATGAAATAAGGTTTGAAATTCCCATTAAATGTGTACAATAGATTAACTAGGAGCTTGTAACGAAACTTCGAGAATTTCCCCTGCCGCAAAATATCATTTGAAGCGCGGAAGGATAAGCACAAACAATTTTAAATAGAATAGGGATGGTATTGTTTCAATTTATTCCGACATATTGCTTTTACTTAGAAAATTATGAGTTTAATTTTGTAGAGTTTTATTAAAATGCAAAACATTATGAGGAGCATTGTATCATTGTATCGTCGAACCAAAAGTTCGAACTGATTGGTCTACCACAGAAATGTAACTAAATGTAGTTATAACTAATATCTATTTATCAGAATGGGTATGCAACATGACTGACTTCAACAAACACGAGAAAAAAGTATAATAAACTGAATCAAGAAAAGTGTTACCGTTTTATTTCCTTACCAACAATCATTAAGCATTTAATCCACTGTTCCACAGAAATGTGAATGTGAAGTTAGATATAACAACAGTAACAGCAAGAACAGCAGTAAGATCAATCTTACCGATGTTACTGCCAGCAAAATGATCAACATTGCAGCAGTAACTGCTAGCTGTATATCAACATTGCAGCAGTAACTGCTAGCTGTATATCAACATTGCAGCAGTAACTGCCAGCATTATGCTCAACATTGCAGTAGTAAGATCAATCTTACCAATGTTACTGCCAGCAGTATAATCAACATTGCAGAAGTAAGATCAATCTTACCGATGTTACTGCCAGCAAAATGATCAACATTGCAGCAGTAACTGCTAGCTGTATATCAACATTGCAGCAGTAAGATTAATCTTACCGATGTTACTGCCAGCAAAATGATCAACATTGCAGTAGTACGATCTATTTTGGTATTGTCATTGCCAGTAGTAAAATCAACATTGAAGCAGTTTCACTAATCTTACTGCAGTACTGCCAGCAGTACGATAAAAACATCAGCAGTAAAATCCATCTGTCTGTTGTTCGTGCTAGCAGTAAGATCGACAGTTGCAGTTAGATAAAACTTCCATCTTTTATTCCATAATATATAAATTAATATTATATATAGTTTACTACGGGCAATAACAACAGTAAGACTGATTTCACTGCTGTTTCTGCTATTCCTGCTAATTTTACATTTATTAGAAAAGTGTTAATTTTTAATGAGATACTTAATTTTACCCACAAACTGTTGCAAGCCCTTCATTACTTTATTAAAATTATTGCAGATTTGTTGTAAACCCAGAGTTTGCTGACTGATTCTGGCTGCATAGGTATATTTAGTTGTTCCAGGTAGAGCTCTATATCGGTTAGAATGATCGATACGATATTCGAATAGATACAAAATGATCGATATTCGATATATCATATGATATCTTAATGATAAATAGATTTTTTTATAAAACTGCGCAACAGTGATATTTTATTCATTTATTTTAATTGTTGTAATACCATACTACTAAATGCATTGTCTTAATAATATTTTAAATGTTTTAAAAGTCTTTGACGTTTGCATTTTTAAGAAATATCATTGCATTTAGTGAGTCTCATTCTTTTACCCAGAGATTATCTTCTTGATCTTATTCGAGAATCTTGATAGCCTCTGGGTATGAGAATGAGTGAGTCTTTGTCTAGGCATGATCTGTCTGCTGACAGGGTGACATGCTCGGCCAAGTCTGTTGTATTGTCTCTTTTGCTTACAACATTTTTGCAGGTAATTGTACACTCTGGTCCGTCCATTTTTTTGTACAATATAATAACCCCAAACTTTATATTTCGGATGCAGCATATTCTCCGACAAATGTAATGTTGCAGACGAGTTTCTGAAACACGAAAAGTATGTGTATTAATATCAACATTGACTGAGTGCTTTCGATTATCGATCGTTTTGGTACTTGTGAGCCGGATTTACATAAAATGAAATCATTTTGTTGATGCTTGGTTTCAATTAGATTTATCTCCAGTTATTTATATTTACATGACACAAAACAAAGATCGACAAAAGGAAACGCATACTCTTTCAGAACTTTAGCTATTATTAAGAATATCGCTTAGACTGGTCATTCAAGTTCTCTTTACATTGCGAATCTACCCGAACAAATCCAAGATACTTCTGGCTCCCAAAATTGATCTGTATTTAAAATACTGATCGTTAATGGTCACCGACTAATTGAAAAAAGAAAGTACATGTAACTATCAAGTATGTTGGATATTCTAACCTCAACAGTTACTTCCTTTTGATTGAAAAAGGACATAACATGATGTAACCGGTGTAAGACATTTGCTTAAAGGAATGTCAAATTATTACATACCGAATTGGAAGCAGTATAATGTTGATTTGGCGATACAAAATATCAAATGATTTACATACCATGGATTTTATTGGCATGACTGTCATTGATCGATATTTTGTTCGATACGGAAACGTTCGATCCGATATATATCAATCGAAACTACAATACCGGTATTCGATATATCGTATACTGGTGTAGAGCCCTAGTCCCAAGTAAGCTTACTGCACTCTTCCATTTACTCCAAATAAAATATATCTCTAACGGCGTCATTTTAATAAATATCTATACATAATGACACTGTTAATGATAAATAGGAAATGGAAAAATATTATGAACGTATATTTCAAGAGGTACTGAAAATCACTCATTTTGAATACTCTACTTTCAAAATCCACAGTGGCAAAACCAGGCTATGACTGACATCACAAATACTACGGTTTAAAGAAGAAAACAGTGAAAATCAGCACTGACTTAAAGATTAAAAGAGCTGTAAGTCTTTTAATTCTTGTCAGATTTTAATGATGCCTACGCGAGGCTAAGCAGAAAGTGTATACTATTTAGGCATAACAACTCCAACTCCAGTTTTATACTTTTCGCTAACAACCAGGAAAAAATATTCTTTTTTAGAGTGCTACAGTGACAAGATGTCTTCCTATTCTGAATAGGAAAATCATTGGTAAGTTTCCCAGTGTTTGCAAAAAGTATAAAATTGGCGTTCGGATTTTGATTTATAGCTTTCTTGTTGAAACCGTAGCAATTGTGATTTCATAGCACGTGATATTGTAACCGTGAAATTTATAACGCAATACATCTAAACACAATGAATACTTCAGTACTTTCAGTTCTTTTTGTAGCATTATTATCATATATATTTAAATGTTGATGCTGGGTATGTGATTACGGTGGCAGTTTAATCGTTCTAGTACCAGGGCAGTCGGTAGATTGTCTTACCGCCATTATAGACCTATGACTGAAAACAATATATTGGTAGGCCCATACATATACAAGCATTATAGCGGGGTTTTTTTTTCGTTTGACAGTCTACATATATATGAAACTGTATTTGCTTTACGGTTACCAAGGCGACGAAAATACGCCCAATACGCCCAATATGGACTCGTTGTTTTTACCACTTTTATGATTAGTGTTGGTCAAAATATCACAACATACCTCCGCCAGTGTAGGTTGTTTCGGTCATAATTGTTTTACTGTTTCACCATTTTAATGAATAAGATTAAGTATCCACCCCTCCTTATAAGCAAGATTTGAAATATTTTCATACTTTGGTCGTTCTCTTTAATATAATAGGAATACATTTTCGTATCCTAGCAATTCTTAATATACCATATAATATTTTACTTTATAAACTATAAAAACTATTTTCAACTAATTTCTGTCTCAATCATTATTATTTTAATATTAAACAAAAACAAAAATTAGAAATAAATACAATCCCTGAAAAGCACTTTCAGTAATTATTGTATTCTATATTAAGTATAATACGCATAGCAACAACAATATAAACACTCTTATGGAAAGTATGTTTGTATTCATCTTATTGGCAATTAAGCCAACAGTTATATTGTCTGAGCTGTTGTTATATACCATGATACCGTTAGGTCTTAAACTACTTTTGCTTCTGGTTTTCCGAATACCGAATACCAAATATATTTTTATAGCCGAGCTTGTTTTACAAACATTAGATCATTCAACAAAAAATGGCTTGAATCATTAAATCAATTGACTCATGACTTTAATGTCATCTAGTGAGAGCTCTTGTACAGTTTATAAACTAAGAATTACAGTACAGTGGCGCTTTTCACAAAACAAATACGAAAAACGTTATCGTAAGTCAATTTCATAAACTTGCAGTTTAAAGTCAGAAGCAATATAAAGATGATTATGATATTAAAAATGTATACACTATTCTACATCATTCAGTAATATTTTGGAATTAATTGGCCAAAAATGGCCGTATTATTAATGTTTCTTGTTGTTTGCTTACGATGATTTTGATCGTAAGATTTTTTGTGAAAGAGAGCCACAGATTTAAAAGGACTCTGAGACAGAGTTATCTAAAATATCGCTGAAAAATTGATTAAAAGTACTCTTAAAGCATTCCCCATCAGCCGACCCTATGACCTTTTGGGAAGTTGAAACCAGAAGCTGAACTCGTTTAGGGACGTACGACTTTTTTTAAATTGAAAGCTATTTAATATTTCTATGATTTACACTTGTAGTTATTCTAAAAATATCAAAGAGAAATGGAGAGAGGCGTGGAAACAAAAAAGACGCCAGATAAAAAAACTTATATTGATCTCTTCTTAATTTGCCCCTTAGTCATTCTTTTACTAAGTTACAAGGAAACGACATACATGTATTTAAACAACACATCAAGGTTTATAAAGACTATTAAACAAAAGCGGAGGTTTGTATCTAATAAATACTACATGTAGTTCTAGGATTACGAATCAAATTGAAAAGAGAACGGATTATGAGAGAGAACGAACGAAATTGAAATTTCAGTTAAGAAAGCGAGGGTATAGTGGTAAACTAATTGAAAATCAACTTCAAAAAGTAGATCAACTAAGTATGGCAGACTTATTAAAAGAAAAGGTTAAAACAAATAACAACACGGATAGAGTCCCGCTTGTAATGACATACTCAAAACTTCTTCCTAACGTACATGAAATTACAAGAAAACATATGGGTGTTCTTTACCGTTCCACGAGACTGAAAAATATTTTCAAACAACCGCCTCTAGTTGCATTTAGAAGGGACAGAAATTTGAATGATTCATTGGTCCACGGAAAGACGAACTCTTCAATAATAATAATAATATTTATTTGGCATAGTGTACACATAGCATAATTACAATAAACATATTACATAGCATGTGACAAGTAATAAGCTATGACAGGCACACCAACACCAGGGATAGCACAAAAAAGGGCAAGCCCTTATTTCCTTTGTGGTCCCTACGTGTTGGTGGCGTGACATAGAGAGGCATTGATACAGCAAATATGAACCGAAGTATGATTAAGACCAATACAAACAAAAATAGAACATAGCACTTATTCTTTCAGATAATTGAATATACATGTAGATGTTAAATGTAAAATATGTACCAGACAGTTGTTATACTGTATACATAAAATTAATCACAGAAATGTTAAAAGTATCACAGTTTAGTTGATAGTCACAATATAAGTAGGGCTACTCAAATATTTTGTAAAAACGGTTGTAAATCATGTGACATGATATACAAAAGTAAGATATGTGACACTAAGAGTTCAGTGCTATGTGACCCGTTTGATAACATTACTTGCCGGGTAAGGAATATAGTATATGTTATCTTATGTACATATGCCAATCTCCTGTGTATGTCGGGGAAACGGAAAGAGAGTTAGGCACGAGGATGACGGAACATCTAAGGGACGTCAGACTTCAGAAGGATCGACCAATGAATGCACATTTTGGTTTGCTGGAACATTCAGAGAAGGATGTTGCATTTGGTGTACTACAGAAGATGTATGCAGCCGAAAGAACGGAACGGCATCTAGCAGAGGGTGTATGGATTGAGAAACTTCATACAATAAAACCACATGGTTGTAATATTAAAGACAGCTTTGTTGAACCTCATTTTTCACAACCCGTGTTTTTCACAACTTGTGTGAAAAACACGGTAGCATACAAATTTCATACGGGCATAGAAACGCATTTTTCACAACTTCAAATGCGACGAAAAAAGCGTTTGAAAAATTGAGTTTTTTGTATAGTAAGATTTCTTTCACCTTACGAAGGTCACGGCGCTTACCTTTGTAAATATGGGCTAAACCATTATAAAAGAGGTTGATACACCCGATTTAAAAGAATTTAGTAACATTATAAATAATTTCTTTACATTTTTGACAATTTTTCGCGTGCTTACACGTTTCAGACATGATGACCTAACTAACACTTAAAAGACATATTGGTCGTTGTATACACTCTTTGTGTGCACGAGATTCACGAGGTTGAAAAATTTGGATAATTTATATAATACTGACACCATATTATAAATAAGATGAAATAACCGTAGCAAGGTTTTAGTCTGAAAATATATTATGCTACTGGGATTTGAACCTTAAACCTTTAGGTCTGACGGCCGACGCGTTACCACTGGGCTAAGGATATCAGTTAGTGAGATGCGTCAAAGTAAATGTAATTAACGCTTGCTAGTATTGTATTGCACACCTATTCACCGCATTCGGATCTTCTTCATGAATATTCAATGCACTTTGACCTTCGTAAGGTGAAAGAAATCTTACTATACTAACGCATTTTTCACACATGTAAATTTTTAAAGTTACCGGCTGTAAGTAAGTAAGTTAATTATTCATTTTCGTGACATGTGTTATGACAATATTACAAACATGAAAACAATATGAAGAGTATTTACAGATATACAGCCGCACATGATAGGTACATGTATATACCATATAAAGTTAAATATATGATATAAATTCATGTATATACAGATAAACAGTATCAAGAGTATACGGCGTATTAGCTGTATAGTATTGATTTTCCTCAAAAACATCATCATTTGAAAATTGGCTTAAAAAGTCAATTCTTAATTCAGTATAAGCACTACAATGAAGTAAAAAGTGATTCTCTGATTCTATAGATCCTTGATCACATAAAATACATAGTCTCTCATTTTGTTAGCTGTGTTCCTCTAGATTCGGAATTTTAGGTAACCCTCTTCTCATGTGTACACCAAGGATGGGTTAAGAGGGGCGGTACACAAGCTGAGTACCCTTCTCCTCGTCAAAGGTTTGAGCTTTTGTCAATTAAAACAAAGATTTTCAAGTATAAAAACAAATACCTTTGTTGTACAAATGATACTTATATATCGTTTAAATACCTTGGAAACATTTTATGCTTTAGAAAGAAAATATGATATTTTAAAGGTTTCATGAACAGAACATAACAGAAGTTCTGATCTGTTCTTTAATAATAGTATAATAATAGTAAACCCATACAGTCTGTTTTTTTGTGAAAGTGACATAATTTTAGCAACTCTTTAAAAAAAGGAATATTAAACTAAGCTCTAGGCTTAGCGGTTTCAGACGAGAAAATTTGTTTAATTTTCATATATTTCATTATATTTGTTTTGTGAAAAATGAGGTCCAACGTAAAACCTCATTTTTCACAAAACGTGTACGCGTTTTTCACAACCTGTAAAAAAAGACAAATTATGTGAAAAATAAGGTCCAACGTTTGCTACAACCCGTTTTGTAATAAAAACCTGAATGGTAATTATTATTACAAAACGGGTTATTACAAAAGTAATTGAACATACAAACCCATTTTGTAATAAAATCCGAAATGTTATAAAGTGTCTAGTTGTATTTATTATTGGTAAAGAAAGAAAATGCTGTTTAGCAAGCAAACATTAAATGTTCATAATAGACAAATTACTTAAATTTCGCCATGTTAATTTGAAGACAGAAAAACAAGTTGTCATATTTTATTGCAAAACGAGCTATTACAAAAGTGGTTGAACATACCAACCCGTTAATAATAAGTTATAATTACATTTAGGGTTTTATTACAAAACGGGTTGTAACAAACATTGAAAAACCACGAGCGTAATTTTTACAGGTTGTGAAAAATGAGTACGCGTTTTTCACATGGAGTAAAAAACACGGTTTGTGAAAAATGAAGTTCAACTTTGAATCTCATTTTTTCACAGAACGCGTTATTTACAACCTGTGAAGAACACGTTTGTGAAAAAGGAGGTTTAACATGGCAAACTTGCTCAGTACTGGAATATATTGCCCACCTCGAGGGCAATGTTGATACTATTCATACAACATACGAATTCCAGTTCGGACAATGAAATCTGTACCTCTGAAATTGACCACTATGTTACAATTCACAAAATATAAATCACAATTGACAAATGTTTGCTTAAATTAAAAATACAATGACCTTTAATTTTATTTATCAATCATATAAGCTATAATCATATTTATTTACGTTTAATATGCATGCATCTTCCCAACATGTAAACTTTTGTTACCAACGACATATCTTACCAAAATATGAAATACTGTAGAATCTTCATGTTGCCATTTGTGCATAACAAATAAATATTAGTGTCAGGGCTGATTAAGGGTTATGTGCTTAATGCTTCATGCCCCAAGAGTCGCTAGTTTGAATCCTTTTCCTCCACTTAAACCACTGAGGCTCGATAGAATTTGCTATGGACATAAATGTTACCATGGGTATTCGTGCTGTTGCTAGGGAGCGTAACGTAGGATGCTAGGACCTAAGTGTTTGCTAGAAGCATAAGAGTAATCACTATGGGCAATGAAACTGTTGGTAAGTGTGCTTGAGCAGTTGCTATATGTATGGACCTCGAGGCGGTTGCTTTGGATGCGAAACTTGTTAATACGGACATTATAACAGAACCACGAGAAATGTGTGCTTACTATGTACCTTAAGATGGCTTCTCTATGTGCTAAAGTGGTTGCTTGCACGTAAAGGTGGTGATTAAATAATGCACAATACTGGTTTGTTGAAGGCCTTAGGGTGGTTGCGATATCTTGCGTCAACGTTGCGATGTTAACCATCTAAATAAAATATTTGAAAAAAACCTGAAACATTAATTTTGTTTATCATATTCTTTAAGATATACATGTACTATGATATTGACTCATGTTGTGAAAATTGCGTCAGGACTAAAAATCGAAAAATATGTCTGACGTAATTTTCACATTGCTCATTTGTGAAAAACGCGTACGCAATTTTCACAACTTGTGATAATTACTAACGTGTTTTTCACAAGTTGTGAAAATTGCGTACGCGTTTTTCACAAGTTGTGAAAAACACGGGTTGTGAAAAATGAGGTTCAACACAGCTTCAAATGCATAACAACAGTGTTTAAATAAACATTTTGGCGCCTAATGACGTTACAATGCCAAACGACGTCGCGACGTCAATGACGACGTTATGTCATTATTAAATAAACAATATGGCGTCTATGTTCAAAATTTATTCTACTGCATCTGTATGTTTAAATAAATAAAGTCCACTAATCTAACATTATCCAAAGTCATCAACTACGATCTTTAAACTTTTCCTACAGAACCATTCTATTACATAATATGAATTTAGTACAATTTGTTATTTTTCCTACAAGACATCTCTTTATCTACTAGTAAGTCCTCAACAATGAATTTTGATATGTTGCTGATACACCTTATATTGACTTTGTATTTATTACGTGCCAATATCAGCTTTAATGAAGATTTTCATAAAGTGTACCAGTATCCGGATGTTGCCAGTTATCCGATTTTTTGCAATGAACTTGCACCTATACCATATGGTCACTTGACATTTTATCAATCTTTTATCAATTTGAACATGTCAATATCAAAGAAAACACAACAATTAAGTTCCACAGTAGAAAGAAGAAAAAACTTCATGTGTTTATGTATATTATTGTGTGGTGATGTACAACCACACCCAGGTCCATCTAATGTTGATGAATTCAGTTCTTCAGAAAATGATTTTCAAGTTTTCAACAAACGTGGTCTGCATTTTATTCATGTTAATACAAGAAGTTTAATTCCTAAACTTGATGAACTGCGTCTTCTCGCACGTAGAACAAAGGCTGCTTGTATATGTATATCTGAAACATGGCTCGACTCATCTGTTTCTGACAATGAAATATCCATTGACAACTACTCCATACAACGTAACGATAGAAACCGACATGGTGGAGGTGTATGCATTTATGTTCGAAGTGACTTATCTTTTAACTCTCGATGTGATCTTGAACACAACAATTTGGAAGCTACATGGATTGAATTACTTTTACCCAAATCTAAACCAATATTATGTGGTGTAATATATAGACCGCCACAACAATTAGACTTTTACAATATTCTTGACAATGTGTGTTCATCTTGTAGTGATTTTACTGTTCATGAATCATTTATTTTAGGAGATTTTAATACTGATGTTTTATCACAGAACAAGTGTTCTCTATTTTCATCTTTTAATTCTTTCATTGATATGTTTAATTTTAAACAACTTATTTGTGATTATACTAGAATTTGCAATAAGAGTTCCACTGCCATTGATTTAATCCTTGTTTCTGATCATGAAAAAGTATGTCAGTCTGGAGTAATTAATACTTGTTTTAGTGATCATTCCTTAATATATTGTACTAGGAAAGTGTCTAAATCACCTATTGGTGTCCATAATACTGTTAAATTGCGTTCTTTAAAAAATTATTATAAAGAGACTTTACAAGCTAACTTATTATCAGCTGATTGGAGTTCAGTTTTATTAAATGACAATGTTCTAGATGCCTGGAGTAACTTTAAACATATTTTTCTTTCTATTATTGATAACATTGCTCCTATAAAACAAATTCGCATTAAGCAAAGAACAGAGCCATGGATGGCATCTGAAATATTATCATGGATAAAACAAAGAGATAAATCCTATAATGTTTTTAAGAAAAATAAAAATGAAGAAAATTATGAGCATTTTAAGTATTTAAGAAATAAAACACAAGAAACTATACACACTGCAAAAGTAAACTATTTTTCTGATACACTTGAACATAACAAACATGACTCTAAGTCTCTATGGAATTCACTTAAGGGTCTAGGATTACCCTCTAAAAAAGTTCTTCATCATCAACCCAAGCTAATATTAGTTTAAAAATAGATACAAGTATTTGTTTTGACAAAAATATAATTGCAAAAGCATTTAATTCTTTTTACACTACCGTTGCTGCAAATTTAGTAAATAAATTGCCTACGTGTGTTAACAAGTATGGAAAAAAGTTTGTCAATAAATTTTACTCAGACAAATGTGTCCATTTTGACAGTTTTTCATTTTCATTAGTGTCTGAAAATAAAGTTATTAAATATTTATCAAGCCTAAGTATCAATAAATCAACAGGTTTAGATAACATCCCATCTCGATTTGTTAAAGATGGTGCTTCCATTATAGCCTGTCCGTTGGCTCATGTCATCAATCTGTCATTAATACAAGGTGTTGTACCTGAGGATTTAAAACTAGCAAGAGTAGTTCCCCTTTACAAAAAGAATGATAAAACCGATGTAGGTAACTATAGGCCAGTCTCGATTTTAAACATTATCTCTAAAATTTTTGAAAAAGTTGTATATGACCAAATTGAACTGTATTTTAATAAGAACAATTTATTTTATAAATTTCAATCGGGTTTCAGAAGTGGTTTTTCAACTGACACATGCTTAATTCATCTTACTGATTACATAAGACTTGAACTGGATAAAGGTAATCTTGTTGGGATGATACTTTTGGATTTACAAAAAGCTTTTGACACTGTTAATCATGATATTTTATACATGAAACTTAAAGCATCTGGTTTAGGTAATGATATACTGTTATGGTTAAAATCCTATCTTTCTGATAGACACCAGTTAGTAGATGTGGCCGGTATACATTCTTCTACTGCTCCTATAACATGTGGTGTCCCTCAGGGATCCATACTAGGTCCTCTTTTATTTTTAATATATGTAAATGACATGTCTGCTGTCATCAATAGTAAACTCCTTTTATATGCAGATGATTCTGGCATTCTTGTATCTGGTAAGAACAAGAATGATATTGAAAATAGACTTTCTCTTGATATCAGTCTTATAAGTGAATGGTTAATTGACAACAAGCTGTCTTTGCACCTCGGTAAAACTGAGTCTATACTTTTTGGATCTAAGTTTAAACCTAAATCTGATCCCAACATCCATGTAACATGTAATGGAATAAATATTCAACCTACATCTTCTGTTAAATATTTGGGTGCTATACTTGACCAAAACTTATCATTTGAGACCATGGCTCGTAGTGTTCTTCAAAAAGCTAACGCTAGACTCAAGTTCCTATACAGAAAAAAAGATTATCTCACTCAGCACACCAAAAAGCTATTGATTATGTCTCTAATTCAATGTCATTTTGATTACTCTTGTTCTATATGGTACCATGGATTGACCCAAGCTTTAAAAAATAAGTTTCAAACTACTCAGAATAAATTAATAAGATTTGTATTTGATATGAATTTTAGAGCTCATGTAGGTGCTGAACATTTTAGACTTTTAAACTGGTTACCAGTAAAACATAGGGTAAATCAGATAATTCTGAGTCATGTTTTAAAGATAAAACTAGGGAAATCTCCAGCTTATATGTCAAATAATTTTATTTCTCAAGACACTATCCACCTTTATAATACAAGACTTAGTAACAAAGGTGCCTTTTCTTTACCAACAGTCAAAAGTTTTGGACTAAAATCTTTCTGCTACATCGGCTGTTCATTATGGAACTCCTTACCATCCAACATCACTAAAATAAAAAACCTTCCAAAATTTAAACAAACTGTGAAACAGCATTTTTTAGATAAATTGTCTTAGATCTATATATGTTTTATTGATTCTAAACTGTGATACTTAAAAATTCTGTGATTAATTGTGTGATTATCTAATTAACTGTGATACCTGATCATTTCATGTGTTAAACATTGTGACTATCAACTAAACTGTGATACTTTTAACATTACTATGATTAATTTTATGTATACTGAATAAAAACTGTCTGATACATATTTAACATTTAACATCTACATGTATATTCAATTATCTGAAAGAGTAAGTGCTATGTTCTTTTTTTGTTTGTATTGGTCTCAATTATATTTGCTGTATCATTGCCTCTCTATGTCACGCCACCAACACGTAGGGACCACAATGGAAATAAGGGCTTGCCCTTTTTTGTGCTATCCCTGGTGTTGGTGTGCCTGTCATAGCTTATTACTTGTCACATGATATGTAGTATGTTTATTGTAATTATGCTATGTGTACACTATTCCAAATAAATGTTATTATTATTATTATTATGTAACATCTCTACTGACAACTGGCACAAACGACGAGTCGTGACGGAATAGTTGATACCATTCAATTACATAATACGACGTAAAGAGCTCAACTGAGACGCTTAACCATAAACTATAATACATGCGCTTCAGTATAAACCGATTAACAAGTGTATTTCAGGAATTATTGCGCCTGTCATAGCAGACGATCATTTTGAATTGCTCTATACTTATACACTGAGGGACTACTTCTGGATTCGGTAAATTTTCAAAGTGGAAAAGGGTCTGAAATACGGTATATATATTTGTTCAGGACTGACGTCCCGAATAAATAAAAACCGATATCCCAATGTTCAGGTAAAGCTAATTTAGAAATAAATTAAAATGCGTGCTCCTATAATTGCACAGGTATAATAACCCTAGAGGAGTACAGGGATATACATTTGAATGTTCATAAAAAATAAGTGTATATGTTACTAATATGTAACAGAACCACCTGTATACATTCAATAGTGTCACACACGGCGTAACTGCATTTAACTTATAATCAGTAATTTTCAAGTAATGATAAGTGTTTTTAAATTTGCAAAGGAACTTTTAACTTAAATTAATCACCAATTTCAGAGCTATGAGAAAAATACAACGTGAAACAATTTGACCAATAATCCTAATAATCTGTAATTTCCCATCCATTGATCTATATTAGGCCATGCCAAATTGGACTTTTGTAAAGCGTCAACTCAAGTTTGATAAACCTAGGTACCTATTCACAAAAACACACAAACCGAAAACGAAAACACATGTCCATTCTAGCTAGTATCCACACAAATAAGTACTTGGTACATGAAAGTTTATGACATTATTGTGAGGTTAAAGTAATTCTATAATAAGTATATACAACATACACAGTCATGTACATTTTTATTAATCAAATACACAGAAACAAGGAACTATCAGTATTTCCTGAAACAATCAGTCATCGAATCCTGGAACTAAGAAAATTCCACCAACAATTTTTTTATTGGATTGAGGACTATAAATCCTACGCGCACGCGGACGCTTAACAAAATTCCGATATGGCATGTTTTTATATTA
The DNA here is from genome assembly GCA_025267735.1 of Mactra quadrangularis. Taxonomy (NCBI): domain Eukaryota; kingdom Metazoa; phylum Mollusca; class Bivalvia; order Venerida; family Mactridae; genus Mactra; species Mactra quadrangularis. Next base: position 31,574,051 of record CM046299.1, on the reverse strand, counting down.
TATCATTTTTATTATATCAAATTTATAGCCAAACTACAAAAATAGAAGCATTAAATGACACATCTCCACTGGCAAATGGGTTCCTACATTGGGAATTATATTGACTTATATTGTAAAGGGAGCTTATTCATCTTTAACTTGACTCTTTTGTGAGATATCAGTATCTTGAATGGTTTAACTTGGTGTTGAATGGAAGAATTGACAACAGCCTTGAACTTCAGGCTTATAAGTTTCAGTTTTGCTTGCATTAGCAACAACCAAATAGAAGCATCTCTAGCATTTTTTTCTGGGAGAGTCATGAATTTTTAACACGTACATATACATAGGCGATCTACATGTAGCAGGGTAAGGGGGGTTTCAAAAATGTACTCGTTCATCAGTTTTTATGCGCTAAACTTACTGCCATCTCGACAGACGTTTCAGATCTAGTCAACGGAACTTTTAGACAAAATAGTTCTGTTGAACTTTATTTTACCACAACCACGCAGTTGCTCTTCTCTATGTGTCTAAATTTCATTCCTTGTACAAAATGACATACAACAGAAACTTAAGGGAATTCTGTGTTAAAAATACATTAACTATTCAAATAATATGCTGTTTTAGTTGGCCTATCTTGTGGTAAAATCAGTCAGTCATACCTTTATAGCTATATTACATATATATATATATATATTACAACAAACAAACAAAGTTATAAATAAAATTCAATGTATTTTTAATACTTTATTGTTTTAAACAGACTAGAAACAGTTTTATAATGAATAAATCAAATCAATATTTAATTAAATACATGTAATTAGCAAAATAAGTGACAAATTTTCATACGCATGTTACCTTCATTCACACGACATTTCAAGTATAAGCCAATAAGATCGACACTTCAGTAAACCAATACAAGCAAATAAAAGGTGTTTTAAGTGAGACAGTGTCTGTTTTAAAGAAAGTCGACAAGGTCCTGAACTGAGGACATCATGGTCTTATCCTTTCAAACAACAAATAACAAACACCATTTGCATGGCAAAGACTTTAATGACATTAGAGCATGGGCAAAGACTTTTATGACACGTAGAATTTTGGAGTTATATACATTATTCATTCATACGTGAATATATCCGACAATACATGTATTAGTTTAAGCATATTTATTCTCAGAATATCACAAAATTACAAGAATATACAAATTTTACAAATGTACAAATAAGATATTCCTTGAAAGGATTAGAACGCAAGAAAGTTCTTATATAGTTCTTCTCATTTTGTAAATGATTAAACACTTTTCATGGTTTAGAATGTTTAAATGATCTGAGAAAATGAAAAATGAACTTTGGAAAACATCAAACTAAAAAAAGAGATGGAGGGGTGAGAAGTAGTAGTGACTAATTCTATTTGATTACTAGAAGAATCTTTTTGTTTTGCTAGGTATAACTGGACATAATGGAATATTTATGAGTTGTCATTGTCTGTAAGATAATGGTCGCCAAATAGTAGATTATCCAGGGTTAAATTATATTCTTGGAGATTTGTAAAGAGTTCATGCCGGAAAAGTGTTAATCTTTTGCATTTAAAGAAAAAATGATAATTTGATTCATGTATTATATACACAACACATTCATATATATACTGTATCATATATACATCTTCATCATACATGAAAATTACTAACATTAATACATACATATACATGTTTGTATATGCTCAGACGAATAGTTCTGGCTAAAAACCAGAGATAAAAGTATGCCCATAACAACATGTAAAAATTCACTTTTGAAAACTGTACATACTCGTCCAAGAAATACTATCTGTTTCAACATTCCTAATATTATGAATGTATATTTCAGATATTTAATCTTATGAACTACATGTTAGATTATTGCATATTGCATTCATTACAAAAAGTCGAATTTGAATAAACTACGTGCCCACAACTTGAAGTCTAAGCGTAGAACTGAATATTCCGTGCAATATTCCCGTCACTAACCGTTTCCTATCACGTGACTTATCGCTAGGCGATAAATCAACCCGTATGTTGTATACATAACGGTGAAGACATACGTTCTGTCGCTATACTACGTAACGCGCAGAACTTAAAATTAACATATACGTTATATTACATCACGGTACTATAATGATAGATTGTACCTAAGTTAGCATTGTCGCTATTTATCCTTCAATACATTCCATTACATGTATAGCCAGGGTTATACATTCATGTGCATTTATTAGACACGTCTAGTGACAAATCCTCATGCTAAGTTCGAACATCACTACCAATGTTGATTTTGTTCAAATATGTATGTTATAGTACTCTATGATGGTTCGGCACTATACTGAACGCCTTAGTTCATTATGGTATACATTGTTCGATATTCAAAGCATTAACTTACGTGCATGATTTTGAGTACTATATAAGAGCAAATAATCAATTATTAACTATGCATACAGCAGAAAAGAGTTCAGATAATTTGCTAACACTTAGAGACAGAATTTTAATACAATGGTCCTTAGAATATCTATACTATTAAATTTGCGAGTTTCCTGTTTTGTGGAAGAAACTGCGCAGCTTTGAATAAATCTTTTGTTTGTCACTGGAGCACCTATATACCGGCATATCAAGTTGACAATTCTTTTTTGACAAAGCCTCTTGATATTTGCAAAAACTGCCAAAAAATCAACAAAAATAGTGGGGTTTTTTGTGTCTAAAAATAGTTCTAGATAAAACTAAAAATAGACACGTCAAACCAAACTCCCCGCAGCGGTTATCTCCCTTTATCAAATCAATAACCACTGCCACCACAAGTAAAATTCGAGTTTGATTCTCGACGTGAAGTAAAATATTTCTGATCTTTACTGAATCGAATGTAATCACATGACTGTAACTGCTGTATTATCATGGGGAATCACCCAGAATACGTGCAACCTTCTTGCCATTTTTTGAATATTCACCAAGCATGCGTTCTTTGTTCTCGAAATAATACCCATAAACGGCATACTCACCCATGCTTTTTAAACATGCCTGTTTCGAGGAACAGTTTCGAGAACTGTCATTACCTAAAGCCCATCATACACGATGATTTGGTAAACACTTTAAATAATATGGACCAGACAATAAAAATACTACTGGCATAGGCGGATCTAGCGGGGGGGGGGGTCAGTGGTGTCCGGACCCCCTAGAAATTTCCGAAATGTACCTGTTAATGAGTGTATTTTTTTAAAATGTAAGCCATTTTTAAGCAATTTTTCATTATTTTTCAATATATTTTATTCTGCAAACAATGTATAAGGTGGTTGTGGTTCGAAATTTTGGACCCTTCCAAGAAAAAGTTTGGACACCCCTAGAAAAATTTGGACCCCCCCCTAGAAAAAAATCCTGGATCCGCCCCTTACTGGTATAAAATAAACAAAATGTTTTAATTACAGTTAAACACACTCAGTTTTGCTGACAAATATATAGAAGTATATACATCATCTGGGTGTTTACCGAAAACATTTGCATCGTCGTTAACCACAGTACTTTCTTCCGTTAAACTCCATACGTAACGTGGGCAATTTGACTGGCAAAATCTCGTTTTCATGAGTATGCATGAGGCAGGGAGACCAATCGTCTTCCAAATCGCGTGTAACAATTAAATACTCTTTAATAACAATGACGTCATAATGGGGTTTTCTTACTTAAAATAGAAACCAACGTACATGTTTTTATTTTATTTTTTTTTGAAAAAAAGTGGTTGCGTAATTTCATTGGCTAGTTTTCCGCAGTGGTTTCTTTGCGGAACCAATTAAACTGCCTCATTAATTATTCATGATTTCGAGATTTTTCTAACCAAATGGCCCACGGTACATAACGCAGCTTAGCGGAATAGTGTATCGTGGATAACCGACGATGACGAAGATAGTTCACGAATGTTGCCATATGTAATGCACAGACATGCATGTTACAACAGACTTGTCAGTACTGATAAATATCTCGTAGTCGGACGTAATAAATCAAATAGGTAACAAAACATACATGACTGTAAATTGAACTGTACAAAATGCATGTTTATCAACAAACATAAAAATAAATAAAATTAATGGGACTAGTATATTACATGGTATGTTAACAAAGATGTCTTTCTATGAAACTGTGTTATATCTTAGTTTTCAGACTGGCATTTGTGTAAAAATTATGGACCCTGTTACATCAGCATGGTGCTTAAAGACAGTGATGAGTACTAACGTTAAAATGCCAGAATTGTTGACAGTCGCCATGAATCTTATAATATTTTGCTATTTATTGATTGACCCTGCATTTTCAATTATCTTCATTGTAAATACTTACACAGAGTCCATTTATCTATTTAAATATCCTCGGTGTTACAATAATGCTAAAAAATATCGCATTTTAATTAATGCCCTCCGTATTTAGAAATGTGCACATAATGTTGTTATTTATTAACCAACCCTTGTAGTTAAATAAATGTTGTTATTTATTAGCTCCTTGAGTTGATAGTCTTTCAACAATTCGACACTTAAAACGAGGTGCCTGTAATACTATTCCAGGTAAAAGATTATGAGGGTTATGTGATGGTAGTTCACCGTCAGATGGCGCTAGGATCATATAGTTTTGTAACAACGTTGTAGCAAACAGGAACATCCTATTATATGTTGTTGTAACACCCATACATCCACGATTTCCTACACCAAATGGCATAAAATATCTGAAAATATAACATACCAAATGATGTATAATGTAAACCAAAATTATTACAATATAAAATGTGCATTTATATCAGCGAGTACTATTGTCTACGAAGAGAGTTCACGAATGTTGCAATCGGTAATGAACAAATATGCAATCTCCGCTGGTAGTGTTATAATTTTAATATCAAAAGCAATGCTTCATCCGAAATTATAAAAAATGGTAGCATAATAGATGTGTTCATAGATGTGCATAGATGTAACTATAAAATAAAGATATGCATGTGACAAGAGGTAAAATAAAAATGAACGTATTAAAACTAAACATTAAACAGTACATAATTATGCGTGGATTAATCTGTCTAGTTAACCACACAATAAACTAGCGGTTAATTGATATTTAAATGTTAAAACATAGGCGAAATTTTTGTGTTTTTTTTCAATTTAACTTTCTAATGGTTTTTTATTTTCTATTGAAAATAATTAAATTGTTATCTTCACAAAAGAGCATGTCTAAAACGGGACACATATAACATTGTATTGGTTGAAATATTACAACAGTAAATCTTTAAAAAAAATCTAAAATCTTTCGATACAAATTATCGTTGTTGACAACAAAAAAAGAAACCTCCCGAAATTAAGTAAATATCTTCTTAAGGATCATCTGAACCGATGGTCATTATAGCAGATCAATATATGTACCTTGTTCTTCTCAAGTTAAGCATTTTAGAATTAAAAGTTGTCCAAATTGCATAACTTTGTAATAATTTAAATCAAGGTGGTCGTAATGGCGAAACTTAATTCTTTGTCAATTCACTTCCAAATTGGTTTTGATAATAAAGAACAGCTAATCATATTAATTCTATTCTACTTCTCGGATTTTCTGCGACATTTCTTCTCAAATAGACATGCGACGATTTTTATCGTAGGAAATTTATCAAAAGAGTTATACATGTAATATTTTTGACGAGATGTGTTATTTGTGTACAGGTAGTAATATTGATGGAACTTCGTGTGACCGTGTAAAGAAATGTTTTCAGTCAACCGCGATTTTGATATGTTCATGTATACTGACTTCTATTTTCCCTTCTCTTGTACCCGGATACGCTTCAATTAACTGCAGAGGTCAAACCCTTATCGAGATCTCGTACCACAGGTGCCCCTTTTGATAACACCGCTAGGTTTGCCGTGTTAAATCCATCTTTCATTGTTATGGTTTTTTATCATTGCTAAATCCTACTAATGATTTTTTTCATTCAGCGCCTTCCGCGCTTTGATTTTGCCGTCGGAGCAAAACATTTTAACTGATTCGCATCAGACGCTTAGTAATGAATACATCTGTTTTTGCGACTAGTTAAAGTAAAATGTAACAAAGTCTTATCTCGCCATGTTATCAACAAATCACAGTTGTAAAGTTAGTAAGCGATAGAGCGACTTTGAGACAAACAAGAAAATGAGAACATCAAAAAAGAAATAATACAACAAAACATTCTTAAATGAATAAGCACCAGCTAGTTAACTTTCATTTCATTTAAGAACATAATTTGATTGTAATCACAGCAATGAATGTAAAACATATCAACGCACTGAAACACTGAAATTGTTATGGTAATGAAGGTAATGAAGACATATTTTTGTTTTAATTTAAAAGAAATGAATTTCGACTTTGATCCCTTATAACCAGCAGCTAAAAGGGCATTCTTAGTATCATTCAGTGTCCCCAGGTTTGAAGTTAACATTCACACACATTTATTCTTACTCATTCTACATATTGCAACAAGGCATTCGCAGAAATGAACAAAAGACATTGATAAAAACATCATCAGTGATAAGATATGGACGAAACATTGTTTATAATACATACTTGTTTCTACATTCATGATCCTTTGGTAACAGTTTGCCATCTTCTTGTAGAAATCTTTCTGGTCTGTACACAAAAGGGTCGTTCCAAAATGTTTCATCATGATGAACGTTCCACTGATTACCATAGAGCTGAAATAAACAAGTTCCAGATTTGTAATTAAATAATACTGTAAAATATAGCAGGAGTAGTTCAGAGGTAGAATGTTTCTAGGTATAACGAAGTGTCCCAATTAAACATGGCTTATGTCCCTAAGCACGATATGTTCTTGCTTTTATTTCAAACAGACGTGTTTAGATATATGTGAGTATAATTTCATTCATTTATACATGTATTGAGTTTAACGTTATGTCAACACAAATTATGGTCATTTAACGGCACATAGCTCACCTAACTTAGCTTTCATGGACGTTTGTCAAATGACCAGTACTCACCTACCTACCGACAAGGTCGACAACTTCTTTATATACCTTATTGAAAGAGGAAAATCGAATTTTTGTGAAAGAGTATAACTAGTCCGAATGATACTCGAACCAGTAACCCATTCCGGACAGTAGATTCAAACTACACATCGAGCCCGAGTTATAACAATAATCTGTTTTATCATAGTATAGTTAGCTACTGAAAAACTTCTTTTATTTTAAAAAAGTGACTCCCCATGGAGATTGGTAGATAGATATATACCAATAGTCTGAATATCGGAAGAAATTGGTGTATCATGGGTGAACTCAAAACATGAGACAAATCATTCATAACACCAACACTCCTGGGATTCTCCAGTTACAAATTCTTATCCACGTGAGCAACTGCTTACATTTTTTATAAAGATACAATGTTGTACCTGGACTCGACTATGAACGCTTTATAAGTGAGATTTTACAGTAATACATGTATATGGTCCTTAACCACTCGACCATAGAGCGAGTTTTCAAACGGTGAACCTTTCCACGGCCTTAACAATTAACATATTTAACAAAGGTTAATAGTTACATTTTGTTCCATAACTAATACGTGTACACAAAGCATATGACTATTTTTGTGATCAAAGGTAACGTTTTTTCAAATAAAGGTCACTCTGGTTATGGTCAATTAAATTTATATTAAAGTAATATTAACGTACTGAGCTTCCACGTGGTATATGATATCCATCAATATCTATATCGGATGACGTATTTGTGTGTGTAGCTGTGATCCCTAGATGGGATTGATATCTTAGGGTCTCCAAAATACAAGCATATGTATATGGCATATTATGCATATCTTCTGTCGATGGTTGACGGTCATAACCGATGACGTCACGTATTTCGTCACTTATTTTCTGCTGAACACTTTGGAAATGGACCAATAAGAAGTAAAATCCGGAAATAACGCCACGTGATGTTAATGTTGCTGAAAAAGAAACAAAATGTTCACTGGATATTAAAGTTCTAGAACTTGTATAGTGTATACTAATTTTCGTTTAGAAAGCATATTTAAAATACAAACTATGTTTATCACGATGCTTATGTTGTGAGACTTTTGTGATTAATGTAAACAAAAATATAAAACAGACGACGGTCAATGTAGGATTTCCTCCTTGGTTCCAAGTTTTCAAAAGGGACGGAATCCTCGACAGCTATGCTATTTAGTACGCAATATTTGCCAGCTAAAACACACCGTTTCACCGTTAAATAGTGTTTTAGAATCCGATAATTGCCTTAAAGTGACGGTTATAAAGCCTCGTAGGTTTATAGATCTAAAAGTAACCAACATGCACTTTGGACATGTTCTGTGAAAACAGATAAAAAGTGGTCACTTTAAAACAAGTTTCAATAATACTCTGCTGTGAGACTGTCTGAGATCAAGAGTGTGCTCATCCCCAAGTGCATGGCCACGCCGAGTTCCGTGTTCTGACAATAAAATTTTCGTATTTTGCTGTGATGATGCCAACTTTTATTCAAGTATAACCTGTTTCTTATAAAACCTGTTATGTTAGGATGGACAGGGGTAAAAGATAACTTACAAGTATTTATCAAGTCCATGATAACACCAAGTATGAATTCATCTGTTAACCAACTATCGTGTTCTTGTACTTGTAACAAGTTATGTATAAAACAATCTCTTTTCTTTACATTATATTCTTCCTGAAAATATTCATCAATAAATCATTAGATGAGAGTTAATAACTTTTTAAAACTTTTAAAATTAAATTTAAGATATCGTTGTTGATTTTTACATGGGGTTTCCCCATGTTTAGTAGTGGACTGTGGCAGATCCACATCAAAATTTGTCGCGGACGATTACATTCGGTTGTGCGCGCGCAAATAAAGAAATAATTACCACTGCAATTGATATAGTCCGCATTACGCGTTAACAAGCAGACGATAAAGAAGCACATGTATATCTTATCTAGTTTATGTAAGGTAAAGGTCCCTTGTATGGCTTCCATGAGTTGTATTCACTATTCAGCCATATACTCACCAAAACCCCATTTCTGACAGCGCTATCGGCGCTTTGATTTAAAATAGCCACTGCCTTACCTATCCTAGACACGATTTGATAAACAGAGTTTGTTTACCCTTACACGAGAATTATTCACTGTTCTGAGGAGTTCTCAAACGAAAGGGGGGGGGGGGGTAGAAAATCGAAAGTTATCTAAAATAGATATAGGCTAATATTGAAACAAGTATTACATTTACAATTGGAAGCATTGTGCTACAAACATAAATATCATGGCCGTAATTTAATCATGAGTAAAATTACCCTTTATTGACGAAATTGAATGGATTTTGAACAAATGATTAACCGATGTCAATTAATTGTAATTGTGACATTCCTTTTTGCATACATTTCTGTTTGTTAGACCATGTGGAAACACATCTAGTTTAGCGGACCCCGGAAGTAAATATAAATATGCGTGCGCAGCGTGCTGTTTCAAATGAGCAGACGCGCGAGGGTAAATGCGGCTATTTTTCTGTTATTATGGGGGCTGCCGCCCCCACATCCCCGCTAATATTAAAAATGTGTTTTGTTAATGATAAATATCATATAAACTAACCAATAAAATTTAAATATTCGTACCTTAAGTTTATAAAATAATGTATCATTTAATCTTTGTTTAGAATCCACTGTTCTTCTATACAAGTTGCCATAGTAACCAGGCCAATATCGAAGAAACGGAAGTAGTTTTAAAACAAAGTGAATAGCCGGTGTAATCATCTCATTGCCACTGCGATCAAAATCAACAATAGCTTTAATAACTTGATCATTGTCCTCCATACACTTGCCAGTGAACTGTTGAAAAAAAAAACACATGCATAATGTGAAATTAAAGAGAAAACAAATTTTAAAGATATATCGTGACAAATTGAATATTTCTGGCTGGTTGAAAATCAACGAAATATTGTAACTTTTCAATTAAATCTACTGTAAAGTTCCGCTATAAAAAGTCGCATTGGTTGTGCAAAAACATGCGATTTTTGACGATTTTTCTTGCGATTAACTTGAGATTATGAATGACCCTATATAATAAGACCATTTCAGTATTAAGACTTTTAATATTTTTTTAAATGCACACAGATGCCAAGTCTTGATTTGGAGCAAATAATTATGGTGTACGATTTTGCAGTTAGCTAAAACAAAGGGGTCACATTGTCAAAGGTCTACCAGCGATGTTTGTCGTGTATATCACATAGCATTTTATAAATAATCATGAGATTGTTGATGATATGGCCCCAAGAACATAGCGACATTTGTATTCTTCTGTAAAAATTGAACATACGTTTTTTTCTGCCTTTGACTGACAATAGTTTTTGTAAAATTATTTATGAAATTATCTCCAGAGTTCCGTAAATTTAAAGGTTGTAGGATTGCTTTGGTCTTGAATTCTATTTTACACTTCCCTTCAAAAGTTCCTTCATACATTTACAATTTACATTTTACTAAATGGAATTTCAAAATGTTGTAAATGTAGTCACTTTACAAATGATTAGAATTTTGCCTTTTGAAATCAGTACATTTTTCTTTTGTATATAAGGCCGCTACAAGTTGATCATGTGTTCTACGGATTTTTCTGGGGAAAAATGGGGCGAGCGAGCGAAGGAAAGAAATAAGTAAAATCTTAATTCAGTAGCTTTTTATAGCGGTTTGACCAAATTTTTATGAGCGAGCGAGGAAATAAAAATATTTTTTTGTAAAAACCGTCAAATTAAGGTGCGAGCGAATCCATAGAACATATGATCAACTTGGTGAGGCCTATATCGACAAAATGACTTAAACTTGATATTGGTTCATTGATATAAGTTGGCCTTAGCTTTTGAGGGTGCCAAACAATTTTTCCTGCATCTCTTAAAATTAAATGGGCTGATAAAATTGTGTTTCCATTGCAAAAATAATGAATAAAATCAACAATGATTCACTGATTTTTAAAACATGAACTTGGATGTAATAGCAATTTGATTAATTGTACCTCGACGGAACTTTTTGAGGGCTGTGTATTATTATAAAACTATGTAAATCATCGTAAGGTTATATTTATATAATATTACTTGTTATCTTCCGAGTTCTAAAATATATTAACTACAATGTATATACATGAATTAACTTTTATGATACATGCAATAAGAATTATTACTCCCCTCTCTTTCTCTCATTAAAAATTTCCAGAATTAGAGTCTACTTCTTAGATATCTATGTCAGTGCTGTGATCATTCTGATAAGCTAAACTATTTTCTGTTTCTTGGAATTTCATATAAATTATTATACTCAGTGAAGCACTTGTAGAAATTGCTGATAAAATGCTAGAACTTGATAAAACCAATGACTTCTGTTTGATAGCTTGGCAAAGGTATATACATAAAACATGAACAAAGTGATTTTCATCATGATATGTATTATTTATATATCTGTACGAGAAGCACTGTTTATCTGTATGATATCAGTTTATAAGTGTACATGTATGTATCAACCTTATGTCATTGACAATTGGCGTATAATATAGTGACTAGCATTCAAGTAAAAAGATATAAAACTTGATGGATTTCCCTCAAGATATATAAACATAATAAATGCTTGCAATGAAGTAACTTGAATGTAAACTAAGAGAATATGGAGTAACTATAAGTGTACACTGTAAGTGGATTACATGGTGGAATAAAGGGAGTCGGACCCCCAAACTAGTATGTTCAAATGGTGTCTTTAGTTTACTTAGACTACTCAGGACTGCAAAGAAATCGCTATTTTAAAACATGTCATTATCGGTGCAATTAGTTATAAAACGTCACTTAAAATCTTCATCAAAAAGTGTAAAATACCTCCTAGTTTTCCAGATTACATCCCTCAGAAAATGTTGCCCTCGTGATATTCTAACCGCTCCTGATATCTGCTTTTTCATTTTAAAGTTGATACCATCGGACACCCTTAAAATATTGCCTTAAAATTTGGGAATGAAAATAAACACCCAACCATAGAATTGCATTCTATGTTATACCCTTCGTAAACTGTGTCATCTCCCCCAGATAAACTGGTATCTTTTTATATTGGAAGCTGCCCCTGTATGATATTGCTTTATCAGTCTTAACATACCTTCCACTTGAGTAAAATATTTATACTACATATTAAACAATGAAGGTTTTGTATTCATTGAATTGGTCGTAATACATTGAATAGAACAGTCAGACTAGCTTTCTTCTTTTAATTGCGATGTTTTCTGTAAATTTCATCCGTGCTAGGTACGATCAGCTCGTAAAGAAATCATTAAACACGTATTAATGCTATATGATGTACATACACTCAGAGAAAAAGGTTCTTCGAAACGTTCTCCCAAAAAAACGTAATGTTATTGGAATATAACAAAGCAAAATATAAAACAAATTAGCACTGTCTAACAATGATAGGTAAGTAAGAAAGGACAGGCATGTAGAATCAATTAACAATCGCTCCTACCATGGTCAAATTATTGCAGCAGGTAAAAATAGAAAAGATTTTAGAAAAGATTTAAGAGCGCATAAATACCCGATACATTTCGTTGTAAAACGATGCTTACATTAGCCTGTAAGTTGTCATTGTCAACTCTAAATCTTCTGCACAAATTATTATCCTATGTCCTAGTTATTGCTAGACTCAATTTTTGTGTGGATTGAGACCTATCGATAAAACCTTATTTCAACTTTTTTCGGGAAAAATAAGTAGTTATTTTACGTGCTATTTGAATTCATTCGGTTAAATAACTAAAAGATATATCGGCGAAAACTAATCTTTGTTTTCTTCATAATTTGTCATATTGTAAAAAATATTGTAGATCACTTGACTAATGATAAAAGGCTGACTATGGACCCTGAGATTTTTTATGAATTGGTTATTATTCTTTGACTGATTTTTTTTTGATAGAGTAAGATAAACCTTGCCATGAGCAAAACACTCGAAAAGTCTAGTGCTGTCATTGGACTGCTCTTGTTAAATTCTATTAATTGATACTTAATACACTATTTTTTAGATAATATTACTTAACAAGTTTGATATTTTGTATATATTGAATATATATTATATTCTTTTATTAATAAACAAGTTCAGGTCATCGTTCCTCCAGCACTCCAGTGCTTTGATTAATTTGGTTTCTACACCATTGCGTAAAAGGATGTTTGTATAATGTAATCCTAGATTCTATACTCACGAGCAAGCCAATAAGTTTACACAGTGTGATTTCTAGTTCTTCTATGATGTCAATGTCTTTATTTTTCTGTTTTGCAATCTTCTCCACATACTCATTAATAATACATTGTTGACCCATATCATAAGCTTCACTTCCGGTTCCAGTCGTATACATCGCTTTAAGGGTTACATTTTTAAGTTTTTGACAAATATCGTCATACCGTCGAAACAATATATCTTTGTATGACGGAGCTATGTATTGTCCAATAAAAGAACCAGGTCTATCACTTGTTAATGAGGAACACTCACAAAACACTTTCCTTATTATGTCTGGAGTGTTTAAAACCACTACATGAGTGCCACACACGTCAAACCTATATAAAGCGCCATATTGCTTATACCACTTTGTAAATTGTAAATGGGCGGAGTTTATGTCAAGGCTCAGCCCTAATCCAACAAGAGGCAGTCCTCTAGGTCCTGGTAGTTTATTTAAATGAATACACATGGCTTTCTGTTGTTGTTGTTGTTGTTGTGTTGTTTGTTGCTTTTCCTTTGATCTTGCCATAAGTCCCAACACTACAATAAATACCAGGACACAACACACTAAAATTAATGTCAACAACATGGTTCTTCTATATATCACAATATAACACTGAAAATATATATAACATTTTATTAAAGACCTGCTCTAACAGACATAGGTTGATGTAGGAAATGTTTATACTAATATCTATATAATAAATTACTGTTAAAGTGAAAAGTTGAATTCATGTCGTCTTTGAGTCAAATAACTTGGAACTGTGAATTAAAAAGTATCCTGGCATGAAATTTCTCATGAAAGTATAGCATACAAGATATGCATTGTTATTGAAGCAAATTTTACATAAATACAATGTGAATCATGCACGTTTGTTAATACAGAATCGTGGTAAGATTTGTTCCACAACCTTTAGACATAGTAGCAGTTTTTACCTTTATACACGTGTACAACGAAATAATCCAATTTGATACCTGAGGCTACTGGAATAAACCAAGCAACAGTATGTTCTGTTCTGTTCTGTTCTGGTCAGAAATAAGGTTGAAATACAAGAATAATGTAACCAAATGCAAAAGAAATTCCAAGTACTACCACTTGGACTGATATAGCAAAATAGCTTAATATATCCTATGCTTAAACGATTTCTAATGCAATTAGGCGATAAAACAATAACAGTATGCCGACAGCATATAGTTTTACCATACATTCGAACTAAGTTTGATTTTTCCGCTAGGTACGAAAGTAAGCTTACAATTGTCTTTCTAGAACCATCTGTGTTTCCATCACAATAGATATAGAAAATCAACGGTAAGGCCTCCTGTTTTTTTATATTTCATTCTAGGCAACTTGTTCCCATTTTACTTAAAATTGGTAACAGTTGACTGCGTAATTAGTCCATCATACGTAATATCACAAGGTTAATAAACAAAAATGTTGCACTTACATTAAAGTTATACCACTTAACTTAATCTTTAATCTAAGTGTATTTTATATATAGACTAATCCATGAAATAACGACATAATTATAAATTAGCTACTGTTTGTCCTTACACAAAATATCTTACGACATAAATCATCGTAAAGTCGAAGCAGAAAACATCTCAAAACGTTCATCCACCAGGTACATATAACAAGACAAATCGGGTTTACAGACTATTTTTAAACGTTCATCCACCAGGTACATATAACAAGACAAATCGGTTTACAGGCTATTTAAAACGTTCATCCACCCGGTACATATAACAAGACAAATCAGGTTTACAGGCTATTTTTAAACGTTCATCCACCAGGTACATAAAACAAGACAAATCGGGTTTACAGGCTATTTAAAACGTTCATCCACCCGGTACATATAACAAGACAAATCAGGTTTACAGGCTATTTTTAAACGTTCATCCACCAGGTACATATAACAAGACAAATCGGGTTTACAGGCTATTTAAAACGTTCATCCACCCGGTACATATAACAAGACAAATCAGGTTTACAGGCTATTTTTAAACGTTCGTCCACCAGGTACATATAACAAGACAAATCGGGCGAAAATTGGCGGCTGTATATATTTATTGTCACCAGCAATTCTTTTGTTACGCTCTTATTCTTGGTAAAATTAGTATCGATACTTTGGACAATGCACGTCGAAACTGATCATTATTTCTTATCTTCAAAATATGGGGGCGGAAAGAAATAAGACTTGTGTTAAAATACCAGAGCGTGTTAGAGCGTTCTGTCCCTGAAGCATTGAGCAATAATTGTCAGCTTACGATAAATTTTAAAAGTGAAATAAGTATTAGAGTTTTGTCAATCATACATTTAAAGGACTGGTAATAGATATAAAATATTTCTATTACTGACGTAATAAGGAATAAATGTCATAATTATCATTCTTGTAATCACAGAAATAGATTTAGAAAAATAATTTCAAACTGAAGTTTCACTTAACATTGAACATAACTTATTCATATAAACCTAGTAATGTACTTAGCAATAGAAGTTTAACCCCGCTACGAGTCTAAAACTCAATGTTTCTGGATTACTGCATCGGGTCAGCGTGCTAACCTCTGCACAACTGTGCCGTCGTATTATAAAACTAAACAAGCGATTATGGCGCCTGTATAAAGTAACATGACAACCAAGTGTTGCTAAGATTCTCTGGGTAGTCGGCTCGATTTGATTCAATTTTCCTTACGATTCAATTAATAGAACAAGAAAAGATTAATGCAAAGCATTAAATATCGCCGGATAGTGATACTATTACACTGGGGTCCAAAAGTTTCTTTACACATGTAATTTGTTTCATATTTTCTTTTCTTTTTTCATTGAAATATTAATCCAGATTCAATTTGTTTCATATTTTTATTGTTTATTTATAATAAAAATATATATGGTAGAGCATAATTGACGGTTCAATATAAACTGTACATTAGTTGTGAAACTAATAATGACATGTAAAGTATACCTAAGTATATTCCAAAACATCAAAATTTAACAATGTGTAAAGAAACTTTTGGACCCCAGTGTATGTGTACATACGTCAAAAGGGAAGACAAAGATATATGCGGCAAAAAATACTTCCAGCTGTATTGTCAAACCTATTTTGACTTAATGGCGGTCCCAATGAGCGAGTTAGACAGTAATTACACGGTAACAGCCGAAAAGTTCAGCATGCAGAGACAGTTTCTGTCAGTAACTTACAACAGACAAGTACAAATAATTAACTTTTACATCGTGCATTTAGCGCTTTGTATACGATTAACCCAATCTAAAATTCTCAGCTCTCACACTTGATCATTTACGGCGAGTCTGTAGCAAATCTGTTCACGGAGACGTGCGTTAAATATGTACGGTACGTGTTTTTTAGCCTGGACCTCAATTTAAGGGAGCAGATATTTTACAATGTCTTAAAATATAAATTAAGGATAAAATGCTCTTTAAAATGCCCCCCAAAAAAGCACGAAATTTAATTGCATTACTATAAAACTAAAATTAAAACGATTTCTCGCTGTCAACATTTGTAAATAAAAAAGGACACAATTAAAAGAAATCATGAACTGCTCCTACCATGGTCATCAGCTTCTGACGACTCCAATATACCACCGGCCTTCTGGCCGGCGGTAAATAATATACTAAGTTCAAATATATTTATTATTATAGTGAGCTTAAAACTAATCAATATTGATAAAATAAAAATAGTCAGGGAATTTTAAACATTGATTTTAGAAGAAGAATAAAGCAAATAATTTTCACGATTGATTTATCATTGTAACTAAAAGTCTAAATCTGACACAAACTGAAAATGACTAAAACATACTAAAATCATAATACATGTATAAATTATAAAGAAATGGAACAAGGTATTTTCCGTTTTTTCTCAACTGTCAAAACATGAATAATTTCACGGTGACTGAATGCATTGTTTTTGTACTGGCGGCATAATTCTTATTAAATATATCTTGGCTAAAACATACAATTTGGCATAAGCATCTTTACTCAATCATAGTACACACTTTTGGTAACTCATGAATGTATCATGACGGTCATTTTAACAAACGCATTCACCGTGAAATTATTCATGTTTTGACAGTTGAGAAAAAAACTGACAATACCTTGTTTCATTTCTTTATAATTTATACATGTATTATGATTTTAGTATGTTTTAGTCATTTTCAGTTTGTGTCAGATTTAGACTTTTAGTTACAATGATAAATCAATCGTAAAAATTATACAATAATACAATGTCTATCTGTTAATCGTTGTCTATTAGTAATACTTAGGTGTTATCGTCTTCTATCATTATAACTTAGATGAACATGTTTAAATGCCGGTATCGAATCGGATATTTATCTGTCCCGATTCAAAATCGAATCTGTGCCCCTTACAATCGACTAAGAGGAATCAAATCATTGTGATCCGATGTATTAAGAAATTATTTTTTTCATTCTGCAATGTACAAACAATTGAATCATAAACTGTAATAATAAGAAAAAAAACATCCCCACCTTGAATGTAACGTCTGTCGCTTTAGACAATTCAAACTAAACACTGTGCTAACTTACTTGAGAATCTAAGACGTATATTCAAATGTTTATACTTCAGCTGTAAGTCTGTTTTTTCTCAATCATCTACAGCTTTTACTTTAACATGCCTAATATCTTTTCACCATACAATGTCAGCTAGTTTTTACTTTATAAATGCCAGCTGAATTCCACTATTATAATAATGTTTCTTCACTTTAAAATGTTGGAAAGTTTACACTGCTAAACTGGTTACTATAATCTACAGTAAATTTTCTTGGCAATAAAATTAGTTCACGTTTGTTCCATATCAGTGTATCATCTAAGCATTCATTGTAGTTTGTATTACTGTGAAGAAATAAGCTTTGTATACAATATACTATAAATGTACACTATATATACACGAAAAATGTTGATGAATGAACTTTATAGGCCTACATTTTAACCAGTAGTGGTTACTTATTAAGAATGCGTCATTTAAATCACCAATGAACTTAGCGGCGTTAGTATTACGTAAACTATTACATTAGCACGTCCACGGCGATATTCTACCTATCCTATAAAGGATGAGATGACATATGACATGTTTAATTAGTTGTACTTTTAATTAAATTATTTTTAGATACATCGTCGTCCAATTAATGGAGTTAGTTTTTATCCTAGTGAAATATGAATTACGTAACGCATTATGATGATCATTATTTTTTGGTCCAATGAATGATTTTCATTTATCATTTGTAATAAAAATTTAACTTTGACTGCGGAATGTGGAATTCAATTTTATATGACGTTCATTTCACCGTCACGTAGACCTAATTCATCGTGACCAAAAATGTAGTAGGTGGATGTATTGAGAAATTTGCAAACCCACCAAGTTTGCTAAGTCGGGACGGGTCTTATTTCCAGGTGTATTGTGGGTATGATTCATGGAGTCAGATCAACATATATTTTCTACGGCTATTCTTCTACAAACCTATTTATCAACAAGATCTGTTGTAAGCCACTATAAATAGGGTTGGGTAAATCACCAAACTTTTTTCGGAACGGGTGTTTTTCATGACCAAATGATGCACTGAATCCAAATATGACCTTTAAATTTTTCTCCGGTGACGTTTTATGTTCATTTTTTGCGAAAATTCAAAATGGCAGCCAAATGGCCGATTTTGGTTGTACAGGACCATTTTATATTGTCACAATAGCTTGTTATATCATTTTATAGGTTTTTAGCTCGACTTTTCGAAGAAAATTAGAGCTTACACTGTCTACCGAGTGTCGGCGTTGGCGTTGGTGTTGGTGTTGGCGTGGCAAATCAAGGTTAAAGTTTTTTACAAACTAAAATAACTTCAATACTATCAAAAATATTCAACTCAAACTTGGAATACTTATTCATCATCACTACTTCCACCTTACTATCGAGACCGATAACCCTGGCTCCACTGTTTAAGGAGTTTTGCCCCTTTTTACTTAGAAAACATCCAAAATCAAGGTTAAAGTTTTTACAAACTCCAATACTATCAAAGATATTCAACTCAAACTTAGAAACTTGGATCTTTTTTAACTTCATTAACCTCAACACTGTTAATAATGTTCAATAGGAATACATATTGATCATCTACCTCTCTATAATATTTACATGAATTTCAAAACCAATAACACCGATTCCTAAGAACTGTCAAGTGCGTTGTCTTACGGACAGCTCTTGTTATGGTTGATAAACACGTTTTTGAGGTAAAAATATCAAAATATTTATAAGAATCTATTTTTATTGATAAGTTATGTAATATTTCACCCAAAATCACATAATTTCGTAGTTTTACATCTAATTTTGCATTAAATCAATTTCCAATATATCTTTTTAAAGCCTTTTCAGCTTGCATATTACAATGGTGATACTTATTTCTGCTTTTAATAATGTTAATGCTACTAAGAATGGATTTTTATCACTTTATCAAGTATTCACATACAAGCTTTAATAGCAAATTACCAAATTGCATTCACCGAGCCATGCCACTTTTTCTGTTTTACCGTAAAATGACTTTAAACTATTATTTATAACTAATAACAAACCATCTTATTGTTTAAAAGTTTTTTATAGAAATTTGATGCATAGCAGAGATTGTAAATGAATTCCTTAATCATAAAAATCAATTTTGAAATTATTCGATTTAATTGTACATACAAACTCTTACAAACTTGTACTACCTGTACTTATACATATATACACATATACCAAGCCTTGATTTCATAGTTGTGTAAAGGGTTATGACCATTTAGAAAAAAATATACCTTTTAAATGAATGGATATGTTAGGAATTGATAAAAAGGGAGCACATTGGAATCTGGCAAAGTGTTCAATTCATGCATGTCACTTACAAAGCGAAAAAAAATATATTGTAAACTATTCTTTTGCGCTTTACAAACACTGTTCACTGATTATCTATAAAATATACTGAATAAATGTGTCTTAAGTCTTTACCTAAATGGACATTGGCATAAATGACTTTTAGATGCCCTGGTAAATCGTTTCACTACTTTTGAGCAACAACAACTATTGATCTATCTGCCATCTTTGTTTGCATAGATCTAGCAAAATTATTGTCACTTTGATATTGAAGTCAAAATAGACCTCGTAATCTCACTGGGACGAACAAGTTTTTACAGTAAAATGGTGCAAGATCATTACAAGGACTTTTAACATGATTCTAATTTTAATTAATAGTCAATTTGAGACTTTTTAGGAGTGCAGAACTGATTGCTCTAATGGAGTTTTCAAGACCACTCTGTGAATACAATTTTGAATCCGTTGCAGCTTTTGATTTGAAAGCTTGGTAGTACAGTGTATACATCATGCAAAAATATTTACATTGATTTCTATGTCAACTGCCTATGTATAGTCTAAAGATATGCAATTTTATATGGGAAAGCTGATACTTATTTGTGATGTAAGGTTAAGGTGAAGTGTACTGGTCATAAAAACACAAAAGTATCGCGCAATGTCCACCTTCTTTTACATTATATATGGTCAATTTAGACATTGTTGTTTCATACACATTTTTTTCCTTTTTGATAGGTTCATTTTCATCTTTAAAGTTGTCATTCAATTTAAAATATCATGAAAGCATGTACCAAGTTGTAAAAAGTGTATGTTTTACTTTGATGCATTCCTGTCAATATATCTTGTCCGCATAGACTTATAGATTTGCTTACAACGAGTTGTTTGAGAATTTGGTTTAGAGTTGATCCGTACCATAAAAAGTCATGGTCCATCATAGGAGCCTTCGGAAATTAAAAACTTTACGATGATAAACTAGCAAAGAGAGGCAATTTCTGTGAAATCTTACACGATAAAGATATAAGTATGCACATACTTAATGAAGTGATAAAAAAGAAAGATAACTATCTGCAGTATTATATCTTTAACAAACTTATACTGGTTCATTCACGCTAAAAGCAGTTGATTTGCCGTGGTTCACAAAAAACCAATTGATATGTGAAGTAAGATATCTACGAGCCACAACTGTGTCGCATTTGGTGTAAATGCGACACGTTAAAGAATGTTATAAATTCAAAATGGATATACTTCCTGGAAACAAAATAAGGCAATCAATTTAAAATGTCATCAAACCAGAAAATGTTATTTTACTTATATAGACAGTGTTTTAAAGCGAGTTATGTAATCGTGTCGCATATTTTGTTATTGCCTTACAGAACAATCAAAAATATGCATCGTTTTGTCTTAATATTGTATTAATTATTTGAAATATAGCTTTTCAGACATCTTTTTGGTATTTTTTTTACCTCAAAAACGTGTTTATCGACCTTAAAAATCTATAAAATGATATATTACAAGCTATGGTGATATTAATTATAAAATGGTCCTGCATAAACAAAAATCGGCCATTTAGCGGCTATTTTGAATTTTCGCAAAAAGTGAAGCTAAACGTCATCGTAGATAATTTTAATTGTGATATTCAGACTCAGCACATAATTTGGCCATAAAATCACCCGTTTGGTTTGCACCTTTTAAAAAAGTTAATATTAACCCATGTCTACTATTAAAGGTGTGTACGATTTCGTCTTTTTCTATAATTACTTTACGTTATATTTGAGTTAAAAATTAAATACTGTGTTTTATTGACGGAACAGTACAAAAATGAATTGATATTTGTACTTGCTTAGGCAGTACACATAACTATTTATTTGTTCAATATTTCATCAATAAAGCACGCTAAAATTGACTTAGTCACACGACAAATGCATATAATTATAATAAACAATAGTTAAAAGAGAAAGATGGACAGGTTTCGCTATAAAATTATTAGTGTAACCACACTGGTTCTGATTTAATTTTAAACCACATAAAATTTTGCTCACCATTTACATTTAATAGAATCTTCCACAAAACATGCATTATGATTTAGAGAAAGGTCATGTACTACGTATTTGTCAGACGTGAGATCTATATACATAAAAAATAAAGTTTCATTTTAACATGGAAAATACTGCTATCAAAATAATAAATCAATTAAGCCAGTTTAAAGGTTTGTGTTATAGTTATCTTCAAGTTTGATACAAGTTTTACATCTGAAACTTTATTATATATAGCAAACACATACAAACCTTTGATGTTAAAAGTATGATAATTGACACGTGATTCCCTTTCTGATAAGTATCTAAGAGTATCAATTCACAGAACACATTTTATCCGATAATACGTTCATATAAAGAACAATACACTAAAGAGTGCTGAAACAAGCAACCTTATCTTTTATCACATCTCTTCATTTACCTAATTTGTTTTCAGTTTACATTTACGATTACAGTCCAAATTAAAACAATCACATTCGATTAATTGAATTAATTCCCACAAATACGCACTGTCTAGTTTCAAAATTTTACGTCTCAAATAACACGTACAACATTGTAAATTGAACAATAATAGCTAGTTAGAAATACCATTTTATGTACGATGAAAATCCATCACGTTGATGTGAGAGTACAATAAGTACTGTTTTGTCATATTTAGTGTTTTATAAATAATCTATTAACATAACTTTACTTCGTATATAGATATATGATACCACAGGTAGCTGTATCAACACGAAGTTACCGTAACTTATTGTACGTCACTACAATAAAGTTCCGCTATAAAATCACCTTGGTTAATGTAAAATCATGTGATATTTTGACAATTTTTTAAGTCCCAAATGCTTAATTTGAGAAGAGAAATTCCGTATATTATAACCATTCTGCTATTGTTACCATCGATAAAAATGATTATAAGATTGAAACTGTACAATGAATGTAAAAAATAAATTCTATGTCTTCTTCTCATAGATTATTGAATACAGGATTTTACCTACACAGTTCTTAATTATAACGTTATACGTGACATTTCTTATTCATTTTTGTATATAAACCTGTGTTTTATATCACACTTGAAAGTCTTATACAGTTTTAGTTGTTTATGGTCTAACAATGACATAGTTAATATTTTGATGATTATCAGTATAACTCTTAATTCGAAAGTACGTACACTTTAATTGCATTTATAACATGAATATATAAAATCATGAAAATTAGTATTTTATTCATAAAAAATTATCCTTTAGTCATACAATACAAGATAAATTATTTTCATTACAACTTTTCACACACTAGATCTATGTTTTATGCATATAACTAAGTTATGAATACTCTATATTGACCGTTGGAATTCAGATTAAAACTTTAAAATATTGATGCGCTTCTTCAGGCAAACACTAATGTAAGATTTTTTTCAGTCATATAAGTTAAGATTTTGTTAAGACTAAAAACTCACGAATAATGAAATTTCCATGTTAATTCATTAAACGTATACATGTATGCTTTATTTATGTAACAAATAATACAATAATATATACATAATATGTAGCTGGTATATCTATCAACGACTCATGAAAACTAAATACTTTTATTGATGTAATAAATTCACTAAACAGGATGTGTTATTATTCCGCGAAAATCATGAATGCTAATCATTCAAATAAAAGAGCATTAATTATTTCGTTATAAAACAAGATAAACAATTTTGAATAATGAACAATATTGAAGAAACTCAAACCAACACATCTTACCTTTGATGATTTAAAACCATGAATTGATTCCCAACATTAAACTCGCCGCATGCTTCCATCAGAATGATTCAATAAAATGATTTGAGCCTATTTTATTACACGTAGAAATTCTCCTAATCCAAATAACATGTGTACGAAAATATGATTGCCTGTACTGGTAACCAATTAGATCGTCCTTTCTTAATTTCCGATTTGATAAGAGAAAATCTACAACTGTATTATAAATCCACTTGGGGTTCTTAGAGCAATCTTTACTATGTTACTTGTACGGAAGCACATTACTTCTGGTATTATAAGTTATACATCGTATGTAAATATTTCCAAATTGTAATAATCAAGAGGATGAGTTATACCACAAGTCAGCGAATAGACATTTATATCCTAATTTTTATAACCGACGTTTTACGTTCTCTTTGAAAGATTTATCTTTTAATTCATCATATAAAAATACGGCCGTTGTTTTCACCATACGCTTTAGATCAACTCCTAATAAAATGGTATTTAGTTGGATAATAATGGTTTGCGATGTTCAAAATTGTTTCGAAGTTTTTGTGTAAAAAATAGTGATGAATTCAGTGGATATGTTACATGTAATTTGTAAATTCGGGCATGTTGAAAAATGACAACATTTTTAGGAAATGTGTTAATTGCCAGACCATTTTAGGCATTTTTTCAAAACGCCTCAAAAATTAACTCAGAATTTAAAAATGTTAAAATGAACTTTATGTTGATGCTATTTGAGAAACCCCGTCCTCTCGAGTGTATTGAAATGGTCATCTGATCATTTGTTCTCATGAGAATGATTGTTAATTGTAATCTGAATAAAATTTCGGCAGTCTATGACATTGTGGTATAACAGTAATAGAATCATGAAATGAAAAAGATGATCATACAATCTGCTATCTTTAAAGAACATATTGAATGCTACATTTGACATATTTAAAGAACATATTGAATGCTACATTTGACATATTTAAAGAACATATTGAATGCTACATTTGACATATTTAAAGAACATATTGAATGCTACATTTGACATATTTAAAGAACATATTGAATGCTACATTTGACATGTTTAAAGAACATATTGAATGCTACATTTGACACGTTTGAAGCACATATTGAATGCTACATTTGACACGTTTGAAGCACATATTGAATGCTACATTTGACACGTTTGAAGCACATATTGAATGCTACATTTGACATATTTAAAGCACATATTGAATGCTATATTTGACACGTTTAAAGCACATATTGAATGCTACATTTGACACGTTTAAAGCACATATTGAATGCTACATTTGACACGTTTAAAGCACATATTGAATGCTACATTTGACACGTTTAAAGCACATATTGAATGCTACATTTGACACGTTTAAAGCACATATTGAATGCTATATTTGACACGTTTAAAGCACATATTGAATGCTACATTTGACACGTTTAAAGCACATATTGAATGCTACATTTGACATATTTAAAGCACATATTGAATGCTACATTTGACATATTTAAAGCACATATTGAATGCTACATTTGACACGTTTAAAGCACATATTGAATGCTATATTTGACACGTTTAAAGCACATATTGAATGCTACATTTGACACGTTTAAAGCACATATTGAATGCTACATTTGACACGTTTAAAGCACATATTGAATGCTACATTTGACATATTTAAAGCACATATTGAATGCTACAATTGACACGTTTAAAGCACATATTAAATGCTACATTTGACACGTTTAAAGCACATATTGAATGCTACATTTGACACGTTTAAAGCACATATTGAATGCTACATTTGACACGTTTAAAGCACATATTGAATGCTACATTTGACACGTTTAAAGCACATATTGAATGCTACATTTGACATATTTAAAGCACATATTGAATGCTACATTTGACACGTTTAAAGCACATATTGAATGCTACATTTGACACGTTTAAAGCACATATTGAATGCTACATTTGACACGTTTAAAGCACATATTGAATGCTACATTTGACACGTTTAAAGCACATATTGAATGCTACAATTGACACTGTTTAAAGCACATATTGAATGCTACATTTGACACGTTTGAAGCACATATTGAATGCTACATTTGACACGTTTGAAGCACATATTGAATGCTACATTTGACACGTTTAAAGCACATATTGAATGCTACATTTGACACGTTTAAAGCACATATTGAATGCTACATTTGACACGTTTAAAGCACATATTGAATGCTACATTTGACACGTTTAAAGCACATATTGAATGCTACATTTGACACGTTTAAAGCACATATTGAATGCTACATTTGACACGTTTAAAGCACATATTGAATGCTACATTTGACACGTTTAAAGCACATATTGAATGCTACATTTGACACGTTTAAAGCACATATTGAATCATATTGAATGCTACATTTGACATGTTTAAAGCACATATTGAATGCTACATTTGACATGTTTAAAGCACATATTGAATGCTACATTTGACGCATAAAGTACATATTGGCAGACGTCACAATATCAGACTTCACACAACATGTATGTATATGCCTGCTATATATTTCTGAAATGATTTTGTCAGCATTGTTTTTAGATCCGACTGATAGCTACTGTACCAATGTTATACATATAAAGCTAATGTCTAGTTATGACTGATGTCTGATAGAGACAGCTACAAATACTGAATATAATTACTCTCACTTTCAAGTGATGACATTTCACAAGAAATAACAGTTGATGTCAAATCCACTTTTTCAAAACAGATAATCAAAAGAGACCAGTTCATAATATTAACTGTAATGCCCGTAATGCCCTGAAGGTAGATATTGTATTTAGTAAGTTTTAACACTTCTATCTGACAGATTCTAGCTTTCCAGCATCAAAGTAATAAACAAGACGGTGTTTCTACGGAACAACGTTTTTTTAGATTAAAACGTTAAATGCAGTTGTAATTAACAGACACATTTGAGCTTTTTACAAAATATATGATGTTTTAGTCATATTTCAAAATGCCTTAACTGACAAATTACCAGGAATGTATATCAACAACGTAGTGACCTAGTGTACTCGTACATAGTACTTGTTGTCAGTTCAAAGTTTTACCTGTATCGTGTCTTTACGGCATATAAACTTATACTAGCAATGAATTAGTGGGGCTATACCTGCATATGAAGGATCTAAGAGCGTATTAAAGGAATCAAACGAACAGTTTGAAATAGTCACCTTCGTGTTGATGGTTACAGTTTAACAATAGCAATTCTGGCACTTTAGATGTAGCTTAATGTAGGTTTGAACCAACGATGTCCTGTGATCTTGAACAAGTGTCTACTTTAAATACTGACGTAAATGAAAAGTGCTCATATTTCTTTCTCTAACCTGAGAAATAAATATTTGATTTATTTTAGCATTGGTCCGATCTTATTAAAATCGTTATACTTTAAACTTTATCTGGAAGCGTTAATAGAATCTGATTTTAATATTGGAATTGGTCAGTCGTTGAACTAAATGAATCACAAACACATGAACTAATTAACCTTAGACACGTTGGTTTATAGTAAAACACGTGTTATTACAAAACCTTCAGTTGTTTTCTTCTATGATTTACCTGCGTAAAAATGAGAGACATTCATGGTGAATCAAACTCAAAGGAATAAATAAAGTTCAAATAAATAAAGCTTATAAACCTGTTAATTAATGAAATACCAGCAGGATGGTATCTATTTAATGATAACACACATATATCAACCTATGTCTGATTATATAATTTCCACTAGATAATGATTACATGCTTCCTTGTGAATGGCTATATAAATAATTCCTACCGATGGTCAATGATTTCAGAGCCTCTAACGTCCAGCTTTTTAAAGCAATAGCTAGCTAATTATTACAAGCCCACCATTGGCTTATCATTCAGAACACCTTGGTGATCTTTTAATCAGATACATGAACTTAGAATCTCACCGGGGAATTCCAAATATTAGCTAACGTCAATAAGAAAGCCACACAGCGTCAAATGTTATAGGCAGGATAGCTGACATTTTCTATAAAAAATTCTTAAAAGTTGAAAACTTTTGAAAAACATATAAACTGTTATATTTGTTAAAACAATGGTGTAGGCACCATACATGTTAAAAGTATGTCATTTTTAATATTATAGAGATTGTATCCAGAATGGATTTCTTAATACTGAAGAAATCAGAAATAATAAATATATTTATAACAGCAAAGGTCTGTTTATATGGAAACATGTAGATTCTCGTAAAAACAAATATTTGATGATGATTATCATTGAGTTCCTAATTGATCATGAATCCTCAAGTAACTTTACTGTAATTGTTAGTGTATTAGTTAGCTTTATTTTAATAATATATCGATGGAATAATTAATTCTGAATTTGAAATTTGCTCTTCATTACATTTTGTTATAGGAAATGTACTCTTCTTTGCATCGCTTAAAAGTTACACTGTTTACTAACTGTAGTATGTTCACTGAGCTGCGAAGGAGCGTGTAGTAAATGTGACTGTGATGTATCATGAAAACAGGATTCTGTGTGAGAACGTTTGGAAGGCACTGTATATTAGGGACTGTTGAAACGTTTGATGTAACCACTAATACAAACCTTCCACTGGTAAATGTCAGTGTAATTTATCACTAATCACCATACTTACTTAATGTAATCAGAATGAACTTGCTATCAGATGACATACATTATTATACTTGGATTAAAACATTACCATATATGTAGATACACGCAATTACCATATTACCACAGCCTTTAAGCTTATTAAGCATAAATTTCCGACCATAAATATCACTGATCAAACGATTGTTTTAGTATGCTTACATCAAATTTGTGTAATCCTAAATAACCGCAATTATTCAAGTATGGTAAGAATTTTTGATCATTTATTGTAATTATGTGAGAAAATGTTAACTATGTATGATTAAAAGCGTATGGACGTTAAATACACGTAGCTGTGTTAATAATTAAACAAAGTAAAAACATATTTGGTCATTGTATTACAAAAAATAATAAAAATAGTTCGAAATCGGAGGAATAACTTTCTTGTTATAGAAATTTTGATCTTTGAGAAACGACAAAAAATGTTCAAGAGTATCATGTTGTAGTTCTGATGATATTTTTCAACAGATAAATTTGATTTAAGTACCGATACCAAAATGATACAAAAAGTATTTACGGGTGTACATTTAAAAAAAAGAATACCGACATAAGCACCTGTATTAAGTACAGTTATACAATCCTTGTTTCTTACAGTCCTAGCTTCCTGACTCTTCCCTTCTCTTAATACCTGATCGAATATTTATCCACATTTTGCCATGCCGCTTTCACACGTTTTGATTTAGATGTATGCAATATCAAGGACATCATAAAACACATTAAGCAATAAATATACCAGTAACTAGCATACACATATGCTAGTTGGCTTATCATCAATCTGATTAAAACCGATCTAAAATTTTCCGCTCGCATACTCGCTAATGTACGACAACGCTCTACAGGATATCTGAGTTTACGGAGTTTGGCTTATCATATGACACATTTTACAATTTATTTCAAGCAACTCATTATGCTGTTATAGAAATCTACATTTATACAAGTGTCCAAATGAAAAAAAGTTTTGATTTTTATGTAAACTGATGTTTTTTTCCCAAGAAATGCTGTAGGCAAATCAATTTTAAAAATATTCCATGTTCATATGTAGAACAGTTATGATGAACGAATTAGATGAAACAAGAAGTTACTTTTTATAACAGCAAATACCTGATTATATTAAATCATAATCCATTCTAATACAAACTCAAAGTTACGGTTGTCTTTGATTAGTAAATATGTGTAGGACCAATATGTGTTCGTGTCCGATTCAAAGGATGAGATGTACAGTTTAACCTATTTTAAATAGACATATTTGCTCTATGTATTTTCGTTCATCCAAAAAGCCATCTCACGCTGATTTCAATGTTATACCAGACATTACGCTAGTACATACGTTTTTACGAAAAACGTTCATCTGTTTTTACATATAATTTTGTTTTGAGATACATGTGTGCTTAAACAATATTTTCTTTCATCAAACCCACTTTCCCAATTATCAAACGTTCAACCACAGTTCAAATGTGACGCACTAATTTTAAGTTAATCCGGATTAATGGTTTTGTCGCATGTAAGAATTAAGAAAAAGTGAACCGCTGAAGGATTAAGGTGTTTGTCAATTTCAATAATAATAATAATTATCAAAGGAATTTAACTTTTTAAACAAATTTATTTTAGTTCCAATTTGTAATAAGAAAGGAGGATCACTCTCGATCCAGGTTTCAAGTTCAAAGTTTTGACCAATAAATATGATCAATATATTCGTAAACTTTGTCCGTGTAAGGTCGTTCTTTATTTCATCAAGTTAGCTCGGGAAACAATTTCTTAATTTCTAAAAATATAGATATATTTTATAGTCTCTTTTTACAAGAGGTAAATGCTATTTAATAAACTTATTCCGTGTATAGTCATTTAATATAACTGTGACATAAATTTTAAACTCTGAATACTACCATCAGTTTCATTAAAGAACCTCTATTATTATTTACAGTTATATTAGTTGGTGTCTTCATTTATCATAATTTTAGTTTTGTTTTAGAACGTATAGTACATACATGTATCTTATTTATCTAGTGTTTTAATACTGTACATACCATGAGAGCTTGTTATTCATTGCGTCGTATGTGACATTATAAAATAAATATAAAAATAAATAGGTAATATTCTTGTTAAATTAAATTGATTTTACACCAGAAATCTTGAACTAACTACAATCTAATGAATCTTTCACTAATTGATAATTACAATCAAAGCTGAGACTGACTTGATAAACGAACACACCAATACGAGTAACTTCCCAAGATAGAAATACAAAATAAATATAAAATTACCAACCTTTTATAAAGTTCCTAGTCATGAAGTAGACAAGTATTCTCCCAATTCAGTCCTTTTAATAAAATATTACAAATACAACATGTATATACAGTGTATAATATATATATATAAGACAAATTTATACATCAAATATACATTATATATATATTGTATATAAAGGCATTGATATTCAACATGGGGGTGTATAATCCACCACAAACATTCCAAATAGTCATTACTTAAATAAAATATAGTTAATACTAGTACTTTGATTTTACTACGAGGTAGTTGTGGGATAGTCTGATAGCCAGGTGATTTATAAATATTTTTATATACTGAATATTGAAACTATTTACTGGTGTCTAATTGTACCGCGGAATTATAGTCATTTTATAGTAGATGAATTCATATAGTGTTTTTAATACTATTAATGAGACGCTGACAATTTTATTAAACACGTAAACTCCCTAATCTCAACACAAGGCGATAGAAGGGGGTGTTTTTATCTTCCAGCTTCGCCGCACAGTGTGGTGACTGCAGGAGAAGTTTTCGCGAAGACTATAGAAGACTATATCAATAATATATCCGGATACTATCCGCAGTTAAAGCAATTGATACAGGTATTAGGCGAGTATTTCCTTACAGTGCAAAATACACTATCATAAATCCATTGACTTGCACGCTTCTAGCCACTAGGAAATTGAAAAAACTACTCACCTGACGGCAAATACCTAATGTTTCGCACAATATTTCGCACTGTGTATATATTATATCTGTGGAAAATAAGTAAAATATTCACAGCTTCTTCTCACTTTCAGTCAAGGGGATTTGTTTAGATTTTTTAATGAATTTATGTCATTTGGTTTACTGGCACTAGAGTCCTTAAACATGTTAAATACGTACACATATACTTTAATGTTTCTTGTAAACAATGTATTATCTTACCTAGATCTTCAGAAATCGCTCATGGTAAAACTCAACAGAATATAAGTTCTCATGTAAGTTCATTTCAACGTGATGCTAGTTCTCATGTAAGTTCATTTCAACATGATGCTAGTTCTCATGTAAGTTCATTTCAACATGATGCTAGTTCTCATGCAAGTTCATTTCAACGTGATGCTAGTTCTCATGTAAGTTCATTTCAACATGATGCTAGTTCTCATGTAAGTTCATTTCAACGTGATGCTAGTTCTCATGTAAGTTCATTTCAACATGATGCTTGTTCTCATGTAAGTTCATTTCAACGTGATGCTAGTTCTCATGCAAGTTCATTTCAACATGATGCTAGTTCTCATGTAAGTTTATTTCAACAATTTGTTAATTATATAACTTAAGCTTTTTAATCTAAAACAATATTTGATTTGTTATTTGGCAGAAAAATTGTTAACTGTAAAAACCTGATCGAAAGTCTACAGTTTTTAGCAAAAACAATCTGTTCAAATTTCGCTAAGACTAAGTATATTATGTTTTAAATACAAATGTACGTAGAATCTCTCAGATCAATAGACAGATGGAAAAATGTATTCTATATATTGAAATATTTACCTCAGTCAATCATAATCTAATAATCTGCTGTTCTTCTAGCTTGTAATAGACAAGGCTGATGTAGACACACAACCAGTTAAAGAAATCAGGTTCTGATAATTATATTATCAGCAAAGCTGAATTGCTGATATTCATATTTTTTAAAGATCTAATATTTTTATCAAGACGCTGATCTTAATGTACCATCTATATCATATTAGAACAGAAACCATATCAATAAAGATGCATTACAGAATGAAATTACTGATTATAATCTTGTAGAAACCAAACCAATAAATACAAAACCTAAATTTAGTTTATTGTTGATCTTCATTAGAAATAAAAATCAGGAAAAAACACTTGTATCAAGTTAGAATCAAAGTATCCAAAAAACATACTCATAAGTATTCCATTTTTTTAGTATCAGTAAGTGTTCAAAATTATGATTAATTCTGATGATGTATGTTTCATGACTATACAACTATAATGCTTATAAGGTGCGCGTATGACGTACATCCGAATCTCGTAAATTACATTTTTGAAATGTTGAGTCCCTTCATTTACCTCAAAAAGTCGATTTTGTAGTAAGCTTATATTTGCTACACTGATCTCTCAAAATTGGCGTATTTAGTTGCCCGACCTCGTCAAACATAATTGGGTACCGTCAAGAATATCCTCAGTGGTGTCAATTCTAGTTTCACGGCGTCTCAACGCCGTGATATTGTAATGGGTAGGTTTTGATAGCAATGGGCAAAAGTCACGTGACATAAATCCTTTCGATTTCTACTGCCGACATTTATTAGTTTTTTAATGCAGTCATAGTACAGCCCATTTCCGTTAAAAGTTACATAGAAAAAGCATTTTTTTGGGGAAACCATATAAACAATATTTCTATCAACAGTGCAACACACGAAAAATCAGCGTTTTATATCAACCATTTCCGCAAATCCTTTCGACTCACATGAAAAGAGGACGGTCTAACATACTAACGCAAACACTGACACCATACACTTAGAAGGAAATTATAGTTCTATTACATTAACCTGTCACAACTTAAATAATTACACGGCCAATGAATCTGTTATTTTTAACCCCTTTCAAACTTGTTAAAACCCCGATATTCAAAATCGCCGCATACATTGTTAGATTATCAATGATTCATATTGATTGGTGACTCAATGTTTCAAAAGAGGTTAAATAATAACACATTCAGTGAGTGTGTAATTACTCAAGTTGTGATAGGTTAATGTAATAGAAATGTATTTTCTGCCGGTTAAGCGAAGCGAATTAGGCGGAAAATATTTTCCTTTGATATCATGTTAAGATCTTTGATTGGTTAATTCAAAGTTGTTATGTAGAGTATAAACCAATGAAACATCGTGTTTCATCGCACAAATTATCGTGCGATTCTAAAGTATTTGAAAGGACATTCAGCTTTGGGCGGCTGTACTGAACACTCACAAATTTTTTAATTTCACGATGGACAACGATGTAAATGCTAAACTTGAGCAGGTTTTAGAACAATTGTCGCATCAACGGCATGAACTGAATTCACTAAGAGAGGATGTGAAAGGAAATAACTTCAATGTGAAGTCCGAAGTGAAGAAATTGAAAGAAAAAGAGATTCATTGGAAGTACGAAGGTAATAAAGTGCAATTCAATTTCTGACATTTTGAGTCAAATTAAATGGGGAATTGAAAACCATAAAATGGACTATGTGAATGAACTATTAAACGAAGCAGGTGGTAAAATTCATAAAAGGAATAAACTTATACGCATAGCCAATACTTCAGAGTGCGGTTGGGAGCGAAGATTAGCATAAGATATCCAAGGCAGAAAATAAAGCTCTACGTAAGCGCAAACGTACTCAACAGAAGAAAACTACTACTCCGCCAGTGAAAAATACTACCGGTATTTCAACATACAGTTTTACTACAGGGAAAGTACCACAATATCCATGGGGAAGTCAACATTCGATACATCCATTAGCTTATCCACAACCAGGGACATCTATTTTTCGTCCCTTCAAGAAACAACGAGGAAGCTGTTTCGCCTGCGGTGAATTCACCCATTTTAGGAGAAATTGTCCACACGTGTCCAGCAAACCAAACCAGTCAACAGTTGACACCCCCAACAGAAAATGAGCAAGCCGGATTAAAAGATGAGTATAATAATATTATTGAAACTTGTTTATGTTTTGAATTACATGGTAAAGACTTTACGCACGATTATTTTGAGTACGAGCAAGGACAAAAATCTATTATTGTGAAAGACAGATTGAAACAAAATTTAGAATTTTGGAAAAATATAGGTTCTTGTAGTTATATATTAGACGTTATAGAGCACGGATATAAAATTCCATTTATGACTTTGCCTCCTTCTTGTGTATTGAAAAATAATCGATCGGCGATTAGTGAGGGTAAATTTGTTTCTGATGCCATAACAGACTTATTATTAAGAGGACTTGTAGAAAAGTGTGATAGAATTCCTACTGTTGTAAATCCGTTGACTGTATCAATTCAATCTAATGGCAAGAAAAGACTTATTCTTGATCTGAGACATGTAAATTTGCATTTGTGGAAACAGTCTGTAAAATATGATGATATCAAAGTAGCACTTAATTATTTTGAACCAGGTTGTTACATGTTTAAATTTGATATACACTCTGCATATCATTTTGTATCTATACACCAACCTCATACTGAATATTTAGGGTTCTCGTGGAGTAATGATTCTGGACAAATTGTTTATTACAAGTTTTTATGCCTTCCGTTTGGGCTTAGTTCGGCCTGTTATATTTTTACTAAGCTTATGAGGCCACTTATTGGTAAATGGAGAGACGATGGTTTTGGTTGTGAAAGAAATTTTGATGAATGCTTAAAAGTTTCAATTTTAGTAAAAACAGATTTAATTAATTCGGGATTGGTTCCTAAAGCAGAGAAATGTCTATGGGTTCCTTCTCAACAAATAGAATTTTTAGGTACATGGTTAGATTCCATTACAAATAGTATAACTATACCAGATAGACGTATTCAAAAAGTGATAGACACTTTATCATGTATACATACATCGATTAAGAAGCACAGGAGGGTATACGTTAGAACTGTTGCAAGTTTCGTTGGACAAATTATATCAATGTTTTTAGTTTTAGGTGACATAGCTTTAATTATGACTAAGTATATTAGTATAGATATCGTACAGGCAAGGTCATGGAACGCTTATATTTGCTTAAGTAAAGATAGTACTGACCAACTTGACTTTTGGAAAGAAAATGTGTTATTGCTTAATTCTAATAGAATCAAAGTTGAAGATAATTTTACGAAAATATGCTATAGTGATGCCAGTAGAACCGGATTTGCTGGGTACGAAGTTAAAACAATAATGGGTGTTGCCCACGGTCAGTGGTTACAACATGAAATGTTAAAGTCGTCTACTTGGAGAGAGTTAAAGGCAGTATATAGAGTTCTTTTATCGTTGAGACATGAATTGAAAGGTCATAAGGTCAAATGGTTCACAGATAATCAAGCTATCAGCATAATTGTAAAAAAGGGGTCTATGAACAATTCATTACAAGATATTGCAATAGATATTTTTAAATTTTGCATGACTAATAGCATTATTATAGACATTGAATGGATTCCACGGGAATTAAATGATAGGGCCGATTATTTATCAAAAATAATTGACAGGGATGACTGGGGCTTATCGTTCTATATCATGAACTTAATACAAAATAGATGGGGTAATTTGGAAATTGATTGGTTTGCATCCAAATATAATAATAAGTTTCCTGTGTTTTATTCAAAATTTTGGAATGAATCATGTTCGGGAGTAGATGCTTTTACTGAATATTGGGGTGATAGGTCAGGCTTATTTGTGCCCCCTATTTCATTAGTTACAAGAGTTGTAAAAAAGATAATGCTGGACAAAGCAAGTGGCGTATTGGTCGTTCCACTTTGGGAAACTGCAAATTTTTGGCCCTTTTTATGTAAAAGAGGTACTTTTGTTTCATTCATAGTAGACTGGATTGACCTCCCAACAGAACAGGAATATTATGTTCCATGCCAAAATGGTGCAGGGATGTTTGGTAACGAAAATTTAAAATTTAGAAAGCTTGCATTAAGAAATACAATTTTAATTTAAATCAATACAAATTTGATTTGAACGGTATAAAGAAAATAGGCATGACCGTCGTTATAATGGTCACGTGTTGAGAGAAAACGTATAAATTGAAAAATAACTTAGAAATTAACTAATGGTATTGCATAGGCATGACTGCCTTTATAATACTCATGTGTTGAGTGAAAACACGGAAATTTTGGAAAATAACTTCGAAATTAACTTATTGTATGCACAGGCATGACTGCCTTGATAATAGTCACGTGTTGAGTGAGAACACGGAAATTTTAGAAAATAACTTCGAAATTAACTTATTGTATTGTATAGGCATGACTGCCTTGATAATAGTCACGTGTTGAGTGAGAACACGGAAATTTTGGAAAATAACTTCGAAATTAACTTATTGTATTGTATAGGCATGACTGCCTTGATAATAGTCACGTGTTGCGTGAGAACACGGAAATTTTGGAAAATAACTTCGAAATTAACTTATTGTACTGCATAGGCATGACTGCCTTGATAATAGTCACGTGTTGAGTGAGAACACGGAAATTTTGGAAAATAACTTCGAAATTAACTTATTGTATTGTATAGGCATGACTGCCTTGATAATAGTCACGTGTTGAGTGAGAACACGGAAATTTTGGAAAATAACTTCGAAATTAACTTATTGTATTGTAAAGGCATGACTGCATTGATAATAGTCACGTGTTGAGTGAGAACACGGAAATTTTGGAAAATAACTTCGAAATTAATTTATTGTATTGTATAGGCATGACTGCATTGATAATAGTCACGTGTTGAGTGAGAACACGGAAATTTTGGAAAATACGCTATAATGTAGATTATATTTATGTATTTGCTTAATACAATTAAACTTGTTTTACATAGAATACATGTAGTTGTATTAATAATATCAAAGACAATTGAATATAATAATGTATCTTTGTTTTACAAATGTATTTTTTCAGTGTTACTCAGATGAAATTGAAAGTTTACCTGATGTATTGGTCAGCAAGGTGACCTTGATCCCGGAAATACTAAAGGACGCACGTGCTGACAGCACCACCAAAAGTTATCAAAGAAGCTTCATGAGGTGGAAAAAGTGGGCCCTGAGTAATTCTGTTGGTGAAAAGGACATCTTCCCGGCTAATTCATTCTTGTTTGGTATATATTTATGTTCTATAGTACAATCTACAAATTCGTACAGTGTTGTGTCAAAATGTTATTATAGTGTTAAATGGTTACATGATTTGTACGGTATGAAATCACCTACTGACTCTACACTAGTTAAAAATATATTAGAAGCCTCGAAACGCAAACTTTCTAAGTGTTGTTAAGAAAGAACCAGTGACTGTAGAAATGTTGACTAAAATGTTTAATTCATTATATACTGAAAATAACATTAAGAACCAAAGAACCATATGTGCCTGCCTTATAGCGTACGCAGGTTTTTTGAGAAGTGATGAATTATTACATATAAGACGTTCAGACATTGTATTTCACTCAACTTACTTGAATATCTTTATTGAATCTAGCAAAACAGACATTTATAGGGACGGGCATTGGTTAACTATATCTCGTACGGGTACTATACTATGCCCAGTTTTAAACTTAGAAAGATATTTAACTTGGTCTGGTATTGACCCAGATTCTGATGTATATATATTTTGTGGTATCTCAAAATGTAAAAAGGGGTATAAATTAAAAGAATTTAATAAACCTATATCTTATACTACGATGAGAGAATTATTCATTGATGCATTTAAAGATCATGTGACTGATATTTCAAAATTTGGTTTGCATTCATTAAGATCTGGAGGCGCCACTGCTGCAGCAAATAATGGCATTAAAGATAGACTTTTCAAAAGACACGGCAGGTGGCGTAGTGAAAACGCTAAAGACGGTTATATTAAAGATCGTTTATCAGAACTTCTCAGCGTATCACAAAATATAGGTTTATAATGATTGGATGATTTTTGAATTTAGTACAGTATATGCATTTTCATGTACGAACGTATAGATGGATGGTTGCCCGTTCTTTTAAGTTCAGTATAGCCACTAGCCCAAGTGCTAAAATACACGTTATACAAAAGTCTTGTTTTTGTTGTTTATAGATCATTATTCAATGATCTGGAGTGTTCAAAGGAAATGTATTTTCTGCCGGTTAAGCGAAGCGAATTAGGCGGAAAATATTTTCCTTTGATATCATGTTAAGATCTTTGATTGGTTAATTCAAAGTTGTTATGTAGAGTATAAACCAATGAAACATCGTGTTTCATCGCACAAATTATCGTGCGATTCTAAAGTATTTGAAAGGACATTCAGCTTTGGGCGGCTGTACTGAACACTCACAAATTTTTTATTTTTGTTTTTAAGACACAAGGTTTCAAATTTGTCGTGAGGTGTTAATTGAAAGAGATGTATATGTCTAATTTGAACGTTTTACCATACGTCTTATCAATTTGAAGTATTGTACGAAGTATATTGTTGAACACATGGAATTGTCAACTTATATAATAGTTTGTAATGTATATATAGTTTAGTATAGCCACTAGCCCAAGTGCTAAAATACACGTTATACAAAAGTCTTGTTTTTGTTGTTTATAGATCATTATTCAATGATCTGGAGTGTTCAAAGGAACTATACTGACGTATGTACTGACACCAAAGATAAAGAAGGATTATCAGACCATGACTAATTATAATCATATTATGTATTGTATACAGGCGTAAGTCATTCGGAACACCTCGACCTTTCATGAACGAATAATCTCGGAAGGATTCGTGGGGGGTCTTTACTGGATTTTTGTGATTTTACTACCTACGCGAGGCGAAGCACGTAACGGTTACACAAAATAGTTCTAGTAGTATAGACCAGTTTACGGATGACGTCACAAGCACCTGCTACCTATATTTGGCTGATTTACTGGTTGGCAGAAAGAAACCAATGTTTACATACATTTGAGAGCAGCAGAATTTTTAAATCAAGATAACTTTTTTATTTGTTGGCCGATTTTTATGATATTTATATTGATAGAAAGCTTTTGAAATTCATATTTTTAAAATATAAGAAAATTGCCAAAATTGTGATTAAAAAAAATATACGAGATGATTTAAACCTGTCATTTGAACTATTTTCTTGCCGGTTTAAAGGACTAGGTTTAAACACTCGCTAATATAAAACAATTCATTTTTGACAAATAATTTTTAAATATTCAAAATATGAATTTCAAGACCTTTCTAATGATATAAAATACTAAATTGTTTGATGAAAAATGACTTAGTAATTGCAATTTTAAAATTACTGTGTTTTCATTGTATTTACTCGCTATCATTTCTTGCCAACCAGCAAACGGTTACCTGTAGTTTTTATCATCTCCTTGTTACTATTTATAGACATCATAACAATAACAATGAACACACAGATCTTTGTCTAAACATATTTATTTGTTTTAAATTGAACCAAATATTGTTCATCGGTATCATTGAAATGTGTAATTTCAAATTTACGGACTAAAATTGAAACTTCAGTAATCGCCTTAACGATCGTGTATTTGTTTACTTCAACACCGGTTTTTCCAAAATGGCGTCTAAATATGTCCGAGGTTATTCGTAGCGAATGGCCGAGGAATTCCGAATGAGGCGTTCGTATGATAATAGATTTAGTAAACATACTGACGACATACGCAAAGAAGGATAATCGATCGTGACTAATTAATTATAAAATATTCTATATAGAATATATAAGAAACTAGATGGGAGACCGTGCAAGCACGGGCTTTAGCAAACTCCTCACAGTGCTTAAGTTGATAAAGGGAGATAACCGCTGCGGGGAGTTTGGTTTGACGTGTCTATCTTTAGTTTTATCTAGAACTATTTTTAGACACAAAAAACCTACTATTTTTGTTGATTTTTGGCAGTTTTTGCAAATATCAAGAGGCTTTGTCAAAAAGAATTGTCAACTTGATATGCCGGTATATAGGTGCTCCAGCGACAAACAAAATATTTATTCAAAGCTGCGCAGTTTCTTCCACAAAACAGGAAACTCGCAAATTTAATAGTATAGATTACTGACGACATACGCAAAGAACGATCATCACTCGTTGACTTTCTACCTCTGCTAAAATACTTCGTGCAAACTGATATTTCTATTGTTATCTATACTATTAAATTTGCGAGTTTCCTGTTTTGTAGAAGAAACTGCGCAGCTTTGAATAAATCTTTTGTTTGTCGCTGGAGCACATATATACCGGCATATCAAGTTGACAATTCTTTTTTGACAAAGCCTCTTGATATTTGCAAAAACTACCAAAAATCAACAAAAAATGGGTTTTTGTGTCTAAAAATAGATAAAACTAAAAATAGATACGTCAAACCAAACTCCCCGCAGCGGTTATCTCCCTTTATCAAATCAATAATTAAGTAGCAAAGCGTGACTTAAGCACTGTGAGGAGTTTGCTAAAGCCCGTGCTTGCACGGGCTCCAATCTAGTTATCATTTAAATTGCATGACTGTCTCGTGATTTTCTAAAAAATAGATGCAACTAATTCTCATACCTGTAATATCAAAATGTCGAAAATCAAAGATGTTGGACAGTTTTGCACAAGTTAGATAACGGGAAATTAACAAAAATGAAAGTAACCATTGATTTTTTTAAACGTGCATCTCTGATTTTTCACCTATAAACATAGAGCAACTTATTGAACTTGATTACAAAGTGTAGCCACGCTATATATGACGTAATACCAGGTTGCATTCGTCACTAGTATGATAATACCATATAAGGCGTTGTTTACACACTCAACCAACACAAATGCGTATAAAGTTTTCCAGCTATACTGGAATTTGGTAAACTTTCAAGGGCCGTTTATAGACTCTTAGTAAAGGTCAATATCATTATCGCCGGTCGTTGGACCGGCGATATAGACAATTATCAAGATTTGAGCATTTTGTAGTCAACACCGGTTGCCTAAAGCCAATCAAAACGATGCATTTGAGGTCATATGATGAAAAAATGGACGTCGTAAAGTCAAATAAGGGGCGCGTGAATAGGCTCGTCGAAGCCATGTTTTGTTGGGTTACCTGCTTGAATTTCCGAAAATACCTATATCAATATATAAACGTGTGCGAATCTAAATCAATGGTTTTACATAGGGCGCGCTAATATCTGGTATTCTATAAATAGACTCACTGGTTTTACATATCTTTACCAGCCCCGTGTTCAGTAACTCTACTGTTAGCTAACGTTAATGATACGGGAGAACTCAACCCGAAGACAACTCAACCCGTGCAATACTCAACACAAAGTTGTGACAACTATATTCCTTTAGTATGATATTGAGTCGTCTCGGATTGAGCTGTCAATTGGGTAAGTTGTTCCGATTCTTCCGTTACGGAATGTTCAAGGTAACTGAACACGTTGCTGCATGGGCACGCTATAATTATTGTATTCTAAAATAATTATACTTAAGACGGTATAAAACGCTAGCGCATATTGCTTGTATGTTTTTACTCTAAGGAGTATACACGGCTAAACGGCGATTCAAGCATTTTTGGAAATGCTTAAACTTGTAATTCAACACGTTTTAAAGCAGCGGGTGAATGTAATGTGTTCACTGAGCTGCGAGGGGAGCGTAGGGTATTACCTAGTACAAGGGCTTTACACTAGTATTCGATGTATATCGAATACCGGTATTGTAGGTTCGATAGATATATCGGATCGATCGTTTCCGTATCGAACAAAATATCGATCAATGACAGTTATACTTTTGTATAATACAAAATCCTGGCCTGCAAATCGGTTGATATCTGTTTCTCACTGTTCCTGCCAAAACTTTTTTTTCTTAATTTATCGTTTTTCGACAAGCACTTAATCCTGCCTGAAACACTCAAGAGAGGGGTTGGCAGTATACAGAGATAAAATATTTTGTATAGCAAATCAACATCCTACTGCTTCTGGACAGTTCGGTATGGGCTAATCTGTGGACGAACTATCTCATAGTATGACACACCTTTACGCAAACGTCTTAGACCGGTTACGTCATGTTTTGTTCTTGGGAAGTAGCTGTTGCGGTTTAAATGTCTCTTTTTATGTACTTTGATTTTCAATTTGCCCGGAGACCAACGATCGCCCCCTATTATACAGATCACTTCTGGGAACCAATAGTCACACGGATTGGTAAGGACAGATCCGCAATGTAAGGAGCACTTGACTGAACAGAAGCGATATGTCATGTAAATAGCTTAAGTTCTGAAAGACTATGTTTTCCCTTTTGCCGATCTTTTTAAGCGTCATGCAAATACGGATTACTGGAAATAAATCCAACAGAAACCAAACATCCTGTCGGCATAAAGATGGTGTCTAGATCCAGACTATTCTCGTACCCCAAGGTTATCAAGATTCTCGATCTAACTAGTATCGAGAATCTTACTAGGCTCTGGGAACGAGAATGTTACATATGACCAGGAAAACTTTTAGAACAAGTTACCTTTTTATTACTGAAAAACCTTAACATGACAATTCAATATAATGCTTTTTTGAGTTACCTTTAGATTATACTTAATAATTCTTTTTTTGTTTGCCGTGACAAT
The DNA here is from genome assembly GCA_025267735.1 of Mactra quadrangularis. Lineage (NCBI taxonomy): Eukaryota > Metazoa > Mollusca > Bivalvia > Venerida > Mactridae > Mactra > Mactra quadrangularis. The sequence goes on along the minus strand of CM046299.1, from coordinate 31,531,035 downwards.
CACTTTGCTGCATTTAGCAGCATTTTTTTACTTGTAGACTTATTCAATCAGATTGATTTCATAATCATATAAATACGCTGTAACTACACAGAGTCGGTATACATGTATACATGGTCATATCTAAATTAGAACGTGACTGACCTGTACAAATCCAGCCACATGAACGTACAAGCATTTTCATAATCGTACATATCGATCATCACCTTAAAACACGTTGTAACACAAATGTTTGTAAAATATCTTAACATCCAGTATTATCACAGGGTACTCTCATAACACTGTGGTTCTTCATATAGAGCCAATCCAGCCTCGCATCATTGAATTGAGAAACAATTTAAACTCACTAGACTGATCCCACTTCAAGTTTCATTTACAAATACAATAGAAAACTAGTTTGCACGACTCGTGGCCATTTCATCCTCCAGAAATTTAATTAGCAAGCACTTAAATGCAATAAAATCCAATCGAAAATTCAAAATTTCAAAATGTCTTACCTCTATGAATGTATCCAAACGACTGATTTTGCAGGTGCGAGCTTTACCTGACGTATAAAAACCAACACCGTCCCTTCAAAACAACAATACATTTTTTATTGTTATGTTTTTTTTTTGCTTTTTAATGTCATATTCAACACATATTTAGGTCAAATATACGACGACCAGCTCTTCCTGCTATAGGTTTCCTGGACACTTTTCTATCACCAGTACTAACTTATCCTACCACGAGGCCGACAACTCATGTATAGGGTATGACCTACCGCGACCGGGCTCGAACCCGCGATCTCCGGATTCGAAGTCAGACATGCTAACCACTAAGCCACGGCAGCGGCTCAAACAAAACATTCACGTAACACTATTGTTAAGATTTCAATACAACGCACGAAAAAGTTTCACTCACGAATCTCGACCAATCAGAATGCATCTTTAGAAATTGACCGTTATTGAACAAGAAATTTATGTTAGCTGATCTCTAAAAATTAAACGCAGGGCAAATTATCAAGTCTGTAAAGACTAAATGGTCAAATTATCATTTCAATTGAGGTTAAAATACAAAATTCCCGTGACGTCACTCGGTAAGCCGCTCGGGTGATTCCGTACATTAATACCCGCACAGAATTTCGTTGTACTTTCAGTTTTAGAAATCAATGTTACATTCGAACTTTCTCAGTCTTAAAACTGGAATAATCTTAATCTTACTTAAAGTAATATTAGTTAAGTCTAACTTTGTAAAAAACTGCCCAATTTGTAAAAGCGACTAAAAGACTACCGGCAAAAAAGGATTAGATTAATTAACTAATACTTTTCTTTCCCCAAACAATTCCAATATATCTAGTGTGTTCATGATTCTATTAAATAACAAATCCAAGATATGTCTGTTTGTGCTTCAATAATGGATATACGTGTAGATCTCAGGCGCGTAAGAAGGATCAATATTGGGGCCGCAGATAGAGTGGGTACGGGAAGGGTGTCCCTTGTCGACGGTCGAATTTTTTTGTGAATGTACGCCTCTAAAACTCGATTTCCAAAACTTCCAGTACCACCTGTTTAGGAACAAATCTTTGTATTAGACCTCAAAATATGTAACGTAAATTTCATAACTTTAATTTCTTCTCTGGTCTCACATTCTAAAGACCACATTGAAAAATATTTTTGTTAATTTACATGTTTGTGACGTTATAGCTGAAATATACTTCGCTTAGTGATAAACAGTAAAATGCACTAATTATGTGAAATTCAACTTTTGACAAAAAAAACTTCACTGAAATGAGCATCTGTGTTATATCTGAAGTTGTTTAGTTTCTCAAGTATTGTGTGTATGTATTCAATCAAACTAAATATCAAACGAGGATGTTTAAGTAAACGTATACTTTCACACACTTAAATTTCATCCAAAGAATAGGTAAACATTTGTAAAGTAAATATTTATTTTGTTCATGGAAATGATCACATACAGACCAAGAATCTTCAAACATGGGCCACCGGATGCATGATCCCTATACATTGTAATCAGTTCACGTGAGATTTTGCGTATAAGGAATAAAAAATCGGCATGTTTTTCACCCTTAAGTTTGGACAAGAAATATATTCCACTTGAATGGAAAAATGTCTGAAGCACTTTGAAGTAAAGACAAGAGATGACGTGAATACTAAGTGCCGTCAATAAGATTAGTGAATATTTTAAACTAAAATTATTACGACTTAATTACATGTATTTCATTAGAAAGAGAGCATTCTAATTTTGAGATGTTATTTACACTTAATAATTGTTAGGCAACATACAACACAAAATGACGAGAAAATCTAGATAAAAATGTACACAATTTTTAATATTTCTGAAAGAAAGAATTTGTCACTTTTAAAGACAAGAAACCAAGATGGCATGTTTTCAGTGTCTTTAAATATGTTTCAAGCTCACTTCAACTGTATAACAGTATGAAAATCTCTTATCTAGTTTTTCTAAACGATATGAGTATGTGAGATGTTTGATTTTTTTCAACATGACTTTTTCGTTCGATTTTTGCTGTGAAATGAGAAGACGCAAGTTATTCCCGAATATTAGTTTGAAAACAAATTGTAGACAAAAACAGCTGTTTCTGCTGCGTCTGCTAACTTTTTATTCATTGTATTTTGTCGAAAGCTTCCGATAAAGCGCGATTTACAAACAAAGACAAAAATAAACAGTAAATATTGAATTTGCTATTATTATGACTTCTTAATATTGTTGTGTAGCTAATTAGCAGAATAGCGGGCAAAATGTCAGATAACATTTATATCCACAACCTTTGTCACAGTGGTAAACAGAGCTGAAGTGGTCATGTCATTTTCAGCAGCTCGTTCTTGATGCAGCCAGTTTATAGCAAAATATAAAATAAAACACATAGAATGACAAAGAGTGATGAGATTGAATATGTCATTTATTAAAATATAAATGACGATGAAGAAAGACAGTATATACATATATACATTAAAAACAGCAAATGATATAAATAACACATGAAAAACATTATATACATCATCAAGAAGTTGGCGCAATGTCAGATAACATTTACTTTACACGTCCATGTTTAAACAATAATAGAACTACTTGTCAGCGAGTTATTTGCTGGGATTTATTACCTGGTTGTATTCCTACTTTTTTGAAATCTGAGGAATATCTTCGTAAAAGAACGCTGAGGTTGTTCCAAATGCGTGCACAGTACTTGGCTACTATATGACACAAATGGTTGAATAATTGATGTAATGCGCAGACGCTCACGCTGGTGGATGTTCCGGCGGGATCATGGGCCGTGAATTCGATTATGCACCTTGCAACCATGGAATTTTTAAGGCTGTCTATCATTAATCCATTTCGTATACTTTGTCATACTTCCACACCTTGCTCTTATTTTGATTTTAGAAATTCACTGACCTGAAGTATACAAAACTTTGTAATATTGTAATCTAGAATCACATTTCTTTGATGATCTCAAGAATTAACTCCCAAGCGTTCCACGTGCGCAAATCTCCAACCCTTTTTTTAGTCTTTCCCAATAAAGTGTTAAATAACTTTATTTCCCAATAAATAGTAAACACGATTTCTAGTTCGATTGTTACCTTTTACATATGTATGTATGCATTTTGATACATATATGTAATGTAATGTGATAAATAAATAAAATAAATATTGTTCTGTTCTTAGTTACCACTACAGGAATCAGACGACTTCATTCTCCACAGAAAACTTTAAACTCGTTGTCTAATGGCCTTAAAGGGTTAATTTAATTTATAATAAATTTTCTATATGTAATTTATCATTCAAGTATTGTATCACTTATAAAGTACATTTTTTCAATATGTAGTTAGGTTTATAAAAATATAATATTAAAGTAATTACGAAAAATGAAATAATGAAAAACCTAATGGAAACAAAGATTCGCCCATACGTATTATGGCATTTTGATTCGTCACTTGAAATTTGGTAACCTTTTCCAGTTACAAATTATTCGGGACGAATCTTTGTTTACAGTTTGATTCGTCCTCGAGAGGTTTCGTATTCAACATTTTTCCGTTACGAATTTTTTTGGGGGAACGAGTCCGTGTTTACATTTAGATTAGCCTCTAAGTAGTTCGTACCTATTTATTTCAGGTAAATAAAGAATACTTATGAAGGGGGGGGAGCATATTTGTTTACATTCTGAATCGTCCCGAGAAGTTTCCTACTCATTTTTTATCGGCTACGAAAAATGTTGGGGACGAATCTTTGTTAACATTTTGATTTGTTCCAAGAAATTAAGTACCCAACTTTTTTCGGTTACGAAATATTTGAGAACAAATCTTCTTTTACACTATGATTAGTCCCCAAGAAATTTCTTAGCCATTTTTTCCGGCAAACAAAAAAAGTTGGAACGAATCTGTTTTACTTTTTGATTCGTTACGAGAAATTTCGTACCCCACATTTTTTCCGGTTTAGAAAATATTTGTAAACGAATCTTTGTTTACGTTTTGATTCGTACCAAAGAAAATTCGCACTCAACATTTTTCCGGTTACTTGAATTTTAAGGGGTGAATCTATGATTACATTTTGATACGTCCCGAGAAAATTGAGAGCCCAATTTTTCCCATCGCGAAATATTTGGAAACAAATCTTTGTCTACATTTTGATTCGTCCCGAGAAATTTCGTACCTAACTTTTTTCCCGTTACGAAAAATTCTGGGGATGAACCTATGTTTACATTAAGATTTGTCCCGAGAAATTTCAAGGGGTGCGAATCTTGGTTTAAATTTTGATTCCGCTCCAAGAAATTTCGAACCAAACTTTTACCTTCAAGAAAAATATTTTGGACGAATCTTTGTTTAGGTTTAAATCGCCCGGAAAATTTCATACACATTTTTCTGGTAACGAAAGTATATGGGGTGAATCTTTTTTTTATTCGTCCCCGTGTTTTTTTTTCGGTTACAAAAATACTTGGGGACGAATAATTTGTTTTGATTTTGATTAAACCCAAGAAATTTTGTTCCCAACTTTATTCGGCTATGAAATATTTAGGGGACGAATTTTTGTTTACTTTGGATTTGTCTCAAAGATATTTAGAACCAAATTTTTTCCGGTTACGAAATATATTCCGGTTTTTGGATGAACCCAAAAATATTTCTGACCCAAACTTGGCCGGTTACGAAATTATTTTGGGACGATTCTTGTTGATTCGTACCCAAGATATATCGTTTCTAAATTTGATAGACACGAAGTTTTGGGAAGCACTTTCTTTTTTATATTTTGAATCGTACCCAAGCAATCAAATCCTTTTAAATAAAACAGCAACACAATTTAGTGAATTTACTTAGACAACAAACATCTCAAGGACACAGAGTTCGAGACGTTTTTTATGCTATTATTTATAATTTTACTATTTTCAAAAACTTTGTTGTATGGCATTTTAAAATAAATGTCCACAAAAATCAATAAAAAAATGTGTTCCTCATCCCTACAAGTTCAACCCTGTCTGTAAATTCTCATGTTAAGGCCAAAACAAATTGATGATGAGTTCTATGGATTTTTCTAAAATAATGGGGCGAGCGAGCGAAGATTTAAAAAAATCTTAATTCAGTTGCTTTATATAGCGGTTTGAAGAAATTTTTATGAGCGAGCAATGAAAGACAAATATTTTTGTAAAAACCATCAAAATTAAGGTGTGAGCGAATCCATAGAACACATGATCTATTTGTTGTGGCCTAAAGTTGGGCAATTCATAAAAATGAAAACATTACCAAAACAGACCATTTTCAGACTACAATAGTTCATGTACTTCATGTACTATACGTCTTTATACATGTATTAGCGGATGCAAATATTGCCGTTTTTTTTAATGTTTATATATTAGAGGGGTCAATATTTGGCGGTGTGAAGGCTATCTTCCAATACTAATCCATGCTCGATTTAATCAAAGCACAGAAGACGCTGAATTTGTTTGGGTCTCGGAATATCAGAAAGGTGAAGGTTGTGTGGAAACAATGAGATATAAATGTAATATAGATGCTATAAATTCAAGAAACAATGACACAGGGTTATAAATTTATATTTTAATGAACTGGAAATAATGTAACATTTCAATATATTAAAACTTATCTAAACATACAAAAAAGTATCCTATATCTAAACATGCAAAAAAATAACATTATTATATCCAACATATCTTACAACAAGTATAACAGTATATTTATATTAATAATATGGTCAACATAATTTTTTTAAGTTTAAATAAGTAATATAATCACTGTCACAAACTGGTTTGTTATGTGAAATCAACTTTACATATATTTCTTGTTTATAAATAATACCAACAAACGATAATGTATAATAAATATTGCATGAAATTTTATTAACAAACCTTTCTTCTCCGTGGGTTGTTCTGTTGACTCTTCAGCGTGGTTTGATCACGTAACAAATTGAATTTGTTATATAAACTAACCCATAGACGAACGCCTTTTAATTGAAGAGTTCGATATTGACGTGCGTTTAATCAAAATTATTTAAATATATTACCAGTAATTTGCGGAAATGTTACAGAATTGCACAATATTAGAAATCTTCGACCAATCGGGAACTATATTTTCTTCCCTGAGCAGATTTGAAAATTAATGCGCCTGTTATTTGACAATTAATCTGGTTCCCTGTCCTATTATGGTTCGCAGGAGACCAGTCCATTTGACAATCTTCACGCAGTGATCTCCCCTGAATTTTTCGGCGTTAATGTCCATGTAAAGGGAAGTAACTGCTTCAAAAAAGCGGACTACTTTCGGCATTTGCAATTAACAGCATTCGGGTCTGAAATTTCGCTACCATTATTTGTTTGGTCTGACGACCCAAACAAATAAAAACCGCCAAAATTAAAACATGAACAATTTTCAAATTTTGTGTCTGAATTTGTTTATCTGAATTTTATGTTACTTTGTTTCACAAAGTTAATTAGAACATATAAACAAATCTTCTTGAATGAAATAACATGTATTGTTTTATTGATTTATTTAACTGCTAACTTATTACATGAGTACACTACACTGCGCTGAGCTGCGCTACAATACTATACAATGCAATGCGATGCGATGCGATACGATACGATACGATACGATACGATACGATACGATACAATATTTTTATTCTAAATATAACTACTGTATCAAAGAAATCTTTGAGTAACTGTTGTACGTATATTTAACCATGTCCTGTAAATAATATGCATTAGTCTCGTTACTGACTTATAATTATACAGATGATTGCTTTACAAGCTACTTCAATGCATCTTATATGAGTATGTACACATACAGGACACGAGGATACGTATGTAGTGTTCACACAATTGTTTTATTTTTATCAGAATGGATAAATTTGCAAAATCTTCATCATATCAAGAAATAAATGTCTATATAATAGACATATCAAATAATCATATTTATGAGAAAATGATAAAACGAGAAGCAAAATCACGTGAGAAACATCTTGGTGTAATACAATCTATCAGTGGTAGATTTCCATTTGATATCGATGATATTCGTCAATCAATGACAGGAACCTAATTCTTCAACATCAACAAACTTACATGTAACAGCGATTTAAATCTTAAAGTATATGACACAAATACAACATATATAAAAATGATTAGGATTTTACGGATATTTTTAATAAATTTAATAAACTTCTCGGCCATTCGCTGCGAATAACATAATCTAATACACAAATATGCGATCGTTAAGGCAATGGGTGATGTTTCAAAATTTACGGACTAAAAACGAAACATCACTCAATGCCTAAACGATCATATATTTGTTTACTTTAACACCGGTAGTTTCAAAATAACCTAATAGAATTTCAAACTAACCTAATAGAATTTCAAACAAGAGCAGTCCACGGACAGCGCGCTCGACAATTCCGGGTATTCGTGTAATCGACAGCAACAACAAATCAAAACTCATGCTGGAGTTATGCAACTTAGTATTTGACATTCATTCCTAACCCCGTTGACATGTGTGAAGTTTCAAGAGAATCCCTTCAGTGAGTTCAAAAAAATAATGTTGCACCAAAAATTTTAACCAAAAAAAATCTAAGTATTAGAGGGCCATAATCCAGGCGAAATTCTTGCTAGAGTTATGCAACTTGGTATTTGACGTCAATTAGTATCCCCGCAGACATGTGTGAAGTTTCAAGTGAATCCCTTCAGTAGTTGCAAAGATAAAATGTTGCACCTAAAAACTTAACCAAGAAATTTCTATGTATACAAGGGCCATAATTCAGTCCAAATTAATCCAAGAGTTATGTAACTTGTTATTTGACCTCAAATAGTAACCCCATAGACATGTGTGAAGTTTCAAGTGAATCCCTTCAGTTGTTGCAAAGAAAAATGTTGCACCTAAAAACTTAACCAAGAAATTTCTAAGTATATAAGGGCCATAAATCAGTCCAAATTCATGCAAGAGTTATGTAACTTAGTAATTGGCCTCCAATGGTAACCCCATAGACATGTGTGAAGTTTCAAGTGAATCCCTTCAGCGGTTGCAGAGAAAAGATGTTGCACCTAAAAACTTAACCAAGAAATTTCTAAGTATATAAGGGCCATATTTCAGTCCAAATTCATGCAAGAGTTATGTAACTTGGAAATTGGCCTCCAATGGTAACCTCTTAGACATGTGTGAAGTTTCAAGTGAATCCCTTCAGCGGTTGCAGAGAAAAGATGTTGCACCTAAAAACTTAACCAAGAAATTTCTATGTATACAAGAGCCATAATTCAGTCCAAATTAATCCAAGAGGTATGTAACTTGGTATTTAAATTCCAATGGTAACCCCATAAACACAAATAAAGTTTTAAGTGAATCCCTTCAGTACTTGAAAGGAATAAAAGATACATAAATGTCGCACCTAAAACTTAACCAAGAAAGTAAATTTCCTAGTACAAATGTATATAAGGGCCACAATTCAGTCCACATTTAGGCAAGAGTTATGTAACTTGGTATTTGACCTCCAATAGTAACCCCGTAGACATGTGTGAAGTTTCAAGAGAATCCCTTCAGTAGTTGCAAAGATAAAATGTTGCACTTAAAAACTTAACCAAGAATTTTCTATGTATACAAGGGCCATAATTCAGTCCAAATTAATCCAAGAGTTATGTAACTTGGTATTTGAACTCCAATAGTAACCCCGTAGACATGTGTGAAGTTTCAAGTGAATCCCTTCAGTAGTTGCAAAGATAAAATGTTGCACTTAAAAACTTAACCAAGAATTTTCTATGTATACAAGGGCCATAATTCAGTCCAAATTAATCCAAGAGTTATGTAACTTGGTATTTGACCTCCAATAGTAACCCCGTAGACATGTGTGAAGTTTGAAGTGAATCCCTCCAGTAGTTGCAAAGAAAAAATGTTGCACCTAAAAACTAAACCAAGAAATTTCTAAAAATATAAGGGCCATAAATCAGTCCAAATTCATGAAAGAGTTATGTAACTTGGTATTTGGCCTCCAATAGTAATCCCGTAGACATGTGTGAAGTTTCAAGTGAATCCCTATAGCGGTTGCAAAGAAAAGATGTTGCACCTAATAAAAGTGAATCCCTCCAGTACTTGAAAAGAAATAAAAGATACAAAAATGTTGCACCTAAAAACTTAACCAAGAAGTGTTACGCCGACGCCGACGCCACCGCCAACGCACAGCTGAGTAGGATAGCCCCACTATTCTCCGAATAGTCGAGCTAAAAAACTGTATATAATATGTGTATAACATGTACGTGTTTCTACATTAAAATCCTAGAGCTAGTTGTGTCACAACCTGTTTTGTAATGAAAACACGAATTGTAACAATGATAAAATATCATTACGGCCGTTTTTAAGGCGAACATAATTTTTGCTGTTTCTACGTTCCTACGAGCTTACAATGTATAAAAAACTGATGTTCATCCGGGCTCACTTTTTTAAAAAAATGACTTAGTCAGCTCGAAATTCATTAAAATGTCAAAATGTAGTAAATTTGGCAAGTAGCTGGAAAACATTTATACACGTCGTTTCATGCTTCATAATCACACCCAAAATCATTGGTTCATAACCTTCATGTATTTTTATGTACATGTATTACATTAACTTTAATATCTAGAAAGTTTACGGCTTTGCATATAAACGTTCAATGTGTGTTAGCATCTTTAATATAATCATTGTACTTCAATCTTCACTTGTTTTATCAACGGTTCAATAGCGCACATAATTGCATTAAATAGCGTTTGAGGAAAAAGGTACTATTTGACAATGATGACAACTAGAACAAGAACAATATTATTTCTAATTTGTGGATTATTATGTGAATTGTGCATTTATGGTCAGTAAACTTTATGTTCATTGTATTTATACTTATATAATTATGTCTGAGTAAATCTAAATTATTATGAAGTCGACTGGGTGATTGAGCAAATTGAACACCCTGTAAACCATCAACAATTAAAAATGAATTTTGAAAATACTTTTCATACTCTCGCTTCAGTCGAGTAGCCGCTGTTTTGATTCTGTAGCACGCTCAACACTAAACCCAGCGAGCATGGTTCCCCTTATAACCTTCCATGAAAATTCGGTAGTAATTTTGATTTTTCCTCCTAATATTGGAAAGATGTCTGTTTCTCGAGGAAGGTTCTAAAGGCGATTACTGATGTAAAAAGTTGTCATAAAAGCTGGTAAGTCAGTCTGTGTACAGTTTTGATAAACGGCATAAAATTCTAACTATTTGGTTACCATACTCTTTGATTGAAAACCTTCTTCATTGTGTATCTTGCCAGTAAGAATTAATGTCTTTATTATCTGTGTCTATATCAATGATTTAGATAAAACAACCATTCTGTCGACCTGAAAAGACAGAACATTTAAGGGCAAACATGAAGAATGTACTTGTACAGTATCGAAAATTACTAATGTGCGGAGACCCTAAAGTAACATTTTGAGATGCTTTTTTTACGTTCACATGTTTTTCATTTTAATGTAATATTACTTCCTTTGTTTGTTCTTCGAAATACTATTTCGTTTCTACGCAAAACAATATTTCGAGAAATAAATAAAAATAATACTGCGTTAAACAGAATACTGCATTAAACAGAAAAAATCATAATAAAAAGGTACATGTATTTCAAATTGTCTTTTAACGGCTCCGTACTAATGTATTAATTTTGCACAAACAACCGGTGACCCGCTTAACCTGATGAAAAAAGGCTAAAACAGGCAAAAATGATCGCAGTATAATTTTGATTGCCAACAGTGGGATTCTATTGTCATTATCATTAGCTATGCACACCAGAGTATTACTGGTACCGGTACTTTCGACAGAGCAAGGCAAATCTGCACATTATCTAATATTTTTAAAACATGCAGAATTAAAGAAATAAATGCGAGTTAAAAACAAAAAGTTAAACCGAAACCTGTTTTCCGAGTTTAAATCAAATTTTATGTGAACTTTATTTCGCAATGCAATCTGTAACCATTGTGTTAGTCTTTTCAATCTGTCTTCCCTATACATTCTGTTTTATTTGTTACCCCCGAAAACTGTATATTGTCCAAGAAATCCACATTTAATTACATTTTACATTGGAAAATGACCTTTTTAATCCAGGCTTCATCGGTAACGATTTTGTACCTAGCCGGAAAGCAGTTGAGGTTACATTTATATTCTGTTTATAGTATACTTTTAACTCATACGACGTAATGATTGGTAATTTATTCCACATTTTAACACATGTTCAGTTAGGTCTGCACGGCAAGTCTAACTCACAGTCATATGTACAATGTAGTTTCTAATGCACACCCTAGCCAGTATCATCTCTCTAATTAAAAGTGATATAGACTGGTAAATGGTACAATACGGTCGTTTTCAAGTAATTGACAACAGTTTTTAAACAAAACATAACATAAAATTAAACCGTAAATTACAAGATAAAAACAATCAGAGTGATTTTCAGTTGCTTTTTAAAGATAAGTTTTCAATATTTTTCCATTTACAAGATGCTATATCTACACTGGTGTCATTATAATAGGTCTAAATGACGCTTTAAGAGCATGTTTGCTACGTCATCAGAGGTTTCTGGTGTGGTATTTGGCGTTGTAATACTTCCTAACATTCTCTATTGAATTAAGACTAGTCCACACAATGTTTTGTCCCTAAAGGCAATGTTGTACAACTTTTCATCTGTGTTGCCGTGCGTTATTATCCATAGTGACACACCAACTACACCAGCATGAGGACGCACGAAGGTACGAAGAATCTCGTCCCTATATATCTTGCAGTCTTTGGGAGCCAATTCCTGATTGCATAATGTTCTATTTGACCGCCTTGTATTGTGCATGCCTCCCTATACCCCAAAATGGAACCGAACCCTCACCAAACCTGTCATGCTCTGGTATCACTAAACCAAGCAAAACAGCTTAAATGCTATCTTGACTTCATTGCTTTGTTTCAATATATTGGGGGTTTTACTCATAAACCATAAAAATCTTAACCACTTTTGTCAAGACATTTATATGCACATAATTGACAGACAGACCAATTTTCATTATGTCATTTACCGTAATATTCCTGTCCCTTTCATATATTTGTTGAGTATACTATTATAGTAGGTCTCAGTAAAATAATTTGTATGTTGATACTGTGTTAACACCTGCACAAACTTTGTTGTACCTTTATATTCAGGCTGACAGATTGTTTATAGGCATGTAGTAGTCTACTTAATGTACATTTGAAATAAGAACACAATATGCAAAGACAACATTATATATGAAGATGTGAATAAATGTGTTTAATTATGACCAATTTTTAAAATACATTATATTTGGGTCATGGTCAGTTTAAAATAGCATCACCCCAGTAATACAATCAGTACCATCAGTGCATTTATTCTAAATATTGGATCGACTGACTCTAAAATGACCATTAATACAAGTACTGAATGAATCTGATGTTAATTTTACTCTTTATGTTTTAGTAATGATGTATCAAGCGCAAGTATCGCAACATAAACAACTAGGCCGTGAGCCAGATACACTTTTGCTCCCCCCCAGGGGGAATTTTCAAGACCCATATTTTTTTATTCCCCTATCTGTCCTGAGTACAACAGTACAAAGTTTGCAAGTTTCCAGTGGGGCATTGCTGAGAAAATCAACTTTTAATTGTATAGGTAAATAGCAATTTTTGTTCCATTTTTATCGATTTATTTTTGCAAAAACCATTAAATCATGTTTGCAACACCAAGTTCTCATTATATTGTTTGTCAATTAAACAGAAAATGTGTTTTTTGTGTTTTATAAAGGAAATTGCTGTTGATACTGAGCTCATAAGTACCTTAAAATGTAAGATACGTTACTGTGCCTTTGCGCGCAGACTATGAAACATAGCTACATAAAGTAGTCATAATACACTTGCTTTTTAAGATATACAATGTTGCTGTATGTAAGAATAAGATTTTTTTCTTGTTCCTCAGAAATTTTAACTTACACACAGCTCTTAAACATTGTCGCCAAGAGTGTTGAAACATACATGACCATAAAAAATCCATTTTTTTCAAATTGGAAAAGATATTATAATTGTAAAATATTTTAAAACATAAGATCAGATATGAATATATATGAAATAAAAACGATTGTCATTAAGTATTCAATGACATTTCATTAAATTTCACATTTTACCAAACTTTTCGGGTAGACATTTAAACATGAAACATACGTGACCATGGTTTTTCAACTAATGTTAAATATCTCAGTTTACATTCACGTTTACTAATTAGTCTCTCTAATGAACTCTTCATTTTATGATTACTACTTTTACCATTCCTCAGGATCGTCTAGAGATAATGCTGTCTAAAGTATCAAATGTAACATACGTGATGTAACATACGTTACCTTTAAAATGATATACCGATCTTAGAATGCGGCGAAGGGTTAAACGATGACATATTGAAAATTGGTTTACACCAAAAATGTTATCAACAATGAATAAAGTCGTTATTATCTCATTGAAAAATATATGACATCTTCAACCAGACTAAAAAAACATGAAACTGTGTGCGTCTCAATGGCTTTGATAAATTAAACTATGAAGATTGTATAACCATTGCATGCAATGTAAGCATAGAATCCTTCATAGCAATACTCAAATCGATATTTTTGCAATTCATTTGTTACTTCAATTCTTACTAGATGTAACCAAATCTCAAATGTAACCAAAGCGTCCACTGTTCGCTTCTTATTCAATAAAACATGGTTTTATGAATTGAAATATACGTTACGTTTGGTAAGGTATGTTTCGTATGAAATGTATCATAGTTGATGCTTGTTTGTTCGCTTGTTTCACAATGTTTCGCTTTTTTGGAAACTTGAAACGTTTAAGTTCTGAATGTTTCTTTTATATTATGTCTTTGAGTGTAAAGGAACACAAAATGTCTGTTGAATTTAACAGCAGCGAAATAATGTAGTTGGACTTTTATAAACACACGTAACCACAGGTTGTTGTAATTCCTGACTACACAAACAGCATAATTTATGTCGGGATTTATTTTTGTCGTAGATGAACTATAATACGTCGCGGAAGATTTTGTTGCAGAAATATTTAAGGGAACATGGTACACAAGCATGGTACAACAAATTGATAATGATAAGGAAGAAAACACATCGTTCATGCAACAACGCCAATCTCTTATCCAATTGCAAACCCTTGAGGATGTAATTTTGGGTGACAAATGACTTTTTATATGAAATAAGTGTGCCAGTACCTCATGGAATATCTAGGAGAACGTTTTGATTTTTACTTCAAAGTGAATTACTACATGAACTTTGAACACAATTGATCTGTTATGCTTTTCTGAGACTAATTCGTAACCTTTTTAACTCTTAATTTTAACATGTTTCCCTTAATTTTGAAGGCAATCCTTATTGATATAATGAACAGTATTTAGATATGACACAGTACATAGAAAATAGTTTGTGATACCATTAAATGTTTTAAACTGTTGTACTGGGTGTGACAGATAAAATTGGGATGTGATAGTTTAAACAGTGTTGATGTAACATACGTTACTACCTATATCTTTCTTTAGGCATTCATAATTATGAACTTTTCAGTGAGTTAAGTATATAAACTTTTAAAATGTATTCATTGATTTTGACTGTTCACGGCTATGATACTTAAGTTTCTTTCGATTTTTCCAAGTTTGAAAGTCATTGTTTCAAGGTTTATACATGTATTTCTGTAATTTTCCATAAGTTGATCTAAAATTTAAGTCATATTTGAGCGAATGGGCGTTCTGAATTTATCATTTTGTGGTATGTATTTCCAGTATCAACCCTTTGCCTTCATAAAGTGCTTAAATCATAGACAAACATACAAATACAGACAAAAAAATAAAATTTTATAAGTGTCGTCCGTATAGAAACATACGTTACCATAGAAAATAGGTGCTTGTATTCAAATATGTGTAAAATCTATTTAGTCTGACTAACGAATGACCCTTCCTGTAAATACTTTATTCATTTGTCCATCTTGTATAACTTTTATTAATAACTGAAAGTTATCATTAAAATCAAGAAATAAAATTATGTAAAGTGGAGATTTCCTATATGGCTGACATAAGAGAACAGAGAAACGATGCATTTGGTTTGTTTCTATTTTTAATCTTGCCAAAACGAACGTACTCTACCTGTCAAGTGACTCTCTTGAAATAGCAAGAAATAAGGGACGCCAATCTGTCTGTTATGTTTATTGTTTTAGAAAAAACGACATTTTCAAAACTAAGCTAAGAACGTAATAGGAAAAAGCACCATTTTTCAGTGTTGAAAAGAGGTATGAAAAGAGTCCCTCAAAATGCCTGACTCCTCACATATTGGTGTTAAGAAATCACCGTACTGCTTACTATCGGAAATGCACAGGAATGACGCTACAGGGTAACCCAAAATCCAAATTGTTGTCAAAAACAAAATGGCTTCATAATTAAGATGTGTCGAAATAAAGTACCGGAGGACAGTAATAATAACTTTTTGGCATAGAAAATGGCCATAGGGGGTCATGAAGTTCTAAGTCCCAGAACTCTGTAAAGCCCCAACAAAAATTTGCAAACTTTCATAAGTGAATTGCAACTACCATGTGGGTTTAATAATCATACCATAGATTACTTCCAGGAGGAGCGATGTCATATACTGGCTTTAAAAGCACTTATGGTTTTTACCGGAAAATGAGAATGAGTGATATTTCAAAGTCCCATAACTCTGTAAAGCCCAAAAAGAACTTTGCAAACTTTTTATCAGTGAACTGTTACTTTCATGTGGGTTTAAAAATATACCATAGATAATTACTCCCAGGAAGGAGCAATGTCTTAAACTTGCTTTAAAAGCACTTATGGTTTAAACGGAAAATGAGAATGGGCGATATTTCAAAGTCACATAACTCTGTGAGGCCTGAACAGAACTTTATAAACTTTCATCAATGAATGCCTACCACTAAATGGGTTAAGAAAATCACACATTTGAAAATTCCCCATGTGGGGAGCAATGTCATATACTGGCTCAAAGTCTATTATAGATTTGACCAGAAAATGAGAATGGGCGATATTTCAAAGTCCCATAACTCTGTAAAGCCCCAACAGATCTTTGTAAACTTTAATCAGTGAATGCCTAACATTATATGGGTTAAGAAAATTATACCCTTGAAAATTCCCCGTGTGGGGAGCAATGTCATATGCTGGCTCAAGGGCTATTATGGATTTGACTGGAGAATGAGAATGAGCGATAATTCAAAGTCCCATAACTCTGTATTGCCCCAACAGAACTTTGTTAACTTTTATCAGTGAATGCCTACCATTATATGGGTTAAGAAAATCATACCCTTGAAAATTCCCCATGTAGGGAGCAATATCATATACTGACTCAAAGATGTGATGATTTTGACTGGAAAATGAGAATGGGCGATAATTCAAAGTCCCATAACTCTGTAAAGCCCCAACAGATCTTTGTAAACTTTAATCAGTGAATGCCTACCATTATATGGGTTAAGAAAATCATACCCTTGAAAATTCCCCGTGTGGGTATATACTGGCTCAAGGTCTGTTATGGATTTGACCAGAAAATGAGAATGGGTGATATTTCAAAGTCCCATAACTCTGTAAAGCCCCAACAGAACTTTGCAAACTTTCATCAGTGAATGCCTACCACCATATGGGTTAAGAAAATCATACCCTTGAAAATTCCCCCTGGGGGGGGAGCAATGTCATATACTGGCTCAAGGTCTAAACATTTGGTGCACAAACACACAAAGGTGGGTTTAATTCTTAAAGTAGTTTAAAATACATTATAAGCGAAATGGACTTTTTGTTAAAACAGACTGTGTCATTAAATATTGCACAGCTTGATGCCGTGTGCATAGATTAAATTTCATAGATTAAGTTTCAAATGAATGTTTCCTACTTATACAAATACTCATCTACTTGTACATTCTATTGCTAGTAAATGGTACCCAACTGATCCACGCAATACGTTTAAACGACATGCAACTGCAATTAAAAAGTAATGCTTCTCGTTCACATTTTTTAGATTTTAAAAATTTCTCTCAATATCTTTAGATACCTAACTTTGTTCAGAAAATCAACTCGTAATATTTTAAGGCAAATTGACCTATAGGTTATGAGAACTATAAAAATGATGTCACGAGGAACGTACCATTATTATCTTCATAAAGTCATGATCTTTTACAGTTGTATGTCAATTTGCACTAAAATTGTCATTATCAGAAGGCTGCTTTATTGCTTCCTTGATATTTCTTTGCAACATTGAGAGTTTTAGAAAAGTTGATATTTGACTGATTTAACTCAATGAACGAGCATTTTTAGAAACATCACATCTATGGGAAGGTTAAAGATAAAACTGCTCTAACTACAGTACATACATGTATATGTTGAATGTATTTAGATGAAACACATAGTTTATGTTGTATTTATCTCTCTGAGAAACAACATTTATAAAACTTAAAGTATGGACCAAGGTATTTGACTTAGTTATATATTTTATGTAAAAATCGTGCAAATGCATTTATTGAGAATCAAGCGAATATTAGATTTTACTTTTAGTAAAAAAAATTAGAAAAACTGAGAGATAGGCTTGACCCAGCAAACTTTCATTCCAAATACATCCCAAAGACGTTCAACGGAGTAACTCGATGAGACACGCATCATAACAAGCATTATATATCAATGTCACGACTAGTTTTAATTAAAAGTTAGTAGTAATCTATTTTAACTTTTAATTTTAAATTTCTTTACGAAAGCTTATATTCAGCAATATTACGGTCGTTTTACTTATATTGCTCGGTTACTCCCGTTGGTTAAATTTTGGTGGCAAAACATGTGAAAACACTATCAGGGCTGAGTTCAGTTACCGCGAACGTTACGGAACGTTCCGTAACGATACATTCGGAACTCCTCGTCCATTTGCTGCGAATAATCTCGGACATATTTAGACGCTATTTTGAAACTACCGGTGTTGAAGTAAACAAATATATGGCCGAGGAGTTCCGAATGTATCGTTATGTAACGTTCTGTAACGTTTTGTGTAATTGAACACGCTACAGTACTATTTAATTATTCTCTAGGAAATACGAGATGTGTTAAATTTATTACGAAACACTTTTAAAACCAGTCAAATTATTTTTAAGCAAGTTTTCGATATACATATACTTTTATGATCAAATTGGAGTCGTGTTAGATTAAAAGGTCACCAAGTCAAAACTGACATTATTTGTATAAATTCATTATTCAAAGACGGAAATTGGTACATGTTCTATGGTACTCTCATTTGGTTTACCGACTAGAATATGAACGATTTTATTTATACGATAGTTAACATATTTTAGATACTAGTAAACATGTATATTTGTGAGTTTTTATTACTAATAATTTGTTTTGTCTATTTTATCAACAGAATGATGTTATAGAAACACCAGTACCTGATGATAATCGTCCATACATTGGTTTTAGCTTGGACAATATAACACTTACACATACAGGTACAAATGTTAACTTAAACCATAAATTAAGTAAGGAAATTAATGAGTCTGAAGCTAAATTAGAACAAAAGGACATACATATAAAAGATGATATAATGACCAAGTCAGATAATCAAAAGTCGAGACAAAGTATGATTGAATCTACTTGCAAGTCAGCTCCTAGTCTGTCGTCTTTAGAAGCACCGATACATGGAAGTTATTTCCATTGTCACCGGTTATATTATTGCGATGTTCCAAAACTTGGAACAACATTTTTCAATGCTTTTTTGACAGAACTTTGCAATGCCGGGGAAACAAAGTTGGTCCAGCTTTGCATAAATCATTTTCAGAACAAACTTTGACCTTTATGAATGCTGGAGATCCATATGAAAGATTATTTTCTGCCTACATTAACAAACTTTATAAACCAGATGTAGCATTTTGGGATATACTTGGACAAGATGTCGTCCACAATGTAGGTAAACACCATAACAAAAGTTATGATGTGACATTTAGTGAACTAGTTCAATATGTAGTGTACTTTTATGAGGAGGGAAAACAGTTGAATATCCACCTAACACCGATACATCAAATATGTAACCCTTGCAAAACACGTTTCAATTTTATTGGTAGGAAAGAAACTATGTCTGAGGACATAGTTAACCTTTTTGAAATTATGAAAGCCAAAGGTGACATTAAAGACGAATTACCGATTGCTAAAATTGAACAAGAAGAAAAAAAGAGTAACATAATCGTAGCAAGCACTGTTAGTAAAACTATAGCTGCTGTGCGACAATTTCCCTTGATATCACCATACAAGTTCTTTCTACGACTTTGGTCAAGCTATCAAATTAGAGGTTTTATCCTCAATCAGATTGACATGCCGTTCACGAAAACAGAGACAAAACACATGTATGAAAGCAAATTCTATGATGCTTTGATTAATGCTACCAAGGAGAGTGCAAGCAACCCAGAACAACTGCAATTACAGAGACAAGAGGCTTTGCTTGAAGCCTATAGAAGTGTTCCATTAGATTTTATGTTACGTCTAAGTGAATTCATGAAAATAGATTGTTTACTATTTGGGTACGATGTAAAGCCTACTTATCTATTTAAACGAGATAATTTAACTGAATCAGCGACACATATCTATATGAAAGACCTTTGAAATATATATGATTCTTAAGAACTGTTTGTCTCAGTATTCAATTTGGGAGAATGCTTTAGTTTAAAAATGTTTTGGGAAATTATTATGAAGAAAGGATTCAATTTAAACTTCATTTATATATGTATCAATAATATTTTCAGCTCAGATTTTTACACTTATGATCTTTCATGTCAATAGATCAAAGTGTAAAATCAAAGCGGTAAAGCACTGAATAAAAGATTCATTGTCAGTATACTTATGACGAGCATTAGATGTAAAAATCATATTAAGCTATCTTATATATGCTAAAACAGGCATGTTACGGTAGGTAAAGTTGTGGAATAATAAGTTATTTTATGAAGTAACTGAACTGATAGTTCAAGAAACACTAACACGGACCGGATGTTTCATACAAATACTAAGTAACATGTATTTCATATAGGAACTGAAATTTAAATGCCTGTATTTTATTTCTATCTAACTATCCATTATTCATGCAAGAATTTAGGGTTTGCAACGTTGGGAAAAGATACCATTAATGCACATAAAATTAATACTGAGTAATAATTCTATATATCTAACTACAGTGTAAATTTCAAAAATGAGTATTATCTCATTTTAGAGAGAGATTTTTATCAACCTGTAACGTCATTGATGATTACAAACTTACATATACTATGGTGGCTGATTTATAATAATAATAATACTAATTATAATAATAATGTTTTTTATTTATGCCATGTCGTATTTTCGTTTCTTTGTCGCGAAGAAACGAAAAAACAAAAACACGACAAATTTCCATAGTTTGTCGTATCTTCGTCTTTTCGTTTCTTCGTTTCTTCGCCACGAAGAAACGAACACACGACAAAATAAATACAACAATACGACAGATGAAATGTGTCGTGTTTTCGCCTTACATCTGTCGTATCTTCGTCTTTTTGTTTCTTCGTGGCGAAAAAACGAAAAGACGAAGATACGACAGATGTTAGGCGAAAACACGACGAATCCATAGTTTGTCATATCTTGGTCTTTTCGTTTCTTCGTTTCTTTGCCACGAAGAAACGAAACGACGAAGATACAAAAGATGAAGGGCGAAAAAACGACAAATCCATAGTTTGTCGTACTATCGTCTTTTCGTTTCTTTGCCACGAAGAAACAAAAAGACGAAGATACGACAGATGTAAGGCGAAAACACGACACATTCAATCTGTCGTATTGTTGTATTTATTTTGTCGTGTGTTCGTTTCTTCGTGGCGAAGAAACGAAAAGACGAAGATACGACAAATCCATGTCTTCGTGTTTTCGTTTTTTCGTCTCTTCGCGGCGAAGAAACGCATATACGACATGGCATAAATCAGCCACCATACATATACAGTTAAATACTTACAGTGTTCGGTGTTTGCCTAGCGTGTAGTTTAGCTATATTCAATATAACATCATGCATTTTAATGCAGTTGGTATAAACGATTTGATATTACAAACGTTGATCTTATATTATATCCTAATATCCTAAGCGTGGAAGCCTCGCAGTTATTTTCATATTCTATGGCTAAAAGCTGCATGCAAGGTTTGTTTGTAATAAGATTTGTATGTAAAATACGCTTCTTATTTAAATGACTTAATTAAATGTAATTTCCACATTTAGCTCTCCCATTTTGTTGATGCATATGATTATAATATACGACAATAAAATTAAACCTAATACTTAAATTGAAATGGTTTTCTGAATTTAGGCCATAAAAGTGTTTGATTGATCCCCTAATGTGACAGTTGAAAATACGTTTTTATTGTCACAATTATTTAGTTTAAAGCCACTAAACGAAGACAAAATCTTTATCATCAATCACTGGCACTGGAGTCCCTACATTCGATACAATATTCATACTTTTAAATTAGAAAAAAAATAATGTTGTTGAAAAAGGTCCATTTTAACTATCGCTTTTGAGTCATGCCACAGCTTATTATAATGTATATATCTATATGGTATTGAACCGTTTTTGGAGTGATCCACGGACGAACTGAATTTTTTATATTTCTGAGTATTACTACACATAAAAACCGCTTCTGATTTAAAGCTGACACATATTTTTACAAAACTACCAAGTATCAGCTTCATATCTTGTATAGTTATCATAGAATTAAGCGTTATTTCAGTAATTTCATTTTTCAGCGATTGAGAGACACTGCTAACTTCCGGTATGATTAACAGTTTTGTAACATACGTTCTGATTGGTCTAAAACTCGGCGAAACTTTTCCCGTAATCTGTCACCGTTATGCTGCGATTGACTAAATTACAAAAGAAAACTCAACAAATCGTATTCTATTGGTCTCTTTATTACACGGACATTTTATAAGTTACACAATTGATGTATTGACGGCCAAACTATTACGCGAGTGGAAAAGAAATTACCTGTATAATGTCTTCACGTTTAGATCTTGGTATTGTAAAGACGCCATTTCTGTCTTTTTATTTCTTCAAAATATATTTCAATGTCTTGCCATTGTCTGTTTGACCAAAAATTATTATGTCCACATGCAGTGTCCCTTAGTGCCACAGCAGATTGATCAAATTTCAGCATGACGCTTTGTGGATGTTTGCACTGGCTTCGTTTCAATGACAGATTACGGGAAAAGTTTCGAGGAGTTTTAGACCAATCAGAACGTATGTTACAAAACTGTTAATTATACCGGAAGTAAGAAGTGTCTCTCAATCGCTGAAAAAAATGAAATTACTGAAATAACGCTTAATTCTATGATAACTACATAATATATGAAGTTGATACTTTTTAATTTTGTAAAAACATATGTCAGCTATAAATTAGAACCGGTTTTTATGCCCATTCATATTCCTAAATGTAAAAATTCAGTTCGACCGAGGATCACTGCATAAAAGGTTCAATACCATGTGTATATTATAATAAACCGTGGCACGACTCAAAAGCTATAGTTAACATGTGTCGTTTTTATTTGTTTGGGTCGTCAGACCAAACAAATAATGGTAGCGAAATTTCAGACCCGAATGCTGTTAATTGCAAATGCCGAAAGTAGTCCGCTTTCTTGAAGCGGTTACTTCCCTTTACATGGACACTAACGCCGAAAAATTCAGGGGAGATCACTGCATGAAGATTGTCAAAAGGACTGGTCCCCTGCAAACCATAATAGGACAGGGAACCAGATTAATTGTCAAATAAAGGCGCATTAATTTTCAAACCTGCTCAGGGAAGAAAATAAAGTTCCCGATTGCTCGAAGATTTCTAATATTGTGCAATTCTGTAACATTTCCGCAAATTACTGGTAATATAATTAAATAATTTTGATAAAACTCACGTCAATTTTGAACTCTTCAATTAAAAGGCGTTCGTCTATGGGTTAGTTTATATAACAAATTCAATTTGTCGCGTGATCAAACTACGCTGAAGAGTCAATAGAACAACACACGGAGAAGAAAGACTGGTTGTAAATAAAATTTCATGCAATATTTATTATGCATTATCGTTTGTTGGTATTATTTATAAACAAGAAATATATGTAAAGTTGATTTCACGCAACAAACCAGTTTGTGACTGTGATAATATTACTTATTTAAACTAAAAAAAAACATGTTGACCATATTATTTAAGGAATGAATGTATAGAAACTGACTTTCATCGAAAAATAAACGTCACTTTTGGTGATAGCTAATTTGCATAAAGGCCGAAGGCCTTTATGCTGAAATTAGCTATCACCAAAATGACGTTTATTTTTCGATGAAAGTCAGTTTCTATTCATTCATTCCTTATAATTACAACCATTTTTTGCGAAATTTGCGTTAGAAAAAAGACCTATTTTTTAATGCGTAGAACCGAATTACGCAATAATGCGTAATAGTGCGCATTTATTTCCTTCAGTTAACAGGTTTTTAATGCCAACCGTCGGCCATTTTTCTCTTCGATTCGATACAGTTTTTCAGTGTTTTAGGACATAACGGAGCAAAATAATACATAGATATTAACGTTCATGGATTTTATTTTAAATGAAAGAACACACCAGAGGCTGTACGCTATTGCGAAACTCTTAAAAACAATAATTGAACAAGTTTATAGTTTTTACGTTGAACACGTGTGTTCAGGTCATCATGACATGGGACAAGTTGTAACCTGGATTAGATGTAGGTCAACTCGTTGAGTCATTTCTGTAATTTCATCAAAATGAGAAAGTTTATTACTGAAATTTGGATCACTTGATGATAACTTAAGCAGTTAGTCCGAGTCAGGAAATTTACATGTCAAGACATTGGATGGAATGACTAGCTATTTCTGTACTGAGTAAGTGAATGTTTATTATTTACTGAGATTATATTAAAACATGGTTTTATGGTTTTTATGTTCCCATTTACATTTTAAAACTATCTGTACTTAGGATAGATTCAAATGCTGATCATTTTAATCTGGAAGCATTTTCATTCCGGTCTGATAAAAACCGTTATAATTATTGACCTTGTTCACTACTCAATGTAGAATGTACATGCAAGGATTTGCATGGAGTATAGAATTCACCTGCACTTCGGATGCTAAATAATAATGACCAGATACACATATTATCCAACGTACATATCATTGTGTTATGAATTATTTACAAAATAGATCTTTTTTTTAAATATTTATTTGACTTGTTGAAAGCCAACTTGAGTGATTTTGAAATGTATACTGTGACATTCTTTTAAGTTGACCAGCCCAAATACTTATTACTTACTTTATTGTTGACCAATTTAAAATGTGTCGAACTCACAGTATTGAATGATTTATCTATCCTCATTTATTTGTTGTTGTTTTTTATTTTCAGACAAGAAAGTGAAATTAGATGTCTCTGAAACCAAAGGATTTAGATCTATATAAATGAATACCAGTCCATTATGGCATGCACCTCAGATGGGAAATGATATAAAAATCATTTGAAAAAGAAGACTTATTCGCTAGAAATATAAATAAACTTTTAATGGATTAATTGCTGTGTAGGAAGCTTTAGTTAAAACTAAAGATTTGTTTTTAATTCTGCATCCAGCATATCATTAACTTCCTGGAACATTACATCTTATGAAATATTGATAAAGAACGATATTAATGCACAAAATGTATTGTACATTATAACTCATTTTCATTTCTTTTCAATAAAAGTTTATCACACCATTTTTAAGGGTTTTGTGTATCATTTACTTTCCATTGACATTGTCGTTATTGACATGTACATCATAGCGTGGGAACTCGCTAAAAATAGCTTTTGAGTCAAGAAAGTAGTTCGGGCATGACGTCATTCATTCAAAAACTGCTGTTTATAGGAAAATAAAAGCACATTTTTTTAGGTCACGTGTTCACTTTTGACCAATCAGATTGTGTTATTTCATTCAGGTTGTAATTATATAAACATACTGTTATACTTGTTGTAAGATATGTTGGATATAATAATGTTGTTTTTTTTGCATGTTTAGATATAGGATACTTTTTGTATGTTTAGATAAGTTTATATATTTAATATATTGAAATGTTACATTATTTTCAGTTCATTAAAATTATAAATTTATAACCCTGTGTCATTGTTTCTTGAATTTATAGCATCTATATTACATTTATATCTCATTGTTTCTACACAACCTTCACCTTTCTGATATTCCGAGACCCAAACAAATTCAGCGCCTTCTGTGCTTTGATTTCTATTTTTCTTCACTAATGTTTTTTTTAAACATTAGTATGAATATTTTATCCGATATAGGGACTCAAGTGCCAGTGGTAAACAAGTACATGATCGTTTAGGCGATGACTGAAGTTTCGTTTTAGTCCGTAAATTTGAAATTACTCATTTCAATCTTACCGATGAACAATATTTGGTTCAATTTAAAACAAATAAATATGTTTAGACAAAGATCTGTGCGTATACTACAAGAACTATTTTGTGTAACCGTTACCACGGGGGCCCAACTCCGTCACAATGTGAGTGGATTTCTGTCGAGCTTATGTCACGGATGCCTGTCGATAGTGTCACGGATTTTTACTAGAAATTAGATAAGGATTGTTTAAAGGGCGTAATTATAGTACAAATTTGATACTAAGATTGTTTCTTAGATTATGTTTTATGATATAATAAGTTTTGATCAAGTCGGTAAGTGACTAATAGCAGTTTGTGAAATCCGTTTGCAGTATTCGATATGTCACGGTACGAGGTTGTATCTTATGTCACAGTTTTCTGTCTATAGGGTCACAGATTTTTCCAAGTATAAAACAAGTGTAAGACTTGATGATCCACTCTATGCATTGACAATAAAACGTGAAAACGTATCACAACAAAAGCATATATTTTAAAAATCGATTCTGTTTCAAAATTGTACTTTTTTTCAGGAACCATGTATTTTACCTGATACGCGTCGACATAACCTATCACGTACGTCAGTTAGGGTTTCAGGCTTACATGAACCTTAAAAAGGCCCACAGCCAATCAGAGACCATCATCAAGTTGACCCATCGAAAATATTGCCTCATGTCCGTTATGGATTGATTAATATTCGAATTTGATATTATTTGTGGGCACAATTTTTTAATTGTAAAGTTTTCATTTTAACTTATATAAAATGTCTTGGTCGGAGCCGAGCACGTATCTACAATATTCTACTAGTCAGATAATTCAAAGCTTGTAGAAACATTGAACAATTCTTGTTTAACATTGATTGTATCAACAAGCAAAACAATAAAAGTTAACTTATAGTAAAACATAAACATAAGACAAAAATTAGTACAAAGAGTAATCCTTTACATGATTAATAAAACAAAACTAACCATTCATTTACAAAAAGATGTTTAATAATAACTGTTGATAAACAAAAGGAAGTTAAAAATCTACATGTGAAGTAACGAAATTATCTATTTATTAAGAAACAAATGAATTTTAATGAAACAAACATCTTCAAACTGAAGGTTCCTTTGAACAGCTCTGTGGCGCCTACTTGAATTACTACTTTACGTAGTCTGTATGGACAAACGCCAGACGCTTTGTAAAGTTGTTATTGCTTTAAGAAACTTCAACATTTAGAGACACATGCAATTCATCAAGAAAACAATATCACAAGTATCACTGTACAAAGTGGTGTCACTTGAATCTAAGTCAAAGCTACCAATACGCTTTCTTTGGCAAATGTATCTGTGAAAGAACATTGGACTCAGTAGCTTATATATAATAATTATCTATGAAAACTTCTGCTTGAAAACTTGAATTGCTTATCTGCTCTTATAAGCTGGACATACACGGACATTCAAGTTTGCACCTAGATGTTTCCGTTAAAACATCAGCTTTCACTTGGGTTAATGTCAAAGCCTTTTGTCTTGTACGTCCTTGGTTTAAGTTTGCCATCATCGTTGAAAACCAAAATGGAAAACAGATCATATTGGATGTAATGAAGCCACGTTATGAACGGCTTCCGTTTCAGAGGTAAACAACTCGGAACAACATCTACATCTTGCTCGGGAAGCCTGAAAAAATGGAAACTATCGTCAGTAGTACTGTGACATTAACGCAAGTATTGTCATATAAACTGTGACATGACGGAAAAAATCCGTGACATATTGGTTTTTGCATTTTGGTTGACTCTCCAATAAAAAGGCATCGGTAAGAGTTAAAAAATTATCACTTGACAAATATTACTAATCATACGATGCCGTATAATTGAATTTTGATCATAAATGTATGAAATCTTATTTTTCCATGATTTCATCTGATTATAGCAAATCGTACGATTGCTGTTTAAACCTTGTTTATTTCTAGCTCATAAGACTTGAAACATTGTACAGTACAATGGGAGTGTCACAAAAAGTAAAGCGTAAACTAGAATTGTCTTCTTATCGATAGGAAAATACGTAACTACCTTTTTCTGTCCGTTTAGTTCTTCAGTACTTTTCAAAAATCCGTGACACTATCGACAGGCACCCGTGACATAAGCTCGACAGAAATCCACTCACGTTGTGACGGAGTTGGGCCCCCGTGGTTACGTGCTTCGCCTCGCGTAGGTACTAAAATCACCAAAATCCAGTGAAGACCCCCCACGAATCCTTCCGAGATTATTCATTCATGAAAGGTCGAGGGTGTTCCGAATGCGGGTAACGGTAGACGCTCATTAATTTTATAAGGCAAGCGCTGGCATAAATATATACTAACGAAGAGTTCCAAAGAGCATTAAATGTATTTAAGAACCAATCAAATTTCAGTTCCGGTATGCGTGGGCATCAGGTGGGTATAAAAAGCGTAAATCGACAGAAAAAAATGGGAGTCTGGCTGGAGACTCCGGAGAGTTCACATCGCTCTACTTGTAATTATCGGGGCTTTGTTGTAGGCCTACGACAAGAGTTACGGAATTTATTGATCCGCGTTCTCATAGAAAGCCAAAAGCATCGTGATAGGGTCATAGATTGGCTAACCATAGTAGGCTACCGGGTCGTGGGATTATAAGTAAAAGGTTGGAACGTCTTGTTAAGCATTAGTTGCGTGGTTTGGTTAGTTCGGTTTGAAACCTCAGGTTTGTCATAGAGCCTGGTGGGTTATGGGAGTTGTTGGTTGGAACTCCTGGTGGTTTTAACGCCTCTTGTGCTGAGGCTCGAACTTGTTTGTAGCGATTAAGTATGTGTTGCTTTGGGTTATTAGTAGTTCATTTGACGTATTAGTTGAGTTGCTGGTTGGAACTGCTGGTGGTTTCAGCACTCAGTGTGTTTCCCGAGGAAAATAATTATATATTCTATACAGTATTTTATTATTGTTGAATAGTTTTTAACAAACTACTCGGTGCACGTTACATATGTACTAACTTTTGTTGTGACGTGTATTTTATGGTCCATCAAAAATTCGACAAGGCCATTAGTTAAATTCTTGCGTTACCAAGTAAGTGAAAAAATATCTACTGCTACCAATTAATTTGATCCGTGAAACATGCAATATTTGAAAAATAATCGTGCATTACTTCAATAACACTTAAGAGAACAACAACGTTTTTTTTGGTTTTTTAAAAATCAGACGAACACGGAGAAACTCTTATTTCAGTAGTTGTAGCTTTATTTTTTGTACCAATAGAAAGAGAGGGTTCTCCTAATTCCCAGTACGTCATTTTGTGTTTGTCTCATAGAATGAGAGGGTATCACAAAGTCTGTTTCGACAGCTACGGCGAAAACAACAGCATGTAAAACGAGTATTAGCATTTCCAAAAATGCTTGAAATCGTCGTTTTGCAATGTATGACATCACCTTTAGTAAAGCATTCAAGCAATATATGTGTCAGAGTTTTATACCGTCGCATGTCTTTTTATAGAATGCCTGGAATTTAGTCATATAAACACCTATATAAATGTACTGCTAGGTTTACAACTGGCCACGATTACCACGATGTCCCCGATTCCAGAGCATCGTGGCGAACGAAACAGAGCGCGGAGTTGAATCGGGGTGATCGTGGGGGAGCGTAACGGAACGTGGTTGAATCGGAGACATCGTGGGCATCGGGACAGATTTTAAATCAAACTTAAATTTCACCACGATTGCCCCGATTCATTTTCTAGTCGTGACAGAGCGTGGCCTTCGTAACAAAACGTAACGGAACGTACCGAAGCGTAACAGAACGTAACAGAACGTGGAGTACAATCGCAACAGATCGGGACCAGCGTGGAAACATTTTTTCATCCCACGTCGCTGAGAAAGAATTATTTCTTGTTTAAATATCAAATCGTGACGTAAACGTGGTCATTTGTCTCAAATCGTAGGTCAAATCGCAGGAGATCGCAACAAAGTGACTTTGTCGTGGGAGATCTTTACAGGACGTAACGGAACGTGGTGGAGCGTGGAAGTCAATCGTGTTGATCGCAACAAAGCGTAACAGAACGTGATGCAAATCGTGGGGTCGATCGTAGCAAAGCGCAGTAGAGCGCAACAAAACGTGCTGATTTCGTAAGGAAGCGTAATAGAACGTGGAGTATACCATTTAATCGTAGAGCTCCCCGATTTTTTTGCCTCTGGCTAATCGGGGAGATCGTGGCCAGATGTAAACCTAGCATACAATATATAAAAGGATCATTATCAGTAATGGTCTGATAATCCTTCTTTGTTTATGGTTTCAGTGTCTTCGTCAGTGGTTAAGACCGTGTCCAAAAATGATCTATACGAGCGTACTTTCTATAAATAGACAACGAAGACCGTCGAGTGTACATGTTTTAGTTTAAACCACAGTTTAGAAGAGAAAATATAAATTCTCCTTTTAACTCCTTTCAAAAAAAATTTATATATGCTAAACAAAATGAATGAAATGTTTACAGAAACACGGCACGTATTACACTTCATTAAAAATTCACAAATCTAAAGCTTGGTATTTAGCCATGTCTCTGATCCAGCTGTATGATTACAAAAAAGACGTACGTGTTTTAGTCTTACCTTTAATAACTTCGTTTGTCCAAAATTTCTGTTCAGTCATAACAGACATTTTTGTCCGAATATATAACCACTTCACTGATTTGGTTTAATAAGAAAATCCGATCGATTCCAAAGTTTCAAACAACTGTAATCAATGTAATAACATGGATTTTCGATTAATTCACGTCTTTCACGAATGACCAAATGACTTCCGTTAGTTTGTAATGAAAATCAAGATTTTGATGTAAATGTTCAATGGCGGCCCCCAAGGTTATCTGAGATAATAAACTCGCTCGGAAGTAGGGAAGATAGGTTTGCTTTTTTAAACAAATGCGAGTTTTTCAAGAAATGAACATGTTACAATTAGTTATGCATGTTTTTTGGTTTTATATTGCAACTTCCTTGAAACTAATACGCGTTCATATATTGATAATGATATTTTCTGGTAATACAAACAGGTAACCGGATAATACACTGCGACGACGAGTCCATGCACGCACCCCTATTTTGACTACTTGACGTTGTTTTTTTTTCATCACTTGGCCTCAAATGCATCAGTTTGATTGGTTTAAGGCAACCGGTGTCGACACAAAAATGCTCAAATCTTGATAATTGTTTAAATCGTCGGCCAGGTGCCGACGATAATAACTGGTCTATGTCATAAACTTTCGCTTAGTCTCGGTATCAAAACGCGGAGAAAATCGAGATCTAGGGTAAATTGTCATGGAACAGTTTTTTGTGCGAGTATCAACTCATTTTATTTGTTCGGGACTTCAGTAATAAATTCAAAATACTAATTTAAACCCGAACAAATTTAGTGTGTTTACCGCTTTAATTTTAATATTTGACTATTAGTCACATGATCAAGTCACATGATCAAGTCTCGTGATCAAATTACCTGTATGTCGGCTCAAGGCTAAAAAAGGTGGTTCGCTGTATTCATCGGTATTACAGCTATATTTTTATTGTTTGTGATAGAAAAAAACGTGCTCTTTACGAATCTGCCAGGTGATTTTTCAAATTTTACGGTCAGAAGATGTCAAAAGCTGACGACGTCACTAATTTCTAAA
Source organism: Mactra quadrangularis (assembly GCA_025267735.1). NCBI lineage: Eukaryota > Metazoa > Mollusca > Bivalvia > Venerida > Mactridae > Mactra > Mactra quadrangularis. The sequence goes on along the minus strand of CM046299.1, from coordinate 31,499,406 downwards.
AAATCGACTTTAAACTTTAAAAACGCATTGCGCGCTTATTTGTTATATTTCAAACAAAAACTTTTGATTCTAATTTTTGATATGCTTCGACTTTACGATTTTGTAAATGTTTTGAAAATAATCCGATGCTGGAAGCACTGTAGTCCTGCAGTAAAATGCCATATTTTAGGTGAACCGTGCACTTGAGTCCCCACAAAGTTTTTTTGCAGTTTCTATATCTTTGAAAGGTGCTGAATAGGAATCCGAGTGATGAAACCCTGTCATCCTTGAGCAATTTGCATTATATGCAAATTAAGTCCGCAATATAGAAATTCCGTTTTTCGCTAATAACTCAATAACCAACTTAGATACAAATTCAAAATATGTATCCATAACCATGTTTTCAGGGTCTATCTATCACATGGTACTAATTTCAGCTTGATCAGATAATTTAAATATGCAAATTTATGCAAATTAGGTATTTTACGAAACACAATATTCGGGTTTGCTATACAAATCAACGTCTGTAGTTTTTACATTGATATTTTGAGTAAAATATTTTTATGTTATGCTACTTTTGCATATATTAAATACAAATATATCAAATAATTTCATTAAATCAGTTTATGATACTATAAAGATATGCAAAATATTCAAATTACGTTAAAACTTGTAGGATTTGGCCTCAAACATTTCATAATGTTATGTATATTTATGCCGTTGTCTATCATTTTGTGGAGGTCTGGATAATTTTGATTAAGTTTTTTTGGACAGAGCTGACTAAGAAATTTAGTTAGGATATCCTGTCACCCATGAGCAATTAGTATAATATGCAAATTTAGTCCGCCATTACCGAAATTCCGTTTTTCGCTAATAACACAATTAACATGATAAAAATTTAACATATGTGTCTGCATTCATGTTTGTAGGGTCTAGTTATCATATGATACAACCTTAAGCAATATCAGAGATGATTTGCAAATGTAGATGTATGCAAATTAGGTCTTTAAGTATAGGAAAGTGTTTTTTTTTCACTATATAAAATAAAGATCATTTACCAAATTTCGAGTTGTTTTAAACAGATAAACGATTATTTACAAATAATTAAAAACAAAGCATTTAGTTAGGTGACGACACACTTGAAAAATTCATAATATCTCAATAACCATGTATGACAAACATGAACAGTATGTATTTACCTATTATATGCTTCCATGGCATTAGTTTGATTTGTTTTATGTTGGAGAACATACGCTAATATTATAATGATCATATGATTTGGATATGTATACTTACGCAAATTAGGTGCATAAAGTAAAGTGATATCCCTTTTCTCTATCCAAGTTAAAGTCAGTGTATAGAACTAAGGTATTCTACATAAACTAAGAGCATGCATTGCTTATTTTATATAAATTTTAGATAATTAAGATACGTAGTCCTTACAGTCATTAGATTGTAAAGAATATTGTTTTTGTGTCCGTAATTACTCCAATGACTTATTGCCCCTACTAAAATATGTTCTGTTACCATTTTTTTATATAATAAGGAAGATAAGTAAGGATGCATTCAAATGATTGTAAGAACATACTATGCAAAACAACTTTTAGTCAAATTAAAGTCGAAATTTTAGCCATACAAAGACAAATTAAGTGTGAGTAGTCATGATCATGTACAGCACACTTCGAGTTTGGCACACTTCAATTCTTGCAGACCATGACCTTTCGTGATAGTCCAAAATACCCGGTTACCGTCTGATTTTCATGGCGTTACAGAATTGAGATTCCTGCTCACCTTGCAATAACCAATTATGCTATAAACATTTATACAAAAGCTAGTTATCAAACATGCAAGCAAGGTCTCATTGTCATATTTATGATTCTGAAAAGTAGAAAAGCAACTAATATTATTGAACATGCTAGCAATAGATTTATGTATACGACATTCCTTAATGCTGGCATTGTTATTATATATTTATATACATGCCTAGAACGTTCTATCTTATCTTGAGAAAATTAATTAGTGGAAACTATGAGCAAATGAATAAAGTTGATTCATGTAGTTTCATGAATTTCTTTCCACAGTAAACAAAGATGAGAGGTCAAATCTGCACGAAAATAAGTAAGACTTTCCAGCTACTACTATTGCCATGAAGTACATGTATATCAATCAAATAGATGCTTAAATTATGTCAATGACATGATGTTTTTATGATAAGGAAACGCTTTTGGATTCAGTAGCTTTAATTTTTCAATCAATTTTACGATGTACATGTACTATTCAAATTAATGTATTGTTCTTCCCTTTTTGGTTTTGACGTAAAGGCACACCACTTCAAAATGTTATTTTGAGCTCAAAGCACAAGTGCGTAGACCACACGGTAATAAGTAACACATTATAAACATTCATTTTATATTAATACATTGATTAGGTGGGGTATATGAATGGTCTCATAATGAGGCAATCTGGACATTGAAATCCAACCGAACATTAGTTGGGTCGCAATTGACAGATTACTTGATTCAATTATATTTCCTGGAAAATTTCCTCTTTAAAGTACTTAAATTTGAACAAAACAAATTCACTTGAAAAACAGTTCATTTGAAAAAAAACTTATTTCATATGCAAATCATCTGATCATGCTGAATGTGGTATCATATGATAGCTAGACTTTATTTTAAATACACATATTTTAAAATCTTATCATGATTAGTTATCGTGTTATTAGCGAAAAACGGAATTTCGATTATGGCGGACCAAATTTGCATATTATGCTAATTGTTCAAGGATGACTGGATGTCATCATTAAATTTCTTAGGCAGCTCTGTTCAAAGGTATAGAAGCTGAATCAAAATTATCAAGGCATCAACAGAATGCTAGACAATGGCATAAATATTAATGACACCATGTAATGTTTGAGGCAAAATCCTACAAGTTTTGACGTAATTTGAATATTTTTCATATCTTTATAGTATCATAAACCGATTTAATGTAATTATTTGATATATTTGTATTTAATATATATACAAAATTAGCATAACATAAACATATTTTACTCAAATTATCAATGTAAAAAGTACAGACGTTGTTTTGTATAGCAAAACCGAATATTGTGTTTCGTTAAATACCTAACATGGAACTGATTTCAGCTTGATCAGATCATTTAAATATGCAAATTTATGCAAATTAGGTATTTTACAGAATACGATATTCGGGTTTCTATACGTATAGTTTTTTTTAGAAATTAGTGACGCCATCGGTTTTTGGCCAATAGCATCTTCCGGCCCCAAAATTTGAAAAATCACCTGGCAGATTCGTAAAGAGCACGATTTTTCCATAAAAAACCATAAAAATATTGCTGTTATACCGATGAGTACAGCGAACCACTTTTTGTATTCATTGTGTGCTGTGAATACAGAGTCTTTAGAATATAACCGTATTTCTACAATCGTTTAGTTTAACATCGCCAAAACCTAACAGCACCCAAGCCAGAATATTCCGAGACAAAGTAGTTCATGATTTGCAACATCATACTGAAACTGGTACTTTATGTATATACATGTATATGCAAGAAATTGACCAGACGCTTAGTATGACGTCACAAAAATATACTTGGAGAATATACATGAAGTGGTTAATTTTTAACAGTGAGAGATAAGAAACATTATCTACATAATTATAAGTGCTGATTCCCGCATATTGGGTTTGTTTTAAAGATCAGTATTTCTGAACTGTGACTATTCAGGTCGTGTGCAATTAAACCTGAATTTTACGGGGCATTGTAACCAAGACAGATAATATGGTCATACAAAACTACTATATACTATTATTAAGCAGAAATGTAAAATTTAAGTTGTATGGTTTTTGACACGCAGACTAATTAAGGTGGTGGGTCCTTGGGCGATTTTTTTATAACAACTACCATAAAATGGTAAAATACCAACTAACTAATTCAGGCCATTAAGCTATCATAATTAAAATATCTGCCTCAACAGACGACAAAAATAACATTCACAAGATTAACTTCCCTTTGTTAGAGCCTGTGACTAAACAAAAATATTTTACGACATTGATTGTAAACAAAGGGAGGTAACTTTAGATTTACGGCAAAATCTACTGAATGTTAGACAGGTCTAGATTTAATAGTGGATTTGCCAAGTAGTATCGTTGAGAGGTACGAACAGAGATGACATACAATGCAACATTGAGTATAGTTGATAACGTCAACTTGAAATTCGTCAAGAAATCTCACTATCATTAGCATTCTGCAGACGATCTTGGTCAGTGTGTGACACTGTGAGATGAAACACATGGAAAAATGTAAGTTATCCTTCTTAATTGTATTAATATTGATGCGTGAAAATGATGTATATAATATACTGGTTATTTAAGAAATAACTTACAGTTGTCTATATTTTGTTGTCTAATAAAACATAGGCACGAGTTGTGATGCGCGTATGATTAAATCACGAGTGCTTTAGCACGAGTGATTTAATTAGCGCATCAAACGACGGAATATTGCAAATACAGCTTAAATGATTGGATGTTAACTGGATAGAAGTGTGTTATCAGACAATTTAATTGGGATTTTTTTAAAAGGTTGGATATAAATTGGATTTATGAACGCGTGTCAAGGAAGAATGGATTTTCGGAAAATCAGCGCTGCTCGTGTCAGCTTGGATAATTATGAAACTTGAAAGATTACACGTAGCCAGTTCCATTATATCATGCTATGCACAGTTTGACTTTAATATATAAATAGTCAATCTTTGTATTTTTGTATAATGGCTGGCATGATCGTCGGATGAAGGACAGGATGAAATGAGACAGCGGCACCGGGAAATGCTGGGACTTAGAAAACGTCTTGAAGTAGGTCTTTTTATGCTAGAATCGTTTTAAACTCAATTTAGACCATTTTCGTTCAAGTAATACGGTTAGTTCATGTTTTAAATTTACTGACATGTTCCAAGGTCCTGTTAAAGTCAACCCTCATAAACTCGGGCACTATTTTCGGCTTTGCACATTTAACGTGGGGAGTAAAATTATAACAGCCGTCACGAGCTATATTTTGTTGAATAATAGAGCATAGATGACGTCACATTAAATAAAGAATGAAAGCGCACGTGCCTGTGTTAGAATGAAATATAATGTTTCCCAGATTTTAGTGTAATGATGCAACAATTATAGAACAGTTTTCGGATACAGATGATTTCGGATACGGATTTATAATTTTCCAATTTCGTACGTGAAAGATTAAATAATTTGGTGACTTATAATTTAATATCTTGACATGTTGTGTTGGGATGCGCGATAATACCGGTATACCGGTATATTGCGATACGTGTCAAACACAATACGTACCGGTACGGTCCCGCAATATATCGCGATATTTTTATCTTAATCTAATAGACTTAAAGTGCATACTCGAACCTGTTTTGCATTATTTGTGACCGAATTTGATCGGAATCTATTTCATTTTTTATTTTCCTTTAATCTATTTTAGCATAAAGATCTAGAATAAAGTATTGACATATCTACCTGTGACGACTTTAACATTAAGTAGATATGTTGGAACTGATGAATATTCTTTATAATTTGACATTGAGTAAGATGCGAAAAGAATATATGTTTTCGTAAAATTTAGTTGGCATCATTAATATTTTATTTCGACCTTCACCTTTTCTTATTTTGTACGCGTCCGCATTTTTACCAGCGCATTGTCCCTCTATATCTATATCGTCTGCCTAACGCGTCCGCCTTTTGGACTTACAGTGATGTTCATCTAAATAAACATGTATTAGAGCTTTACTTTATAATATGACAATAAAATAATGAAAATGGCGGCACTTATAGTCTTTTAAACTAATGCCAGCTTTTAGAATCTATGAAATTCTTATGCAATGTCTTTAACACCCTTTTGAAATGTTTAAATTGTTTCAATAAGTTGTATAAAAATATAATGACTAAACAGGAAATTTTGTTTCCTACATCTTTTGTCCTTATTGTATTTTAAATGAATGACTACAAATCATTCTAACCCCTATGAAACTAGGGTATCAATAGGTATAAAGTTTGATGCAAAACTTGCACACTTCCCAGTACACCTCATGCATACAGTATACTACAGTGGATGCTTAACCTATTATTTAGCAGTAGGCTAATCAGAGGAAGCTCTATATGACAATGGGTTATTGCTTAATATGTAATTCACAAATGGCTTGCTGACACTATCAGTCTATCGGCTTAGTGTCGCAAAGTAAATTTTCGATTTAAAGTAAGATTTGTAATGATGCTTATTTTACTTGACAAAAGTTGAGTCTTAAATGTTGCATTGGCTTAAATAAAGCTTTCACAATGTATAATTGTGATGAATCTTTATATTGTCAGTCAAATACAAGCATGGGTGCTAAAAAAAAAATTATGTAATAAACTCCCAATATATCGCAATACGTATTGCAATTACGCTGTTTAATATCGCAATATATCGCAATACGAAATTTCCGGCGATACCTATCCCTAACGTTGTGTATAGTATGATACAGATGGTTATTTTCCATGTGGAGGCGTCTATAAAGCCTCAGACCCATGAAATCGTGGCTTTTTGCGGACCCGTACGCGCAAACAGCCGAAGGCCGTGGGAAGCCTTGCGTATGTACGGTGTGCCTACGGGTTTGTGGTCACAAAATTTTAGAGCCGTGCGGTTAATCGTAAGAGCGGCAGTACGGGCATCGTACGGGCTATTTACGGATGTAGAAGACTCCCGTGCGGCCGCCGCAAGGACTATGGGCATATACATTTTGTCTGATAAGATGATGACGTAAAGCCTGTTAAGAAAACAAAGAGAAACGGAATACGTATCGTATGTCCCGTACGAATGCCGCACGGGACCCGTACGTCACTCGTAACGAACCGTACGGCTGAAAGCGATTTCATTATAAGCCGTAAGCCGTAAGACCGCAAGGATGTGGTCACAATAGCGAAATAATGTTGTTTACGGTCATGTAAGGGCTAGAATCGTAGATGACAGTGCGGGCTGTCGTGCGGTTAACGTACGAGTCCGTAAGAAGAATTGAATAAAAACGAGTCGTAAAGACCCGTGTCTGGAAGATGTGTATGCATATCTTCCAGACACCATCACGCACGGCACTTGCCCGTAAAGAGAGCCGTGGACGATCGTACGGATATCTTGCGGGCCATTTGCGGGGTACGCACGATACCTTAGCGCAACAACGGCACATTAATTCGTAGGTTTCATGATTGTAAAATATTTATTGTTGACTAGTTGAGTTAAAAAAGACACGAATACGTACATTGCGCTTGTTTGTTTTGTTGAAGTTCAAATGGGAAAAGGAATAGAGCAGTTCTGTCTCCCCCACCTTGCACGTTCTGCTGAGTAGAAGACTCAGTAATGATAGTTTTTGCAGTAGCCTTTCCTTTCTTTGGCCCCATTAGTAATTATAAACGACTCTACAACTTTAACAAAGACTCTAACCTTTCTCAAACCAATAGAAACGTTTACGATTTTCTCATTTATGTCAGCGAATGGCATAGAACCGGTTATATATATATCTATATCTATATATATATATTACTAGATTTAACGCCGTGTCAACACAATTTAGGTCATTTTACAGCGTCCAGCGCACCTAACCTAGCTTTCTTGGACCATTGCCTATAACCAGTACTCACCTACCCTTCAACAAGGCCGGAAACTTCTCCATATTATCTAATCAATGGAGAAAAATCGACATTATTGTCATATATTCATGGAAGGGTATAACCTCCCCGGGTGGGATTCGAACCCGCACCCCATCGGGCACGAGATACCAAATCCCGGCGCGCTAGAACCGGTTATATGCTACAGGGTGAAACAGAAGTTGCGCATAGTCCATGTCTCAATACATCATAACCAAGATAAGTGATAAAAGCTCACTCCTGCCATAAAACAAGCGTGAAATCCCTTCATCTAACTGCAATTTACTGTCATAAAGTTTTTGTAACAATCCTTTGGTACTTAAATGAGCGATGCCTTCTTGTTTGACTCACAGATGACAGACCTAAATTTTCCTTATTATCGTATATATAGAGAAATTTGGGTCTGTCACCTGTGGTTTGACTACCTTGAGGATGATCCCTTAAGTGGACATCACAACCCTTTTTACCAACATGGAACTTTTCACTAATTTGTTAATTGTGCCACCAAGATTTTAAGATCTAGGCTTACCCTCTTGAAAAATTTCTATGGAAACTTTTTAACTAACTTTTCACTAAATTGTCGGATCATTGTTGATGAAATTACATCCTAAACGGCACCACCGCAGCCACCAAGAGAGTGGGGGAGAGAGCAATATAAAACTTCAATATTATGATATGCAGTACATGTGTGCTGAATGTACACATTGAGGGTACACACTTTTGGCATACCCTGTACATTTGTGTAATAGAGAGAATAGTGACTACATGTTCTTCGTTTTTCATTCAATTGAGAAAGTTAAAAAAAAACATTTTCTAATTCACTAATTTGAGAGGTATAAGTTATAAGTACATGTATACAAAACGATTCATTTTACTTAATTTGGACCATTAGCTTCGGTCCCATAGAATAGACAGATATTTATATTTAAAAATAGGACTGTACATAATAAATGTATCATATGCTTACGAAATATCGGGCGATTAATTAATCTTTTACTTGTTGCGACAAGGGCAGGAATATGACATTTTTCACATTAACGCGACAGGGCCTTTTTCAAGATGTTCTAATTTCACCTTTAATTGATTGACAGATATGCAGCTTAGCAATGATTTTTCTCTTTTTCAGTCCAAAATTTGCATTTCATGCATGCATTTTTCCCAAAATGATGTGTAAAGTGTCAGTTACTGAAAACATATTTACTCATCACCATTTTGCGCCATTCCTCTGCACTCAATGGTCCCGATTTTTTTTCTGGCGATGAAGGGCGCTGTGCATTTTCAAACCCCAGTGACAAAGTCAAGAATTCTAACAAATACATGAATAGTGCCTGTAATCTTGACGCTATTGTAAATATTGTCGTTTTAATTCAAATGCAGTAGTTTTTGGAACGATGCTAATTTAGCATCGTTCCAATGGTAACAAGAAAGTATAAGATTACTCTTTTCACGCTTCAACAATTTTCAACATAGACAAAGAGGCGTAGTTCAAGCGTGAAACTCATTAACATCTCATTTAAATGTAATACAACGCTGGCTTGTGTTGTCGTTCTTGAAACTCTTCAGGAAAAGGGAGGTTACTCTCAGGACATATAAATTTTGCAATGGAGACGGGACAACTCAACCCGTAGACAACTCAACCCGTGACAACTGCAATGATTACTTGTTGGAGTAAAAAGGGCCTACGATGTTTTTGACAATGCCTGTTATATGCGTAACATAATTACATCATTCGATATAGTGGGGTCGATAAGTGTCATTTTTCACGACAATCTTTCACTTGGTGATACAAGCGTCAAATTTGGTACAGTTGTTGTACATAGTGTGTAGTTTACAAAAAGCACGATTTCCACCTCGAAATTCAAGATGGCCGCCATTTTTTCAAAATGGCCGCTGATGATAGGGATTTTTGTCCTGTTCATATAAAATAGCCTTTTTAATTATTTTTATTTACGTAATTATCAATATAATTTCAATATTTTATGACAAATAAACAATTTTGTTAAATTCTTTGAAACAAAATCCATTTAATGGCTGTCAATTCAAAATGGCGGCCATTACAAGACGCCAAATAATTTTATATACTAACGCTTTTTTTCGGATGAAATTCATTGCAGTTAATTGATTCAGAACATTTCTCATTTATTAGAATATATCTAAAAGTATAACCAGTGCATCTGGTGACATCACTACAATGAAACCTAGGCATCCTTCGCAGTTCCGGTTCGAAAACATTACATATACGACTGCCTGTGCTTTGATACTCAGCATGTATATCAGTGTCCGTTTAAAGTGTGCTTGTTGCTGTATTGGCACATGGTATTTTTCTCTGTTTGTGTGTTGTTGAAATTAAACAGTTTTCTGTACATTACACTAAAAAGTCTCAAATGTTATCGAATCAACCCCTTTTAATATTATATAACTATCGTTAGTCAACGTGAGGGAGCCAATGGGAACAGGGTTTAAGTTACCACAATGTTGTACAGCTAACTCGGAATTTAGATAACTGAATGAATCATTGAGTTAGATGTAGGGTACTCTTTCCATTGACACGCATTTAGGAATGATGATCCCGGGCAATTATGAATTAAATTCAGCTGCGTTCGTATCAATTAGTACAAATCAAAAAATTAATCCGTTATCATCTATGACTACAGTTTGAATCCAAAAACTGCTTTGACAACATATTCATAAAGTATTACATGTCATAGTAGCTACACTCCATTTTTGTCAGTATCCAACCGATTTCCTATTTCTGTAAATGTGTGACCAAGATTTTAGAAGTATATGCAGACAGTTGTACATTGTATCCCATATCTCAATGTTATTTACAGTAAGGCAGTAAAAAGATAAACTGTAAAGCAGGAAATGTCTACAAAAATCCATCATGTATTTCTATAACAACCGATTTAGACTAGTGCTGCTGTCTCTATCTGACAAAGTTTATGTCTCCCCCAAATTGTTAGTAGCTCAAATAAATATTCTAAAATAACTCCAAGTATACCACCCTTTCATAAGACAATTAAGATTGTTTTTAGGTCTAATCCATCTTGATCAGACGATTGAGCTTGTATTAATGAAGCTTTGTAATGCAATAGTGCACAGTATCAAAAATCTTCCTTCACCAAATGATTACAATTTGCAAATTTGAATATGCTAGAAAACGAGTAGCCTAACAGATTAGTCATTCGTAGCCACACAAACTGACACTAGCAAACTATACAGGTCAGAAATATCAGCTGGACAATACTTTTCAGACTGCGGTCATTATCCCCGACTATCAGCATATTTCCGATGCAATTGTTATTTATGGATTCTTGCTCGTATATTCTGTTTCTTAGAAAGCATTAAGGGCCTTTGGATGATTTAATTCCATAGGTGCATGCATGTGTCTCGGAATATAACAGGACATACACATGTAATTAGTTTCGATGTTTACGAGGGTCAATAGAAAGCATTAAGGGCCTTTGGATAATATGTTTTTAAAGATTTAATTCCATAGGTGCATGCATATGTCTCGAAATATAACAGGACATTCACATGTAATTAGTTTCGATGTTTACGAGGGTCAATTAGAGACAAACGTGAGGGCCATAGAGAAGCATTCAAAACAAATTTACGATCAAATTGGCAGATAATTGTACGTGTTAGTGACAACAAGACCGAACCACATTAGGTTCTGATCCGACAAAATACTTACCATGTGTTTTTGTAATGTTCTTGTTGTGACAAAATGTGAGATTGCATCCATTTGTTTCTACAATAAAACGAATCCTTGTAATCACGAAGAATCATATTCAAGCCACTTTATACTACAAAGCAACAGGCAAAACTTTTTTATAATAAAGCAGGTGTGACTGATGCTGTTATATCAACGTGTTTGTATCACTAAAAAGGTGCAGATTTTATAAATCTTGGATTGAGTTTGGTCTAGGATAGTCAATAAGGAGGTTACCAATACACAAAATGATGGCTCAGAAAAATCTAATGGAATGTTGTTCTTTCACGACTTCACTGGTAGTCATTTTTGTAGGTCTTTGAAAAAGCTAAGTCAACAGTAAGCAGACATGATCAAGATTTCAAAACACTCTAGAAATTTGTCAAAATTATGCGCGATTAGAACAGTCTTATAGACAATGTTGCGACGCTAGGCTTGACTTTTCTTAATAAGAGCAAATATCCTATTATGCAATTTCACATACAAGAGCGTGTTTCTATAAATATATCAAAAGTTCTGTCTTCCACGCTGCGTGTATTTTTGGTCAATCGATGGTTATCAAGATCAAATCCTGTCGACTTGCTCTGGTAAAACAGTAGCGAATGGCAAGAGCTATTGGCCAACCTTTCACCGATTGTCAAAAGTTGTCATCAGTTATCTAAATGTGGTGACAAGAGGGAATGTCATGAGCGATTCAAATGCTATCGAGTTGGTTTTAAATGCACTCGTTTGTGCACTTGCATGTGCGAATAATGAAATAATCACAGACTAAACCATCTATGTTTGCGTTCATGTAATTATCACAACAATATTTGAACTATCTTTACGATCTTGACCTTAAATTGTTGACTTCTAGACATGTGTGCACAACGCGTTATTGTTGAAACGTTTGGTTTTATCATGGATTATGAGAATCCTTGCTTCATTTTCTTAAAATTGTGTTAAATTTCTGATAAAATCACTTAATACATATACCTTCACATTTGACATTGACCTTTGACCTTCACAACAAGTGGACAATATTAAGCATAAGCATAGTAAACTCTTGATGAAGGCAATCAAATATATATTTTCATATTTCATTGTAAAATAATAGTCTTAGATAAATTGTTTGATTATCTAATTAGTATTTACGGGGTAGGCCTTTAAACATCCTCATTGGGTCAAGGTCAAGGTAACGGCAATACAATTACGCCTACACATTTGTCAATGATTCCATCAAGTTAATTTGAATAAGCACTATTTATAATTGCATCTTGAATCCCACATGATCAATCAAATGATTCAAAAAGTTTGAAACAACTTTCTCATGTATGTAACCTTTACCATGACCTTGACCTTGATCTAGGAAGTATATCACATGATGTGAATCAATGTCCTAACATGATTAACATTTTTAGTAAGCAAAATACACCATAATTATCATTCTATAAGACATATAAAGCGATAAAAAGAAGTTGAGTCGCCTTGGGATACTGACTCCCAGGCGCATGCGCAGAAACGGCGGCCATCTTGAATTTCGAAGTGGAAATCGTGCTTTTTGTGAATGGTAGACCATGCAGGCAATCTGTGCCAAATTTGGTGCTTGTATCACCAAGTGAAAGATTGTTGCAGTTATCGACCCCACTAATAGTAATAAACAATATTAAATGATCGTATTATATTAAGCAGTGGCTAGAGTTACGGTACCGTAACTCTAGACCAAGGTTCTAGAGTTACTGAAGTTCCGTAACTGTAGACAACCCTGACAGGGTTGGCTAGAGTTACGGAAGTCAAATAACATGCGAATGTTTCAACTTTTAAACGTCGGAAAACTTGTTTAAATTCATTATTACTCGAAATAAACAAATATTTACCGACGTAACTTATCCAATTATTACACCCGCCATTTTGGATATGACTAATACACTTACCGGATGTTTAATATACGGCGATATGACGTTGTCGTCTTCAAAGTGTCACATTAAAAGTTTACTTGAGCGATTTTAAGTTATAGAGTTTGATTATAATTTGGAATGAATATGTATAAGTGTGTACGGAATTTTAAACAAATATTTATAGGAAATAGACGATTCTTAGAGTAATCTTAATTGTGAATAAATTGCAAGTGCAAAACGTTAATTTGACTTAAAATTCGTAAACAAAAATGGGAATGTAGCTTGATGCAAAAGAGCTTAGTACTTGGGGAAAAACCTTAAATGAATTGTTAAAAAGTCGATGTTTTTGTGAAAAAATTCAGCTTGTCATTCCACACCAAATCCTTTAAAATTTTAACGAAAATATCAACGATCTCGTTAAAAAATACCCATTGATAACCAAAAATGAGAAGTTGTCAGCTCCTTTTGGTTAAAGAAATAGTCCAGAATAATCTTTGGTTTGGTGAGATCGCTGCTGTACATGACCCAAAAATGTGTTGATGAAAATTAATTCTTTGACTGGTTTATTTTGTTTGATAAAGTAAGATAAACCTTGCCATGAGCAAACCACTTGAGAAGTCTAGTGCTATCCTTTTTTAAAATTCTGTTAATTGATACTTAATACATTATTTTATAGAAATATACATAATAATATATTCTTTAATCAAAAAATAAGTTCAGGACATCGTTCCTTCAGCACTCCAGTGCTTTGATTTATAAAATGCTTTAATGGGACATTTATCAGTAGCACTTTCATACAATCACACATTTATTCATGCATGCGACGATAAACGTTCATATAATATGGAGAAGTTTCCAGCCTTGTGGAAGGGTAGGTGAGTACTGGTTATAGACAATGGTCCAGGAAAGCTAGGTTAGGTGCGCTGGACGCCGTAAAATCACCTAAAGTGTGTTGAAAAGGCGTCAAATCCAATTAAAATCAATAAATAAAATAAATAAAAATAAACGTTCATTTTTTCAAAATAAGCTTTTGTAAGCGTGTATAGTCCGATTTTATTCGGTGAGTCGTGACAGGTTGGACAAGTCTAATCATAACCATGACGATAGGTATAACCAGTGAATACTACACTGAAAATCAATACAAACTATAATATCTCAAGTATATATGCATAATATTGTGGTTCAACATTCATCGTTCAAAATAGCACAGACGGTTACGAATCGGAATAATGTGCTCGATGCAATAATTTTACGGCAGTGGTTCGAACCTCAACGCCTCCATATTTTTTAGCTTACTCTTAATTAAATTCATGCATAATTGTTCGTATCATATCATGATCATTGTAATAAAATTTGATTTTTTGTATAATTTTTATTTATTTCATTTTCTTAGTTCTTTATTTTATATCCAGCAATTTACATTGTACCTAATAATGCATTTATAATATGCATTTGGCTTCAAATGCAGTGTATGACATCGAAGCAATAAGTAAGCACTAAGTCAGACTTATATGTATATTCTATTTTATAATCATTTGGCTTTGTGTTGCACAGAGACTTCGAGTTGTACGTTTCCATGATGTCAAAAAATGAAATAATAATAAAAAATAAAGGATACCAAACATTCGAACCCGGGGTAACAAAAGTAATGTCTATCAATCCAAGTGTCTTACCGCCACGACCACGGAGTAACTTAAGACATATGGGCATATTTTCTTTTCATTTTTTTTCATGTCATCAAATATGAGTTTTAAATCAATTATAAGCATTACAGGCATGTTCTGCACGCAGTATAAAAATATTTTCAGCTGGGCTATACTTTTTTAGATATAGGCTGGTGAAAGGTCACACCTAGCATTATTAAATGTGCTTTTGAAAATCGAACCTGTGCTGTAAATTTCACTTATTTAAAAGTAGTAATGATCAAACTGTTGAGAAATTCAATACGGTTGCAGTCTATAAGGTATTATATTTCGGAATAAATGATAAAGACTGAAGAGTATGCCAGATATTTTCAGAAAAACATAAATATTGAATACGTTATTTTCATTAGTTTTATTTGTTTTAAAAATATCATTCATATCAACTGTTCCAGAACGATACAAATAAGTTAAATATAGATTGAAACTGTTTAAAATAGTTAGATACCATTGTCTTAGTATCATAACAAAACCTTGTGTGAATATGAACCACCACAAAACAACCAATAAAGAATATAATTGTTGTCCCGTACGTTACCAAAATTTGCTCGTACGTTACATACTTCAGTTTGGTCATCTAAACTATTGATAACTAAGTTAAACGGCAAGAATACAACTTACATTGTTGTGTAATTTGTTTTACAATTCAATGTACTTCTGTTTTACATATAAAACTACAATAATACTTTTCATTTACAATAATTACGCGAACCATTTTCATTTTTCCAAGAGAACAACATTCAACAATATTGTGACACGTTTAACAAAGAAACTTAGCTAACCAACGCATAAACCGACAAAAGCTGTTTAGTAGTGAGGTAACATGTGATTTACAACCATTAAATTATCCGGCAAATGCATGTTTAGCCAATTCTACATTGTCCCGTATGTTATTGAATAAGTAAAATAATGTATGCAACTGATCAAATTAATGCAGTGTGGGCTAAAATGATTCTTAAGTTATAATTTGATCAAACGAGGCATTGTTTTATTTTATTATTTCGAAATTAGATGGTATTCAATTAAGAACAATGCAAACTATTCATCATTTATTGCAAATAGTAAGTATTATGATTTACATTTTCCCGTCACTCCTGTTAGTTACTTTTGAACAGCATCAATTTCAATATAATTGCCGTTCCCATAATATTTACGTCTGTGAAGATTAAATGCATGTTAAGGAACCTTACAAAAGCAATTTACCATAAATATTCAGACGATTATCAACCGTTGTGTCACATTTTGTCCCGTACGTTACGGACTCGTACGTTTTTTTTCATTTTGTATTTACTGTTTGTTTGTGTGTCACAAATATGCACTTTGAATGGATTATAAAAACACTTTATAAACTTTTTCTTGAATCATTGAAGATCAGTTCAATGAAGAATTTATATATCTATTTGAAAAGGTTTGTTAGATAATTTGATTTTACTAATTGTCCCGTTCGTTACGTAGTGAAAATTACGATTCTTTTTTTATAAATGAACTCATAAATTACCGATACCAATAAAATGCCAGCTAAAATGAAGATCTTATCATTACAATATAACTTTATGGACTTTACTCACGCAAAAATAGTTTGTTAAGAGTGCAATACTGTGAGATTAATGCAGTCTTTAAATAAATGTCCCGTACGTTATCGGAGTTTGGAGACAACGTTTGTTGTATGAGGTGTGGAAATGTTTTTTTGAATTTTGAATGTGTTTTTCTTGAGGATTTAGTAATAATTGACACATTAAAGATATATTTAATTGGAAATCTGTCTGAAGTTTTTAACAATTTGAAGCTAAATGTAAGAATTTGTCTTTGTCTGAGTTTTCTTCACGAAATATGACGTTTGTACTTTTACTATAGCATTATCACTTGTAAATATGCATTTCATTTACATAAATTCTGTAAGTTAAATTCCTGCAAACATAATAAACGTTGGAGACATCAAATGTGCACTTTAAGTGGGAATGAGTCTTAAATGAATGTAATATGATTGAAATATAGACAGTAATCAGTTGATTGATTAAATAAGCCGTGATACCTTTTTGTAGGAATGTTCCAAAAATCTATAAATACAAAAGTGCAGTCACGACTCACCGGATAATATCGGACTATATCCTATACATCGCACGAAATTTAATTAAACATTTATAACTATGGCGCACGTGATCATTAAGGTGACCGTACACACATGGCCTAAAACAACACATTCGCACGCAGCCGTAGCTGGAAGATATGCAATTTTATTCCATGCTCGGCCACGATTTTGTTCACGATTTGACTTTAAAACTGTAGCGTGTTCAATTACACAAAACGTTACAGAACGTTACTTAACGATACATTCGGAACTCCTCGGCCATTCGCTGCGAATAATCTAATCTTATACACAAATCACTGGCACCAGAGTCCATATCTTATGATTATAATGCGTACGTCCCTATATATAGTTCTCTGTACATACATATATAATAATATTATAATGAGTGTATAGATCTAGTAATAACTCGTACACGGTGATGAATACGGGGGCGATTTTTAATTGTGTTTGTTGACAAAATAATATATGTGCGTGCATTTTAAAGAATGTGAGGACTCTAGTGCCAGTGACACAAATATGCGATCGTTAAGGCGATAAGTGATGTTTCAAAATTTACGGACTATAAACGAAACATCACTCAATGGATAAACGATCATATATTTGTTATACCCCCGCAAACAAAGTTTTCGGGGGTATACTGGAATCACCCTGGTGGTTGGTTGGTTGGTTTGTTGGTTGGTTGGTTTGTTGGTTGGTTGGTTGGTTGGTCGCGTGGTCTGTCCCAAAAAATTAATACATTTGTAGTATGTTTATTTCTTAATGCATTTGAATAGAAGCTGTTATATACCATGATTTAATGGTGTATACAAAACTCATGTAACTATGGAAACATATCTCACTTGTTTAAAATATTTAATTGTGTTATATATGATATTGCATCTTTTTTTATTTTTTTCAATTTAATTTAATAACTGCATAGTATGCATGTTTCTCAAGAATTGTTTTTCTCAACCAATATTGATAGAGTTTTGCACACAAGTTCACATTCTTACAGTTGATGAGTGAATGCAGTTTATGATAATTCAAATTCAACTTGTGGCCATTTTGAATTTGATTTAATTAAATAACAGTATTGTATGCTTATTTACATACAAATTTTGAAAAGAAATTGCGTACAAGGACTCACTATTAGGGCTTCAATTAGACCCGAGACCTCGGGTTTTGACGCACGAAAATTCGAAAATACCCCTTTTTGACCCTCATTAAAAATCGTCCATGCGTCAATTTGACCCGCGTATTTTTTGCCTTCAAGAGTCATACCTCGAATTAATGTTACACCCGCCTATTTGATGAAATCGACCAATCAGCGACGTGCTACGCGGGAGTCGCTGTTAGTATACACGCTTCAAAGTCGATAATTAGCGACTCTATTGTTTATCATTCATCGATGGCGTCTGGCGTTAATTGTTCAGTCATGCGTTTAACAATTGATTGACAAGTACTTATGTCAATCAAAAGGCGGAGCGTACGCTTTGTGATATGCTTCCTCAACCAATCAGTTATTTATTTCCTAAAAATGAAATCCCGACGTTATGTCATATATTTTCGCGACCCACGCGAATCAAAGTGAAGAATGCTTTAATATATGTTAGTAAGTAAATAATCTTATTATTTTGATTATTAGTTCTTCTAGATACAGCAAAAAGTAATGGAGAAATTCCGTCAATTTTTCGATTTTAAGAATAAACACCGGTTGGTTAAAACAAATTGAATTTGTAAAAATCTTGAGTAGTCGTCACGTATAAAAAAGTAAAAAGTAATGTCATTTTATAGTCTAAGTTTCATGCTTACGCACGTTCACCGACTTTACAACAATTACCCCTGGTCATTGGGCTACTGGTATCTATCTATCAATCTCCCTGGGGAGTCTTCTACTCCGCTTATTAGTGCAGCCGACAAATTGGCGCAACGGAATTATACCACCCTCGCAGGTACCCATTTACACCTGGGTGGAGTGAAGCAATCGCAGGTAAATTTCTTGCTCAAGGAAATTAGCAGTGCCCCTAGTGGGATTCGAACCCAGGACCTCTCGATCCCTTAGCGCGCGTCCTACCACTGGACTACTGCTCCTACAACGTATCTATCAACTAAAGTCGTGTTTCAGAATCTAAAAAGCCATAATAAGCACGCATTGCATCTTGTAAAGTAATATTTAAGAAAGAATATGATAGCAGAACCAATCTGATAAAAATATTTAAACAAAGAAGGGTCAAAATTGAATGTAATTTACATTTGATAAGTATGACTATTCTTCACAAATTTATATTCAAAATGGCTGACTGGCAGCCATTTTTGAATTATTATTTAAATATCTGTATAGTATGCTGTTTCTAACTCAATTTTAGCAAATGTTATAGTTGACTAGTATATGGATTTCCTTTGGATACCAATTCAAAATGGCAGACTGGCAGCCATCTTGAATTTGTTTTTTTTTAATAAATGTATAGTATGCTTATTTCATTACCAATTTTGATAAAATTGTGTTGACAAATTCTTGTTGATGACATTTATATGTATTTTTTCCTAAATTCAAATTCAAAATGACCAATTAACGACCATCTTGAATTTTCTATAATGTTGTGAAGAAAGCATCTTATTTTAAGTGATTTTGACCACTTATCGCGCATATATTTTTATGAATTCAAATCGATTATTTGTGGTGTGTTTTTGTGTTCTGATGTGGAAATGCAATGATGGTGGAATAAAGTAAATAGCAACTTCAAGTGAGTACTTTTTATATTTTGTGTGACTTGAAGTGTACTTTTTATATTTTTTGTGTTGTCTTTCCTTTTGTGTACATTGTTATGGTATTTCCTATGGCGACTCAACCCACGTCTAATGACTGTTTATTGTAAAAAGTTCGAAACATTTTTTTATATAAAATGTTTTTCAAAGTATTTTCATTTTTGTTCAAGAAATGTCAATTTACAATGCATTACACATGGGTTGAATGTGGCTATGTCCTCGTTCCTGTCGCAGAACATCGTGCATCTAACATCACAATGTAATCTCATCTATCATCATTAACCTGTAGATTATAGTTTCTTTATCTGCATCATTTGCAATGTAATCACCACATTCTTTACTTGTGTTGTCACTGTTTCTTTTTGGCATTATGATATATTTGTATTTTCTTCACTGTATTCAGTTTTTCTTTCGGCACGTAATGATTTAAATCATCAGGGCTCTCAATCTCTTATATTTAGTGCCTGTATTCAGCACCATTCTTCTTGCCAACAAATATTAATGTTCATTTTTAATTATGATATATTTTACTTGTGTGTAAAATATTTAACAAGTGGACATTTTGTGTGTTTTTTTTTCAGAAAATAAACTAGTATGTGCATGTGCAAAAACTGCCAAAATTCCCCCTACATGGTGAAACGCTATAGAAATCCCCCTCCTTAAGGTTCAATAATTCCCCTACATATATAGAGAGAGAGCCCTGGTTATTTGTTTACATAACTTTTCTGCTTGGTTGGGCACACGATGACTAAAGCCACTTTTTGTTTTAACAACTTCTCTTATCATACCATTCAGTCTGCAAAATTAAGAGATGCCCAGTTGTTTGGAACAATCACTCTTTAGTTTAGACAACCAGACATTTCAATTTGCCAACCATTTATATGCAAGGAAATATGTATATTATTGAAAGCTGAATTGGCCGTTTTGGACAACCATTTTCGAATCTTGATTTTATAGACTGTTATCTTCCTTTCTAACGATTTTGCATGCTTCTTTGTGGTATCAGGGTACTAATTTTTTTTCAGATCATGAATCCTTCCACACCAAAATCTACTACAAGTACCATGGTGTCTCCAGATAAAGACATAAATATAGAAAATACTATTTGTAGCCTTGAAGGTTTTATTGAGGAGAATGATACCATCTTGAGAGCTGCCATGTATTCTGTTTCAGCTGGAAGTACTAAGGAGGCGATAGAGACTATCAATAAAGCAAATAGGAAGACTAAAGCTTTGATTAAAAAATCTGTATACCAACTGCAAAAGATTAAAAGCCACCACAATGCCATTGTTGAAGAACTGAAAAGAGAGAGAAAGTCAACATCTGGTTTGAAGATCAAAGAAGAAGACTTGAAGAGGAGACTGTCAGCTACAACTGCTGAAAGAGACAGTTGTAAGAGAAGTCTGGATGCTGTATTAGGAGATTGCTCAGATGACGATGAACATGGAAAGAAGAGATTGAACGATGATTGTGATTCTGCCAGCAAAGACAACTAAACTTCATGAAAATACTTTTGCATCTCATCTAATTTTCTGCTTTTAATGTGATGTTGTTCTGTTATTATTATAAGCAGATGCGAATTTCAATCATGATGTATTATCCATTGATGTTTTCTGTGCGATTTGCATATCATATTTCTTTTGTTGCATGCAACTACATGCTTATGTACTTCACACACTGTACTCTCATTACTATAGTCCTTTTTTGCATAAAATGTTCATCTTTTATTGTACTTATACCTTTCAGGTAATTGTATTGAATACTTTTGACTGGTTTTTATTCTAAATTATGATGTTGGTTACACCTTATAATGCTGAAGTGTATTCATTAACTTATAATAGTTTTATATCAATGAACAGACATAATATGTAGTATATTTATACATTTAAAGTACTAGTCTGTAAGTACTTTATAATGTTTAAAACTTACTATTACATTATGAATTATTGTAGTTAGAAATACTTACTTTGACAATCCATATAGTTTAATTTAAATCTGACTGAAATGTTCTTCTTGAAATAATGTTTGCTCAACAATTCAGAGCAAATTAGAGTTATTTACTCACATTGTCATCAGTGTTGATGTCGCAGCTTGGTTAATATTTTGCAATCACCCTCTATTTTTAACCACTCAAGGAATTGTCTTGAAATGTGGCACATATTTTCAGAGTGACAAAAAAACTTTGTATAACAAGTTCCTTAATTGTCCCTTGTATTCTTATTGAGTTATGACGTTCAGTGTGTTCATGTTATCAGCTGGCTGTAGAATAGTCAAGCGTGTAGTCCTGTAACTGCTCTTGTTCTATTGAGATATACTTTCTGTTTTATTGTAAGCTATGATGTAAATAACATTTTGAAATAAATCTATTTTCAGGATAATTGAACAGATCATCATTTCTTGAAACAATCACTCGGACTGTAATTAGTATTAAATGAAAATAATTGTTGTGAACATAAAACACTGGTATAAAGGATTAATATATTCCATTGTCAACCTATATCTTTGGTATAACATCAATATTTCCTGTTTACAGGTAATTAGCTGTTTCACTTTTATCTAAGCTATATATAACTTTGTGTTTATATATTAAGGCCAGTTGAATTTGATTTCAAACCTTTATATTTAGGACAAATTGATGATGCTGGACATGGATGCCTTGTCTAAACGTAATGCATCTCATTTTTATATATATATATGAAGGTTTATTGTTTTATTGCTTGCATTATGTATTGGACTGTCAACTGAACAATATTTTGTCTGAGAAATTTGTATTAAAGTATTTAAATTGCCTACAGTGTAACCTCTGCAGAGCGACTTTCGGCGGAGTTTGAAAAAAGTGTCGCTCTGCAGAGGTGTCGCTCTGCTTGACAAAAGTAAAGTTTTAATACGATTACAAAGTTTTTTAAATAAATATTTCATAAATTATTCATATAAAGTATTATCAATATGCTGTTAATGTACTTTTAAAAATACTAACGAAACAAATTGTTGACTCTATGCTTTTAAGTGATATTCTTTATCTCTTCCATTGTACATGTACCTTGTAGGTTATTAATTATAATATCCTGGCATGATGAATATACATTTACAAACTTTCATGTTGAAACTCCTTTTAATTAGCATTTTAGGAATTAATACTATTTGAAATCCACCTAATTTCTTATTAGTATCTTATGAAATATCAAATAACTAGTTCTGTAAAATATTTTGATAGCAAATTGTTCCTGCATATGTTTATAATGATTTTTTTATGATTTCAGTGTATTTAACAACTAACAATGGATACTGGTGAAAGGAAAGAATACCTTGAACTTAAAAAAAAGTCTTCTGCCCAGAAAGAAACCAATAAGCTAGAAAGAAATACAGACAATGACATTGTACAAAAAATGAAGAGAATGACAAATGAAGAAAGTTCAGAACAAAAAAAAACTTAATGAAATTGAACAAGTTGTTATCAGTAAGAAGAGATATATAACTGTTGAAATAAATAAAGACCATGTTCAAATGAATGCAGCAGAGAGGAAGAGAAATCAAAGACTTAATGAATCTGAAGTCCAAAAAGAAAAAAGACGAGAAGCTGATAGGTTATATAAACAATTGAAAAGAAAAAATCCTGAGGAAAGGGAGAGAAGAAATGAACGTACAAGACTTAATCGACAACATAAACATGTAACCGTGGTTGAAAAATGTAAAAGAAATGATTACCAGAGAAAACGGCGGGAAAACAGTGTTGAGAGAAAAAAACATAATGAACAGGAAAGAGACGCTTTAAGAAAAAAGAGACAAAGTAGTGTTGAAAGAAAGAAACATAATGAACAGGAAAGAGACGCTTTAAGAAAAAAGAGACAAAGTAGTGTTGAAAGAAAGAAACATAATGAACATGAAAGAGATGCTTTAAGAAAAAGAGACAAAGTAGTGCTGAAAGAAAGAAACATAATGAACAGGAAAGAGATGCGTTAAGAACAAAGAGACAAAGTAGTGCTGAAAGAAAGAAACATAATGAACAGGAAAGAGATGCGTTACGAAAAAAGAGACAAAGTAGTGCTGAAAGAAAAAGAAATAATGAAAGGGTAAGAGACACATTGCGAAGGAAAAGACAAAGTAGTGCTGAAAGGAAGAAACATAATGAACTTGAAAGAGATGCGCTAAGAAAAAAGAGACAAAGTAGTGCTGAAAGAAAGAAACATTCTGAACAGGAAAGAGACGCGTTAAGAAAAAAGAGACAAAGTAGTGCTGAAAGAAAGAAACATAATGAACAGGAAAGAGATGCTTTAAGAAAAAAGAGACAAAGTAGTGCTGAAAGAAAAAGAAATAATGAAAGGGTAAGAAACACATTGCGAAGAAAAAGACAAAGTAGTGCTGAAAGGAAGAAACATAATGAACTTGAAAGAGATGCGTTAAGAAAGAAGAGACAAAGTAGTGCTGAAAGAAAGAAACATAGTGAACTTGAAAGAGATGCGTTAAGAAAACAGAGACAAAGTAGTGCTGAAAGAAAGAAACATAGTGAACTTGAAAGAGACGCTTTAAGAAAAAAGAGACAAAGTAGTGTTGGAAGAAAGAAACATAGTGAACAGGAAAGAGACGCTTTAAGAAAAAAGAGACAAAGTAGTGCTGAAAGAAAGAAACATAATGAACAGGAAAGAATATCCCGTAAGAGAAAAAGACAAGATTATGATGAAAGAAGAAGGATCAATGAGATTGAAAATGCTAGAAAGAAAATTAAACGCCAGGGAAGCAGTTGTTCTGAGATAGCTATTAAAAATTTCAAGAATGATCTACAATATGGTCCCTTCTTTATTTGTACAGTTTGTCACCAACTATGCTACAGAACTTCTGTCAATATTTTTAGTACAAATAATTATGTACATTCTGACACATACTCTACAAACAAGTTGTCATTTGACAATAGAGAATACATATGCACATCTTGTCATGTATCTGTCAAAAAACGTCAAATGCCTGCTACCGCTGTTGCCAATGGCTTACAGTTGGATGACATTCCAAATCAATTAGAAATTTTAAACTCATTGGAATGTGTATTCATTGCCCGTAGAATACCATTTATGAAAATTTTAGCTTTACCCCGTGGAAAACAGAAAGCAATACATGGTTGTGTGGTCAATGTTCCTATAGAACCTGATCAGATTGCTAGCATACTTCCAAGAGTTCCAACTTCATAAACATTTATTACTGTCAACGTAAAAAGAAAACTCTAGTATAGAGGACATTCATTCTATCAAAAAATACGACCTGACAAAATTCTTACTGCTTTGTATATTTAGAAGAATAATATCAAAACCCCATTGTACAATGACATACAAATTAATGATTATTGGAATGAAATAAATTTATCTGAACACGAAGACACATGGAATTATCTTACTGGTAATATGCAACATGGACAACCCACTGAAGTCCAAAATGACCAAAATGAGGCTCCTGATCAGTTATCCAATGATGACAATGAAAATGATGATGAGTTGGAAGAAATTGAGGATGAGCGATCCCGTTTAAGTGGACTACCATTTGATACAGCATTACAGCCTAAAGACTTAGTTGAAAACCAATGTCAGGTGTTAGAAATTGCTCCTGGAGAAGTCAAAAAACCAAAATCATTCTATGATGATACAAAGGCAGAAGAATTAAGTTTTCCCCAACTATTTCCTACTGGTAGATTTGGCTTTTCATGTACCAGAGAAAAGAAGATATCTTTAAAGAAGTATTTCCAATCTAGAGTTCTAAACTGCGATGGAAGATTTTCAAAAAATATTGACTATATCTTTTATGCCCAGTACAGAACTGAAGCCAAAGAAGTGATGGACAGTTTGAGTATAAGTTTAAGAAACGGTTAGGACACAGAAGTGACTGCTGGACAACTGAAAGAGAATATAGCCGAAATAGTTAGAAGTGATTTGGGAACATATTTCCTCCAAAAGATTAGAGGGTCTCCATCGTATTTCAATAAGCTCTTTTATGACCTTTTAGGAATGATTCGCCAGCTAGGTCCGTGTACATGGTTTGTAACTTTATCTGCTGCTGATCTCAAGTGGACAGATACTATAAAAATTATTGCTAAGCAACAAGGAGCTAGCCTTACAGATGAAGATGTGAACAGTCTGACATGGGAAGACAAGTGTAAATACTTGCGATCAAATCCTGTCACAGCTGCTAGACATTTTGATACTAGGGTTCAGCTCTTTATGAAACATATTTTGTTGAATAAGGAATTAAATCCATTGGGAGAAATATCTGATTATAAGTACCGTATCGAATTTCAACACAGAGGATCACCTCATGTCCACATGTTAGCTTGGGCTAGAAATGCACCAAATTTTGAAGACAATGACTGATGAAATAAGAGACTTTATTTCTGGAAAAATATCCTGTCACTTGCCTCTAGAAAATAGTAAGCTGTATGATTTACTACATTTAGTTCAGAGGCATACACATTCAATTGCTTGTAGAAAACATGGCAAAAATTGTCGTTTTAATTTTCCACGACCTCCTGTGAATAAAACACTGGTTCTGAAACCTTTAGAAAAGCAACCATCTGCTGATGTTCAAAATAGTTATTGTGAAATATTAACATCTATATATGAAAATCTAGATAAGGTTACTCCTGAGACAATATTAGAAGAAATACTTGAGAAAGCCTCTGTGACAGAAAATGCATACTTGAAAGCTTTACATTGGATCAAGACAAAACATAATCAGCCAGCTATGTTGTTGAAAAGAACACCATATGAGAGTTCAGTAAACAATTACAATCAAACCATGATGGAAGCATGGGAAGCTAATTTAGACGTACCGTTTGTCACCAATGTTTATTCCTGTGTCATGTATCTCGCTTCATATATTTCCAAACCAGAAAAAAATTAGGTGATGTTTTAAAGGCAGTTAGTGCAAGTTCCCAACATCTTGGTTCAAAGCAATCCATGAAAAATGTTGCATATAAGTTTCTAACCCATCGAGAAGTGAGTGCTCAGGAAGCTGTTTATCGTTTACTTTCACTTCCGTTAACAAGAGGCTCAAGACAGGTCATTTTCGTTCCAACTGACATGCCAGACAAGAGAACTAGATTGTTTAAACCAATGGCTGCTATATCAAGAATGGAAGATGATGATCCGGACGTTTTTGTGAAAGGCCTTCTTGATAAGTATGCTGCAAGACCAGATTGCTTAGAAAACATATGTTTGGCAGAATTTGCATCAGAATTCAAAATTTGCTACAAAAATACAAGTACAGTTGATGCTTCCAGAAAAAATATACTTCCTCTTAAGAATGGCCTTGGTTATATTTGTAAAAAAAAAGAACCAGCCATCTTACGGTCGCATCAGTGGTCTTTGAATAAAAATCCCGAAAATTATTATCATGCTCAGCTCTTACTCTATTTCCCCTGGAGGAATGAGATTGACGATCTCTATGACAATTCTTACAAGGAAACTTTTGAAATCAATTATCAGGTGATCATTGAAAAACAACAGACATTTGAACACCATGCTGAAATATTACAGCAAATTTTAGATGATATTCAAGAAAACGGAATTCCAGAAGACAGTTGGACAGTTGTTGCACCACAGACAGAACAGAGTCGTTTGGAAGAAGAAGCTGAAGGGATAGTAGAAGAGAATGTTATTCATTCAATATACCAGACTGACAAAAACAATATGGTTTCCAGTGATCTTGGTCTAGTACCATACCGATATGACATCTCCAGTGAAGACATGAATTCTACAGAATGGTACAACATGCTTATGACTCTTAATAAACAGCAATATAACCTTCATCAGTTTATTGTAAAATGGGCAACTGATATGATTTTATCACATACAGGTATTAAACTGAAACCATTCCATATTTTTCTTACTGGTGGAGCTGGAGTTGGAAAAAGTTTCCTTGTGAGAACCATTGTACAAAATGTTAAACGTTTATTTGCTAGGAATAACCAAGTTCTAGATAATCACATTCTTGTTTGTGCACCTACTGGAGCTGCAGCCTATAATGTTTCTGGTCATACATGCCATTCAGCCTTTCAGTTACGTGTGAATACCTCACGAGATGATGATTACTGTCCTGTGTCATCTGAAAAACTGGCAGCTATGAAGGAGTCATTTAGTGATGTCAAATTGATAGTAATTGATGAAATCTCCATGGTCAGTGCTGATATGTTGCTGACTATTCATAGACGTTTATGTGATATTAAGGGAACTAATAAACCATTTGGGGGCATCTCTATCTTAGCAGTTGGAGATCTAATGCAGCTGCCTCCTGTTGCACAATCTCCTGTATACTCAAAACCGTCAGATAAAATTGCTGCTATATATGGTTCATTGTGGACTTCACATTTCCAAATTTTTGAACTTACTGAACTACAGCGCCAAAAAGATGATGCGGATTTTGCTTCCCTTCTCAATAGAGTAAGAATTGGTCAACACACTGAAAATGACATTGAAGTTCTTCGATTGCGTCAAGTTTCAAAATCATCTGAAGAATATCCCATAGACTGTACCCACATGTTTACTTATAATCGATTACGAGATGCTCATAACGTATATATGTTACAGCAAACTGAGGGTCCAATTCTAATTCTTAAAGCTGTAGACTCTGAAAAAGATGATCAAACCCAGAGAGTGACCTCCTGCAACAACGTAACTGGTTCTGATCTTCTTGAAGAATTAAAAATTGCAATCAATGCTCGTGTTGTGTTGACAAAGAATATTGATGTATCTGATGGATTGGTGAATTCTGCTGCTGGTATTGTAAAAGGGTTTATTCCACAATTGACTGAGGATGTTGATATTGAAACGTTCAATCCAAAATATGTATTAATAAAGTTTGATGAAGAAAGAGTTGGAAAAAACTGCCGTGAGGCTAGTAAAGGACTTCTTAGAAATTCTACATGGACTCCCATTCCTAAAGTTGAAAGTCCAGTGTATTACAGTAATCGTTCAAAAAAAAATAACTAAGAAGAGAGTACAGTTCCCATTGGATTTAGCTTGGGGAGTAACTATTCATAAGGAACAAGGAAAAACTGAAGATAAAGCAGTTGTATGTTGTGATGGAAGTTTCAATAAAGGCCAGTTTTATACTGCTATAAGTAGAACAAGGGATCTAAATGGTCTTTATTTCCTTGGAGATGTACGTTCCAAACAGATAAGGGTAAATTCAAATGCAATTCAAAGAAATAAACCGAATGAAAGAGGAAGCTGTTTTCACTAAGCTTGTCATCAGTTCCGTGGAAAAGTGCCAACTGTTCTACCTGAAAATTCTAAGTCTTAACATAAATTCACTGAAACCTCATTTTAAGGCTTTTATGAAGGACAACTATAACAGTGATATACATTTAGTGTGTTTACAAGAAACATGGCTGCAATCTCGTGAGCTACACCCTCATATAGAAAATTTCCATGCCATCAGACAAGATGCTTCTTCAAGTATTTCACAACACAGACATGGTGGTTTATTAATGTACATCAGTGTTGATTTTAGACTAGTTAAACAATTTCAATATGAAGATATTCACGTTCAATACCAAATGGTTTGTATATCACCAATACAAGATCCAAATTACAGGATTATTGTTGTAAATATATATAACGATCCCAAAACTCCTTACATGTATTTCCTTAAAAATTTGGACAAACTCTTGCAACGAAAACCTGAAAATATACCTACAATTATAGTTGGCGATTTCAACATCAACATGAGAAAAAGTACTAAATGTTCCAATGAAATGAATTCCTTGACAAGGTACTACCAATATCATCAGTTAGTAAAGAATCCAACTCACCGTAGTGGAAGTACTCTGGACATTTTCCTGATCAACAGACAACCAGATGACATCGTATTGGATTATATTCCAACTTACTATAGTAACCATTTGATTATCACAGCAGCAGTCCCATTCCAGCCACTGAAAGACAACAGCTACGTGCGATATTAGATATTATTTCAACTTTGCAACTGTGAAAATAAAATACCTGATAGGTAATTTTGGCTTTCTTGTATTTACGGGGATATTTGTGATTTTTGATATTTTTTATTACATTTGTTTGATTTATATGTGTTTGCTGACTACCATCTTTACAAGTGCCTTATTTTTAGTTATTTATCATAAATTTCAAACACATTCTATGTTTTGCTCATCTGGTTCATCTCACTCTTCGTCTGTTGTTCCACTTTACATTCATAATGACCAAATTGTGTTCATTTTCATATAAAAAATCATTTGAAGTATGACAACTACTGTTCATTTTGCTTTTTCTCATCCATAGTGAATTACACTGTAATTTGCAGTTTATTTCTAATTTGCTTTGTGCATCCTGTTCTTTTTATGGTCTTTATGCTTATTACAATATTGACCCTTTTGTACTTCAACAATGTTGACTTGCTGTCATCTTGAAATGTTGCCGTTGCGGGGGTATTTTCGCCACTGGTGGCAGTTCTAGATTACTTCAACACCTGTAGTTTCAAAATAGCGTCTAAATATGTCCGAGATTAACTAAGTGTAACTAAGTGTAGATACATTTAGCTAGAATATTTCTCAATGCACAACAATACACAGGTTTGTTTACATTTCATACCCCACCACTCTCTAAAGCTGATCAGTGGCAGATCAAGTTTTTTGCTGGAGGGAGGCGCAACATACAATTTTCACATAAACTTTAACATTTTTTATTTA
The DNA here is from genome assembly GCA_025267735.1 of Mactra quadrangularis. NCBI lineage: Eukaryota > Metazoa > Mollusca > Bivalvia > Venerida > Mactridae > Mactra > Mactra quadrangularis. Next base: position 31,468,928 of record CM046299.1, on the reverse strand, counting down.
TTATAGGTGTTATGCTTTTTATGTATTATAAATTTGTGTAGTGCACCATATTAGTTCTTCCTTTGATTAACCTCAACTAGCCTATTTTTCATCTACTTTGAATCATGTATATAACCAGAGGAACAGACTGAGATCTGTATTATAAATTCTTAGGTGACAAATCTTTCATTTTTCTAGAAAATTATTATAATCTGGATCTTTAAGCATTCATACTCACATGTTTAGTTTTGTGTATATTGAGGTACATGATCAGAGACATGACTGATATCATAAAACATAAAAAACATGGGTTTATTATCAACATTGATATAAGTTTGATGAAACATTTGACTTCTTTTAAATATTATAAGAAGTTAAGTTATCTTTAGGTATTCTATAACCATTCTTTTATTTGTTACATTTGTCAATAATTGAAAAAATACTGCTGATTTGCCAATTGCAATATGACTGATTATTTCAAAATTCCTGTATACATGTACATGGTTTATTATATAACCTTTTATATAATAAAACTGTCAATGTCTTTCTTTCTTACAGATGACTGAGGTATTGTGTTGTGCCACACTGATGATACTCTGACAGCATGATAGATGGTTAGGAAACAGACTTAAATTAAAAATAATATACACATTTGATTGTCTAAGCCACAAGTGATTGTTGAAATGTTTTAAAACAATGTTAATAAGTAAACTGACTGTAAGAACCCACTTTGTTTGTTCATGATATGTTATAGATCTACTTGGTTTTGGTCAGCATAATGTTGATAAAAACATTGTAAATAATACAATCCATGCATTAAATATATTAAATAAGCTTCCAGTTGTTGTATTGTTGACAATTTTAAAAGCCATGTCATTATAAATGGCTCTCACTATAGTAGTCATGCAGTAGTCAGTAATTCACAGATGCAAATCCTAATCTTTTGTTCTGTGTAGTGGTAATTTTGCAATATTAGTGCATTTCCATGCTATGGTAAAGGAGGTACTACTTGGAAAGGAAAACCATGGACATGTATCATACCTTTGATTGGTAAGAACCTCTGTAAATGGTCATTTCATATAACACATTCCATTTGTTACACTTGTTACATTATGAATAGTAGCTTACTTAAAAAGTGATGAGGTTAGTACTTATGATAACTAGTGCCACAAAAATATAATTCTACAGGACTTACTCCTACAATATTATGTGTTTATTCATGGAAATCATAAGGATTTACACTGTTTAAGATGTGCATATAACATACAACAATTAAAACATGTGAATTTCTCTTTTCACAACCATTTAGAACATTTGGTTGCCATGGTGACTTTTTTAAAATGATATTTTTGTAATACAAATGTGGAGTAAAGAATTGTTCACCACATCTTTATTTCATGACAATAACAATATATGGGGTACTTTTTATTTTTAACACAAAATTTGCGGAATTTGCTGAATAAATTGTTAAAAAATGCATGATAAAAGTGAGATTCATCGAATTCATAATATTTATCTCTAACATATTCATCATTTAATGACAAATGAATTGTTTCCTGTGCATCTGTCTTATGTATGTTATTTTTGACGTATTTTGGCGGAGATTTACATTTATTGGAGGGGGTCATTTTGAAATGACCATAACTTTTAAAATTTTCGGTAACCCTAATTTATTTGATCAAATTACTTTAGATGTGCCCAAACAAATTCACGAAGATTCAAAAAATATTATAAACCTCTCTCTTGACAAAATCTCTTAACCCTGAATATTTGCTTCAAAAGCTTGGTTTTTTGTGGGTGGGGTAATTTGACAGACGATTTTCGAGCAAAATGAGCAACCGAGTTACTTAAAGACTACTTTAGGGACAAACGCACGATAAAACTTAAATATAACTTAAAAATTAACTATAACATTATTTTACATTATTATAACACATTCTCCAGTCTTTAGACAATAATTGTGTAACAATCCAGTAAGGACCTATCTGCTGCTTTCGACACCATAGGCCATCATACATTGTTAAGCAGACTGCATGATCACTATGGTCTTGCTCATGGTGCTCTCAATTGGATAAAGTCTTATCTGAATGATCGATACCAAAGAGTATGTGTAGGTGGAGAACTTTCGGACCCTGTGCTGATGAAATACAGTGTTCCTCAAGGATCTGTCTTAGGACCTAAGTATTTCACCATGTACACTAAACCTGTTGGTGCCATCTGCTCGCAACACGGATTATTACATCATTCCTATGCTGATGATTCTCAACTTTACATATCCTTTAAACCAATTGATAATATTTCAAGATCAGAAGCATTAAGTCGTATTGAAAAATGTTTGACTGAAATTATTTCGTGGATGAATGCCAACATGCTAAAATTGAATGCAGACAAGACGGAAGTTATTTTGTTCTCATCAAAACATAATCGTAAACATGTTGAAGACATGTCCATTAGAGTTGGTGATTCCATCACAAACTCTAAAGACTGTATCAGAAATCTTGGTGCTTACTTCACACAACACATGGATATAGAGAAGCATGTTAATATTGTATGCAGATCGTCTTATTATCAGCTAAGAAATATCGGTCGCATAAGAAAGCTTCTAACTGTGGATGCTACAAGGACGTTAGTAAATTCTCTGGTTACATCAAGATTGGACTTTTGCAACGCCCTTCTTGTAAATACTTCAAAGTCAAATCTGAATAAACTTCAACGTCTTCAAAATACGGCAGCAAGAAGCATCACCAGAACCCATCGTCATGATCATATAACACCAGTGCTCAAGGAACTTCATTGGCTTCCTGTTTGACAGCGGATCAGCTACAAACTCTTGATATATAATTATATACATATAAAGCACTTAACAACCAATGTCCCATATATATTCAAGATCTAATACATGTTTATAAAGCCAACAGAGACCTCCGTTCTAGCAATTCATTATCTATTAGTCCCACGGTCTAGGACAATTACTTTTGGCAATCGTAGTTTCAGCCATGCGGCACCAATCTGTGGAATTCCCTTCCGGACTTACTCAAGTGTGCCCAGTCTTTAAATACTTTTAAGATAAAGTTAAAAACTTACTTATTTGTTAATTACTATGTTTACTAAATCAATCACCCTCGGACAATAAACTACGACTTTGGAATAGACCAGTAAAATGAACCAATCTTAAACTGCTTAAAATTGTATATTAATAAGTCCAGTTGTGATGTTAATACTACAGTGAAAATTCTTTTAGTCAATATAAACTATCTAGCTTAATGATCTTAAAATATACCCAAATTACGAACATTTAACACCATGAAATTATGAAAATATTAAATTCTTAACTACAAACCATAATTATGTATTAGGTTTATTACAAATAATGTGCGGCCGCATGATGGATGTTCTGATGGAATCATTGGATTGGAACCCGACTTTGCACCTTGCAATTATGGGTTTTACTGCATCTAGCCAGATTTCCCATTGGCTAGGGATTGCCTTTCCACCGATTTTATATTCATTACCTTTAAGATTAATACTTTATCTAACCAATCAGGCGCTGACGCTGATGGATGTTCTGGCGGGGTCCTTGGATTGGGATCCGACTTTGCACCTTGCAATCATGGATTTTTCCAAGGCATCTGGATGGATTCCCTATTGGCTAGTGGATGCCTTTCCATTGATAATCTAATCTTTACCTATATCACTTAAACTTTATCTGAGGAATCAGGCGCTGACGCTGATGGATGTTCTAGAGGGATCTTTGAATTGGAATCCAACTTTGCACCTTGCAATCATGGATTTTTCAAGGCATCTTGTCTGGTTCCGATTTGTCGGTGGTTGCCTTTATTCATAATCTAATCATAATCTTTAGCACTTTTACTTTATCTGACCACTATATAATGCATAAATACCAACAATCCATTATCACTCATTCACTATCTTTTACAGTTAAAATCCACTTGTTATGTTGTTGTTTTTAAACTACTATGAGCACTTTATTGATCACTAATTCTTAGTTTTATATTAGTCTTCAATTTATGTTTTTATATTTTCATCATCTCTTAATCTTTTTCTTTTTTTATTTTTTTTTTCATTTTTCATTTTCGTTTTTATTTAAACTCGTATTTCCTAGTTATGCATATGATGGTGAAGCGCTTTTGAACATACATGTATATTCAATGAAAGAGCGCTATACAAATGCGGTATATAATAATAATAATAATAATTTGTGGTATTTTATAATATTTTACCTGATTTTTACTGACATATGTAATGTATCAAAAAGAGTCTCGTAACTTTTTTACAAGGTCGGTGACCTATGTTTTTCCCCATAAAATCAAACAATATTAATGTCTGATTTGTGTTGCAAAATTTAAGCAAAAGTTAAGATCTGTATTATTCAACGTACATACAAAAATATGTTGAACATTTATCTTAATCCCGTAAAAAACAACCAATTTTGGGCATACAGGATGGAGACCAGTTAAGAGCCTACAAGAAAAAATAATGATTTTTTCATAATTAATTTCCATGTACTACAATGCTTACAGATTATTTACATATAATGAAGCGAAAAAATAATATTCCGGTGATTAATAATTTTTTATTGTAAGTATATGTACTTGCTTAACTTGTCAAAATTCTTGCTCTAATCAGCAGTTTCAGAGGTGTTTACCTTCAAATGACCTTGGCCCAAAAACGAGTTCGGTGACCCCCAAATTATTGCAAAATGTACTGGAACTATTTTGTTTCAGGTTGTTTTATGCTCGCGTACTATATACTTAAACCGTTACCTGTTGGCCTTAAACGTTTTCCGCTAACAAGCCGTTCAATAATGACTGTTGCGAACGTTACGGAACGTTACGAAACGTTCGCGGTAACTGAACGCCCTACAGATGTGCGTTATAAACCTTCACACATTATTTGTTACAATTTACAGGTCAGTTAACTAAGCTATCACTTTTATTCAAAGTTTACGACCAAATCTCTTTGGGAAACGCTGTGAGGTATGGTAAAAGTTCAAATTCCAGATACGGTCTTATTCTCATTATGTTGTATCAAGTGAATTTTAAAATTTATTAACTCACTAGAATCTAATAAGCATAGAAACTGAACCAAACAAGCTTATTTCATGATGGTTCTCAATAATATGATGGTAAGACCCACCCATCAGGGGTGTTAACATGCTGACGGTCTGCATTGTGAAACATTCGTCCTCAATAATTTTCGTAGCCGATACGTTACGAACATTTTTTTTATTTATTTTACATTTGTCAGTTTTAAAATCAACTTAAATGAATTTGTTAAGAAAAAGTTTATTGAATGGACATTTATATGATTGGATAAATCTATCAGAACACATATTCACATATTTATATTCACAAGACTGACTGTGAATGAGTTACTTGCTGATATAAATTGAAAGCATAAAAAATTACCTTACTTCATATTACAGTAAATAAAATTATGATTATATCTTTTTAGTCTTGGCATAGTGACTTTGTTTTAAATGTTTTCAAAGCAATCAATTATGCAAATCTAGTTTGATTTAAGTAAATTTTGTTTGTTTATGTTTGGTTTAACGCCGTAGCAACACATATAAGGTCATATAACGGAGGTCAGTCAACCTACTCACTCCTCCCGGAAAGGCTAAATCTCTGAACCGACTACTAAGCGCATACTTTCGTCAGTGACTGACACCTGCCTACATAATTAAAAATTATTGGTAGGAGGGAGAATGGCAGTAGAAATAATTTCATGACCAAGCTCCACGAAAGTATGCCCCGCCCGGGAATCGAACACACGACCCCTCGATCAGTAGACTTGCGTGCTACCAACTGAGCTAGTTGGGCTGCTTTTTTAATTAAATAAAGGATGTTGTCTTGAGAGAAGTGATATTTCCTAATATTTTTCAGAGATTTATTTAAAATTCGTGTATTTTCTAAGGAAAACTCTTGCCAAGATAAAGTAAGCATTTGAACAAATTTTCGATTATTTATCGATTTTTAATCGATTAATTACATTTGATTCAATTCGATTATCGATTGGATTTTGTCCGATTCTTCATCACTAGTTAAACCCAACAAAAATGCAATAAATCTAAACACAATGAATACCCCAGTACTTTCAGTGCTTTGATTTAGTCGCTTTTCTCAACTGGACCGACTTACTTATACAAGTCCTTGAAAATGTTTTGTAGATAATACGGTTTAACCTTCATTAATTATAATCGCGTTTATACTTAAAGGATAAAAGAATGAGGTCTTTTACATATTGTTTCTGAATTAGACCAGAAGAAAGTAAGACGTATAAATATAGTTTTATTTAAAAGACAATAACAATATGCTTGCCAAAATTGTTATCCCTCTTAAGCTTGTTGAAATTTTAATACTTTACGTTTCTATTTACGCTCATAATGTCACGGATTTTTATAAAATCACGTTCTATACTGGAGTAAAATAAAAGTTCTACATATTCTATAAAATGCTATGTTGAGTTTAACCTGCGATATTTTTGAGAACAAAATGTAATAAGCAACATGTACACAAAAGTATATTAAAATAGGTATGTATTGTTTGTGTTGTTATTATCATATATAATTTCACATTATTTTTGCAAGTGTGCATCAATTATTTAAGAGCTATTTAAATTGTTAGATTTTTTATACATGATGTTTTTTTTAAATTGTATTATTCATCGTTTATTGACAATATTTGTAAGGTTGTACACGGCTTCTAACTTACCATACAATTATCTTGTACACTTTACCAGTACATGTACTAAGTAAGTATTTCATGATAATAAGTTCTCCCTAAACGGAGGACAATCCATCTTTAAAAAAATAAACTTTAAGTTAAAAATTAGTTAAAGGGCGCTTCCAATGACCTATACATGTTCAGCCGACTTAACAATATTGTACGATAACCCTTGGCCATTTAAATCCTGTAGTACCCATTTAGACGTGGGTGGAGTGGAACAACTGTATGACTTGCTCAAGCAAATTAGCAGTGCCTCTTGTGGGGATCGAACTCGGAACCTCTCGATCTCTAAGCGCGCGTCCTGCCACTGGACCACTGATCCTACAATTTAATTTTCATGGTCGCGGCCTGGATTCGCACCAAAGACCTTAAGATTCGTAATAATGGATTCTACCATTTAGTCACGGTCGCAAATATCCGGTGATGCATTACTTGAAATAATATTTAAAAAAACTAAACCATTAAAAAAGGCCTAAATTGATGAAACAGTTAATTAAGTTAACAATGTTGATTTCAATTTTACTGCACGGAAGTCTTTTCATTATCGTGCGTGAATTTAAATGTCCATGTTGAAAGTTAACAAAAACAATACAATTCATATATCGAGTACAGGCTTATATGTATTAAAATGAATGTTGTTCACTAGTATAGATGGTTGACCCGGGTCTGTGGTCAACTAGACAACGAGCATAGTTTTGAATCTAGTACCCAGAAGGGGTTGCTGGTACGAGCCTCACCTTGGGATGCAATATTCCTCATAAGAAATAGACAATAATGACGATATTTCTCTATTGATAAAGTACGAGGAGAATTTTACCATCGTAAAATAACCATGGTTTGTATAGACACGGCATTAAACACTATCAAAATATAAACGATAGTTTATATATGCACCTATATGACTAAGTTTTACTCTTTCCATCGACTATATCATCTTCAGAATGCATTAATTAATGCATAAGCCGATGTTAAGCAGCAAATTCAACATGGTTTTGTTTTAGTCGACTTTCGACTAAAAGACGCAAATCATACTAATAGTGTTGATTCTGACTCGGAACCGTCCATGTATGACTTCCACTGTTTTATATACTTTAATATAATTCATATTATTCTTTATCAGATGCAGCAAATAGTATGAACTATGAATGACGGTGCTGTGTTGATTGGATTCATCATAACTATTTCAATAGTCGGGTTGGCTGGAGGAACAACTCTTATTGTTTTCATTATAATAAAATATAAAGATTACGTCAAAAGACGGCAGATTTTGCGAGCTGCACTACCCACTAGACAAACTGCAAGACGCCGACGACGGGTACGAGTCCAACCTGCCAGTAATACAGAAAGTATCCATTCAGGTATGATTTCAATATCTTAAATTATGATTTTACACATAGGCAAGGAATTGTTATAAATGAATTAGTTAAACGATCAAGTGATCTGTTAAATTTAATAGAAAATGGGCTACAAGCGCACAAGGAACAGTCTTGTGCCAACTAACACGAGATCTCGATTTTCCTGTAGCTTCGATGTCGAGAATAGATGAATCCGACTATTTCAAACCACAGGCATATGTCATTTGACCTTTCTTTAACTTTCAAACATACGGTATATATAAATGTATGTTACAGGAAATGTGTGTAACCAAGGATTTCACGTAATCCCTAACCAAGTCAAGGAATTCACGTTATCCCTGGCGATTTTAGGGAATACGTGAAATCCCTGAATCCGCTAGGGATTACATGAAATCCATAAAATATTAATTTACTTTTACACAAATTCCCTGATTCGATTGTTGAGACAGATCATGTTGATTAGCAGAACAAAACGTTCTAGAACGTATGTTTTTTATTGTATACCACTTCATGTAGGTTCATTATTATGTGACGCACGAAAAAGACTGATACCCTGATGGCACTTTTATTATTATTTATAGTATTATTTATTTATCATTAGTATCAAAAACGTTACAAAAATTTCAACTCGGACATGTTTGGATTTTTATTTTTAAGTGACAATTATCGCGCTGATTAAAATGCTCGATATTAGTCCATACGTACAGGTGTCTATTGTTTTCGATCTTGAGTAAAGAAGTTATGTGAGTATCTAAATTGGCACGGTTAATGAATGCACCATTGACAGTTGAATGAAATTTAACAATAGTTAAGGTAAAGATTCAATAAATGTACGATTCAACATGTACGATATATTGTTGACTTAGGATTACTTTTTTTGATGCTCTTTCATTTAGCTGTTATATGTTCGAATCTCCAATTTTAAGTTATATATATTTTGCGTTGCCTCATTTCAGGAAGCTTTGATCTACCGCCACCTTATTCAGAGAATGATTGTCTACCTCCACCGCCTTATACCATCAACCCTTTATTATACTACGACGATATCTCGCGAGGTAACTCGAGAAGAAACTCAAGATTAACAACACCACAACAAGCAAGGGGAAGAAATTCTGTATTGCGGCATTCGAGTTTTTCAGTTCATCTAAATATTGAAGGTTCACATACTCCGACACTGGTACCTACAGAAGGCGTCCATGATCCCTTGAACTTTAATGGTCAAGTAGTTAACAATTTTAATACGGAAACTCCTACGCACAATAACAGTGTAACTACTTGATTCTTAGACTGTTGATACAAAACTTAAAACCGGTGTTTAGTAGAGTTCATGAAACTCAACCATTTTGTGAATGGAACAGTACATCTTATACACAAAAAGTGCAGTTGTTTGGAGATTACGTAAAAATGCAACAAATAAACTATTTTAAGACTGTAAAGCAATGGTATAAAACTATAATTGTCTTCCATAGAGTATAAACTAGCTCTGATGATAATGTGATAGAATATCTGCTTACATAGAACAATGTCCCGGATTCGATTACGGGTCGGATTATGTCTGCAAAAATGATATGCTGACAAGCGGAAAAAAATTGAGCAGCAACGATTTTTTTCACTATGATAGATCTATTATTTCGATAAGCCCCATTTAAAATGCTCACAAATACATTCTCAGTCATTCGTGCAATTGTTTGGTCATACTATCCGGGTATACGTCGACTTATAGCATAGCATATCGACAATGTTTGTTCATACACCGCGTGGACTGAATTATGGACTGAATTTCAGCAGTTTTGAATTTTGCGGATAGATATTCTCATAATTTTGATGCGGTCATAAACCAAGATACAGAGTTAAACATAAAAATGTATTAAATGTCGACAGTAGAAAGATCAATGAAAAGATTAATTACATATATTTATACTAGAAATTAATAAACGAATGAACTACATGTATTATTGTATTTGTTCTATTTGTTTATAACAATAAGAACAAATCGATCTATTTATAATAATAATAATGATAATGATAATGATAATGATAATGATAATAATAATAATAATAATAATAATAATAATAATAATAATAATAATAATAATAATAATAATAATAATAATAATAATAATAATGATGATGATGATGATGATGATGATGATGATAATAATAAAGCCTTTATTTAACGAGGCTACACACTTGGATAATACCCATCTTCCATGTGGACCTGTGGAAAAACGTGTACAAGTTATTTACATTATTTACATAATGAAAAACATATTATGAATCAAGAAGTAGAAAGATGAGTAAAATGCTACACAGTCGCACAAGCCTGAAATAAAAGAGAGTGAATATTTCCAGTGGACAAAGACCACCTTACATTTATTGAAATTTCCATTGAAGGTATTGATTTTTGAATGATGTAAGACTTTCTGCGTGTCGAATGTTAAGAGGAATTTCATTCCACATAATTGATCCTGAATATGTTAAGGGTTTTCGAAAGAATTCTACAGGGTGTCCAAAAAGAAAGTTTACAGTTTTACCCTTTCGGCATTTTATCAATTGTTAAGTTATATTAATGAAAAATATACCATTTTAAAGCCCATATGCTCAAGTCTTTAATGCATGTTAACTTGCCACACTAAAATGTTTGACGTCCCCATATAAAGACGTCATGTAAAAACTTGTTATTTTTAAGAGGGCGCGTCTGACGTCCGATCAGGGCGTTTTTATCATGAAACATTTTTGAAAGTAAAAATGTAACAGATGTGCAATGAAAGTTCAAAAATACACGTACATTTAAAGGCATGAGCGTGAGTGGAATGAATATATACAAGACTGTCTGAAAGTTTGAACAACTTGGAACTGTAAAAGATGCACCAAAGTCGGGTCGCCCCATGAACAGCAAAAGTGAGAAAAACGTCAGTGCGCTCCATGACATGCTTTAATTAAGTCCAGAACAATTTGTTTGATGCGTATCATCAGAGGCGGGCATTTCCAAATAGACTAGTCAGCCTAGCCCAAAAAAGGGCCTAACCTAGAAGTCCGTGCAAAAGAAATGTTTCTTTGTGTTTTGACATGTGACATACCTCTACTTTCAGCAAAAAAAAGTTGCATGCCCTAGCTTGTGTCCAAATCTTAAAAAAATGACGTTAAAGACATACACCTGCATATTAACGAAAAATGCTGCTTAAGACTGGGTTTGAGTAGAACCTTCATTACTGACTCTAAAAACCCCTTCTTTTAAGTATTTAAGGACCTAGTATTGAAGTTACTGACTGTAGGTACTCTTTCCTTCTTGTTTAGTCGTGATATAATGTAGAATTCATATTTTTCCTGTTAAGAGAGGGGTTAGATTACCCCACCCACTTTTATTATAATGGCACAATTAGATAAAACAAAACATAGTTTTCAGTTACGTATATATTAGCTCACCTGAGCACAAAGTATCCAAGATGAGCTGTTGTGGGAGTTTGACCAATGTGCTTTAGTGCGTTGGTGTTTGTAGGGGTGCGTGCATGTGTTCCGGGGTAGGAGCTTGGGTGCGTACGTCAGTCGTCAACAATTCTTTAAAATATCTTCTTGTAAAAAAAAACATGAGGTCTTTAAATAAAGAACATTACAAAAAACATACGGTCGTCTTCCATTATTAAACTTGGCATGTCGCATTACTAGAAGGTGCTTTAAAAAAGATTATTCAAATTATGCCCCTGGGGTCAAAATTGGTCCCGCTCTAGGGGTCAAATGATTAACATATAAATGTATAGGGCAATGTTACAAAAATCTTCTCAAAACCTTCAAGACTTAGAGCCTTAATACTTGGCATGTAGCATACCTAGACGGTGCTTGTCAATAACGAAGATTATTCAAATTATGTCCCGGGGTCAAAATTGGCCCCGCCCCAAGAGTACCAAGTTTCACAAAAATTTCTAGAAGAAATGTCAAAAATTTTCTTCTCAAAAACGTTATGACATAAAGCTTTGGTATTTGGCAGGCAACATCATATAAAGGTTTTCAACAAAGCTTGTTAAAAGTATGCCACTGCCACTGGAGTCACTGTTGGCCCCACCCCAGGGGTCACAAGATTTACATAAAGTTATACAAATGTATATGGCAATGTTGAAAAATCTTCATTTCAAAAATGACAAGACGTGGAGCTTTCATATTTGCTATGTGGTATTATCATCAGGTCTTCTACAAAGATTGTTTGAATTTTGTTTCTCGGTTCATAATTGGCCCAGCCCCAGGAATCACTGTTTTCATTTACTGAATCTGTTAGATAATGTTATGTCAGATGCCCTAAGCATCTAGTTCTCAGGTGAGCGGTCCAGGGTCCTCAGGACCCTCTTGTTAATGTTCCTAATCAACAACAATATACATAAATTTTCTTACACCAACCTTGACTAAATAAAACATTTTAATGTTCATCATATTTTGTTTTGTTTATCGCAATACCATGTATGATACATATACCGGTAGATATTATTGACATAAAACTGGTAAACAATACTTTGTCAAATATATTCAATATTTGATGAAGATAGTATGTCGCTGTTCCGAGTAATTACACATCAACATCAACACAGCCTACTTAATTAATTTACAAATTCTTTCAGTCTTAATTATTACATATTGGGTAATGGAAGAAATGTATTTCGCACAATCCAGACTCTCATAAAATACAATTTGTAACAATTTACAAACTTTAATGCATATATATACATGTATATCTATTTCGAAACACTTCTGTTGAATACAAAAAGGTATGTATGAATTCGTAACCAATTGTCGTATTGAAATCTTAGCTAGGAAAAACATATGTACATAATATTATAAGAAAGAACTTAGAACTGTTTCCATATAAAATACTAATTATACAAAGCTTATAAATAACCGTTCAAGTGGATAGATTAGCATTTTGTAAATGAGCCACTGGCGTTGTTGAAAATTATATCAACGCATTTCAAGATGTTTGGTTTACCGATGAGTTTACTTTTGTTCGGATATGTTTGCAAGTAGAATGTGAAATTTTGGTTAACTGAGAAGCGCCATTATTTTGTAGACACTTGTGTTAGAGTTGTTGACAATTTCAAGGAGCGCATGAGTGAAGTGAACCATCAAAAGGGACAACATGTGGAAAACGTTATTAATTACTAATTTGACGTCAACAACAAAACTTGTAATTTTATTAAATTGGCGTTTTCATGTAAAGTATTAGACCGAATATATTTAAAATGACAGTGATAAAACTTACACCTATTGTCTATACATGTACAAATTTTTGTTAATCTTGCATAGTATTAACAAGTAATAAATTAGCATCAAAACTGTAAACTTTCTTTTTGGACACCCTGTATGTTATCCCGTATAGCATTAATAAATAAATTCCTCGAACTTTCCAATCACCCCTCGTAGTTTAGGTTTGGGACGTACAACTGTTTATTAGAATTTGACCTTAATCTAGAGTTTAGAGCATTTACCATTTAAGTAATCAGGAGCATTGTTGTTTAGGGATTTGTAGACAATAATTTCTTTTTTGTAGTCAACACGGTCTGTAAATTTCATCCAATTTAGTTTTTTAAATAATTCCTCAGATGGTGCATCAAATGGCTAGTCGATGATTATACGAGCAGCTCTCTTTTGAAAGTTTAGAATTGCATTGGATAATTCCGTACTGCATGATCCCCATACAGTTCAACAGTAATCAATATGTGGAAGACTATAAGCATTGAAATAGAGTTTTCTGGTATGTAAGTTAAGGCATTGTTTGATTCTAAGAAGAAGGTATCACAATCTATTACATTGTTTGATTCTAAGAAGAAGGTATCACAATCTATTACATTGTTTGATTCTAAGAAGAAGGTATCACAATCTATTACATTGTTTGATTCTAAGAAGAAGGTATCACAATCTATTACATTGTTTGATTCTAAGAAGAAGGTATCACAATCTATTACATTGTTTGATTCTAAGAAGAAGGTATCACAATCTTTTACATTGTTTGATTCTAAGAAGAAGGTATCACAATCTATTACATTGTTTGATTCTAAGAAGAAGGTATCACAATCTATTACATTGTTTGATTCTGAGAAGAAGGTATCACAATCTATTACATTGTTTTAGGGTAGCTTCTACTTTAAAGTTCCAATTCAGGTTTTTTGTCAATATTAATTTACTCCTAATAGTTTTTGCCCAATAACTTGCTCTAAAGGTTCATTGTTCAACTTTAGGTACGGTGTTGCCAAATTGTTGTTTGATTTGTTATAATTATTAGAGGCTGAAATAAACATCGAGTTTGTCTTTGTAGCATTTGGTACCATTCCATTTATGTCACACCAGGTTTGTACAAAATCTAATTGCTATTAGAGTCTTTTAAAATACTAACATCACCTTTATTTTTCCCATTTGCTGTTAATGTAGTTTCGTCTGCAAACATTCGTGCGTTTTGTGAAGGCAGGTCATTAGATTAAGAATAGTATTGGACCGAGTACTGAACCTTGTGGTACACCTGCATTAATTTCAAGCGATTCAACATTTCACATGATAAGCATAATATTATTTTTGGCGCCTATAAGTAAGAGAGAAACCATTGAACACTTTTGTCCCCAAATTTGTAATATTTTAACTTGTGTAGTAGGAGGTTATGGTTTATTAAAGCAGTCCGCTACCCAATCTGAGCATGCGCCAATTTTTTCTGGTGATTTACACGGATAAACTACGTTACGTCGCCACCGTTATACGTATTACCAATTTTGTATGCTAACTGCAAAATAGTCGACTTTTTAAATTAAGAATATCACATGTTCCCAACGTCATTTTTTTGTTACAATAACATACGAAAAAATCAAATTATGTACCTTAACTACTCACATCTGTGTGAAATTTAAATAATCTTTGTCGAGAAAAAAATCAATTTTTGACGAGCGACGTATAGCATACACTTTCAACACTCTTATCAAGAGTTGTCGTTCGTAGGTCTACAAGCACTAGCTCATATTGTTGGTGTTTCATCTTTAAATGGCTGTAACCATCATTTAATGAGAAATAGGCTATTTTCTACGCATCTGACTGATATATGGTATTTTTGACGTATTTTGGCGGGAAATTTATACATTTTGGGGGGTCAATTTTAAATGACTGTAACTTTTTTAAAATGGACAGTGACCTACCTTTTTTCAGATGAATTTACTTCAAATGAGCAAATAAACAAATTTATGAATGTTAAAAAAAAAATCCATCATAAACTTCTTTCCTCCCGAATTCCCTTAGATCAAGGAAAACTGTGCCGATGAGATTATTTTCATTAATATTGTTTATCCATTCACCAACAATATTTACTATAGCTGTTTCACTTGAATGAGATGTGCGAAAACCTGATTGATTATTACTGAA
The DNA here is from genome assembly GCA_025267735.1 of Mactra quadrangularis. Taxonomy (NCBI): domain Eukaryota; kingdom Metazoa; phylum Mollusca; class Bivalvia; order Venerida; family Mactridae; genus Mactra; species Mactra quadrangularis. Next base: position 31,453,462 of record CM046299.1, on the reverse strand, counting down.
GAGATTGTTTTCTTCAAAAGACTTTCTTACATGAAGGCATACATTTCTTTCATATATTTTAGATAGCACAGGCAGAATTAATATTGGACGATAGTTCTTTTTGTCACTTTTACTACCTTTTTTAAAAATCGGATTAATTTAAGCCATTTTGTATGTACATATTAGAGTATTTTCATGTTTCTATACTTAAAATAAAGATTTTTTCTAAGGGCCTTGCTATAATATCTGCTGTTAGTTTGAGAAATTTAGGTGCTAGTCCATCAAGACCTGTTGATTTAGTTGGGTCAAGGTTTTGTAATTCCTTTCAATGAATTTGATAGAAATTTGTGGAATGGCAAAAAATATGTCTGGTTCAGTTTTTGTTTCAACAAAGTCTTTGGTTGTTTTCTTAGTATCGTCATTTAAAGTTTCATTTAGGTTTAGAGCTGAATCAAATACACACAGAAAGGAATTGTTAAGTTTAGGATGTTTCAGCTGCAAGTTTAGGATCTGTCAACATATTACCAAGATCAACATTAATTAGATTTGATTGATGTTCAGTTTTGTTTCCTGAGAGATCTTTTAAATTTTTCCATAAGGATTTTTTTTAGGATTTAGGATTTTTGCTATTTTCATTGATGGTTTTTTTTTGGATAAAATTCAGTTTTTTCATTTTGTATTTGCAGTTTTACTTTATTTCTAAACTTTTTGTACTGATCAGTGTTGCCCAATCATTTTGCTTTATCTCTATTTTCGATTGTCTCAGAAATATTACTGCTAAACCAATCAGGTTGATTTTATATTTAACTCTTTTCACTTTCTCTGGTGCATGTTGATTAAGAGTTTCAAAGATTTTTACAAAGAAATCTAAAGCATCATCAGGATCATTAAACGTATCTAAAACGGACCAAGGTTGGTTTTGAAGATCTTTTCTATAGTTATTAAGATTAAATTTTTGTAAAGATCTATAGTTTATGGTATTATGAAAAGGGTCTTTGTCCACCTTATTGTCAATTTTACATGTATTACAAATAGGAAAATGGTCACTTGTAGATAAAAACGGTACATTAACTTCAGCAATGTTATATGGTACATTAGTATACAAATGATCAATTAAATCTTTGATGTAGCAGTTACGCGTGTTGGTTTATACAACAACAACATTTTTTATTAATTGATTTAGGACTCTGGCCCATAACATACATATGTTTCAAAATAATAGTATTATAAAGGTTCACCATGATACTGACAAATTATACATTTAAACATTTAAAGAGGTAATAAAGATAATGTACTCATGTAATACTTCACCATTGTTGGAATGTATTTTTTATTTTAAGAAGGTGATTTATAAAAGTGGAACATCTTTTAATTGTTTCAATATTTTGGGATGACATGATTCTATAATATTCATTGTGAGACTTACTAAGATATAAATTATGAATATATTGTAAACGAATGTCTGAGTATAATTTACAAAAGAAGAATGCATGAATTTCATCTTCAAATACCTCTTTACCCTCATGCATTAAATAGTAATTACAAAATCGCAGTTGCATGTCTATATTTTGTGACGTCCGGTTTCTATACATAGTTTATGGTTAGAACAGCGAAACCGACATAATGCTTTAATGCTTTCCTAAGATAAAATGGTATATTACAAGTGAGATAGCGTTCTACATCAAGCAGAGATTTGAAGTTTTTATATAAAGTACATCTATTAGATGTATGTACAAAATGTATATCATTACTCCAATCCTGCTTATATCATTATGCTTATATATAAATATGCTTTGTATCTATGAGATTCCATTTCTAACAGAAGACACCAATACTGAATACAACGTACGTAGTAAGATGTACACATAGCAATTCTACCGCATTCTCTAAGAGCCATGCTATCATTTATATGTCTAGATAAACCAAGGTATTTTTTACAAAAATTGGCATGAACAGATGCAATTTGATGACGGTATTCGAACCCCCCCCCCAGATTTGGCTACCGTAACAAAGAATAGGTTTAGTAGGGATCGATATGTGTCATTTTTCACGACAATCTCTCACTTTGTGATACAAGCACCAAATTTAGTACAGTTGTTGTACATAGTGTGTAGTTTACAAAAAGCACGATTTTCACCTCTAAATTCAAGATGGCCGCCATTTTTTTCAATATGGCCACCGATGATAGGGATTTTTGTCCAGTTCATATACAATAACTTTTTAAATTGTTTTTATTTACGTATTTATCAATATAATTTCAATATATTATGACAAATAAACAATTCAGTTAAATTCTTTAAAACAAAATCCATTTAATGGCTGTCAATTCAAAATGGCGGCCATTACAAGACGCAAAATAATTTTATACTCTAACCCTTTTTCTCTGCTTTAATAACATATATGTATTCATAAAGTTTTTCATGTCTCGGTAGCTCCATCTCCATTTTTGTCAGTATCCAACCGATTTCCTTCTTCTGTAAATGTGAGGTCAAGATTTTTAGAAGTACATGTATATACCGATCGTTGTATCCCATATCTTAATGTTATTTACGGTAAGGCAGTAAAAATATTAACTGTAAAGCAGGAAATGTCTACAAAAATCCATTGTGTATTTCCATAACAACCGATTTAGACTAGTGTTGCTGTCTCTATCGGCACATACAAAGTTTAAGTCTCCTCCCAATTGTTAGTAGCTCAAATGAATATTCTATATTAACTCCAAGTATACCACCCTTTCATAGGACAACTCAGATTGTTTTTAGGTTTAATCCATCTTGATTAGACGATTGAGCTTGTATTAATGAGTTTTGTAATGCAATGGTGCAAAGTAGCACAAAACATCCTTCATCAAATGATGACTATTTGCGAATTTGAATATGCTAGAAAACGAGCAGCCTAACAGATTAGTCATTCGTGGCCACTCAAAGTGACACCAACAAACTATTCAGGTCAGAAATATCAGCTGGCCAATACTTTTCAGTCTGCGGTCATACTCTCTGACTATCAACCTATTTCTGATGCAATTGTTATTTATGGATTCTTGCTCGTATATTTTTTTTCTTAGAAAGCATTATGGGCCTTTGGATAATATGCTTTTAAAGATTTAATACCATAGGTGCATGCGTATGCCTCGAAATACAACAGAACGTACAGATGTAATTAGTTTCGATGTTTACGAGGTTCAATTAGAGACAAAATAGGGTAGCAATCAAAACAAAGTTACGACCAAATTGGCAGAAAATTGTACGTGGTAGTGACAACAAAACCGAACTACATTTGATTCTGATCCGACAAAATACCATGTGTTTTTGTAATGTTGCTGTGACAAAATGTGAGATTGCACTATCAAATGCATCCATTAGTTTTTCAATAAAATGAATCCTTGTATTCTCGACGAATCATATTCAAGCCACCTTATACTATAGAGCAACAGGCAAAATTTGTTATAATAAAGCATGCGTGACTCATGTTGTTGAAATCAACGTGTTTGTATCACTTAAAAGGTGCAGATTTTATAAACCTTGGATTGAGTTTGGTCTATGGTAGTCAATTAGGAGGTAACCAATACACAAAATAACGGCTCAGAAAATTCTGATAGAATGTTGTTCTTTCACGATTTTATTGGTAGCCATTTTATGTAGGTCTTTAAAAAAGCTAAGTCAATATTTAGCAGACATGATCAAGATTTCAAAACACTCTAGAAATCTGTCATGGTTATGTGCGATTAGAACGGTCTTATAGACAATTTTGCGACGCTAGGCTTGACTTTTCTGTCCATGAGCAAATATCTTGATGCAATTCCACATACAAGGGCGTCTTTCTATCAACCTGTAAAAAGTTCTGTCTTCAACGCTGCGTGTATTTTGGGTCAATTGGTGGTTATCAAGAACAAAATCCAGTCAACTGGCTAAACAGTAGCGAATGGCAAGAGCTATAGGCCAACCCTTCACCGATTGCGAAAAGTTGTCATCAGTTAACCAAATGTGGTGACGAGAGGGAATGTCATGAGCGATGCAAATGCTATCGTGACAGTTTTAAATGAACTCGTCCATGTGCTTGCATGTACGGATAATGAAATCATCACACAGACTAAACCATCTAATGTTTGCATTCGTATAGTTATCACAACAATATCTGAACATACTATACGACCTTGACCTTAAATTGTTGACTTCTAGACAAGTGTGCATCACGCATTATTGCTGAAACGTTTGGTTTTATCAAGGATTATGCAAATCCTTTCTTCATTTTCTTAAAGTGGTGTTAAATTTCTGATAAAATCACTTTATACATATACCTTCTCATTTGATATTGACCTTTGACCCACACAACATGCGGACAATATGATATTATATAAGCATAAACATAATAAACTCTTGATGAAGGCAATCAAATATATATATTTTTATATTTCATTGACAAATAATAGTCTCAGATAAACTAATTGTTTGATTATTTAATTAGAATTTACGTAGTAAGCATTAACATCCTCGTGTAGGCCTATTAACATCCTCATTGGATCAAGGTCAAGGTCACGGCAAATGTCAATTACGCCTACAGATTTGTCAATGATTCCACCATGATTATTTGAATAATAACTTTTTATAATTGCATCTCGAATCCCACATGATCATTCAAATGATTCATAAAGTTTGAAACAACTTTCTCATGTATGTTACCTTTACCATGACCTTGACCATGATTATCATTATAACATGTAAATCAATGTCTTAACATGGTTAAAATTTTTAGTATGCAAAAATACTATAATGTATCATCCTATAAGACATCTAAAGTGGTAAAAAGAAGTTGAGTCGCTTTGGGAAGCTGACTCCCAGGCGCATGCGCAGAAACGGCGGCCATCTTGAATTTCGACGTGGAAATCGTGCTTTTTGTGAATGGTAGACCATGCAGGCCCTCTGTGCCAAATTTGGTGCTTGTATCACCAAGTGAAAGTTGTTGCAGTTTAATCATTGCATCAAAAAGCTTAAAAATATCTTCATGTTCAAAATATCCAAATTTTCGTAGGAATGCACGTATTGACATAATGGCTTTTCTAGCTTGTGCTGCGAGTGTGATTTTCGCACGGGTCCATGACAGTTTAGGAGTAAAGAGTATACCCATGTACCTATAAAATGATACAACTTCAATTAATAAGTCCCTATAAAACCATTTTTTCATAACTACGCAGTTGTCCCCCATTTCTGAAAACGATAAATTTTGTTTTATTTACATTGACTTCCATGCCGGTTGGTTGACAGAATTAATCAATGGTATCGATTTGTTTTTGAAGTTTGATTGCTGTTTCGGCACAATTTGCAATATCGTCAGCGAACTAATACTGAGAATATCTGGCATGTCATTATTAATAAAGATTCCAGAACCACATTTTCTACGTAATACAGAAGACAAGTCATCTATGAACAATGAAAATAAAAACGGGCTGCTGACGCAGCCTTGTCTTATGCCAATTGAACATTTAAAATACGCGGTAAGTCCATTTGGGGTTCGAATACAGGCCGATAGGTTTTTGTACATGGCTCGAAATTTTCCATGAACTCCTTTTCGTGCAAGGCTCTCCCATAGTTTATCATGTCTTATACGATCGAATGCCTTTGAAATAAATCTACAAAAGGCAGTAAAACCTTCCCTTTGATTTACTTAGATATTTCTGAGCAATACTTTGTACTGTAAAAATGTTCTCAACGGTAGAAGAGCCAGTTCAGAATCCAGCCTGTGCCTCATCGTATAATATTATTTTCATGTGCCCACTTAGGGAGCTTATTGTTCAGAACTGACGTAAATATTTTGCTTATATGTTTATTAGAGAAATTGCTCGGAAATGATTGGGTTCATCTAACGACCCAGACTTATAAACAGGATATATTATACTCTGAGAACGCGCATCAGGAAATTCTCCTTAATAAATCAAAGCACTGAAAGTGCTGTAGGAACGATTCTTGAAAGCGTGTAGGTACCATGCCTAAGATATAATTTTATAATTACCACAAATAATAAGTAGTTAGATCAAGAACAAAATATTATCAAAATTCTTGCAAAATTAAAGGTATTGAAAGTAAAATAAACAACATAATTATACACTATGGGCCGATTGCATAAATCAAGTTTTATTTAGTCTTGTGTAAGCCTTAGTCCGGGACTCTCTAGACTCGAGTTTATCTCTCAATTGCATAATTCAAGTTTAATTTTGTTTTAGCTAAGACTAAGACTAAGACTATATGTCCTGAGGATAACAATCATTCAGCTTTGAATTATCCTGTAACAGTTAGTCTTCAGGTAGGATAAATTATACTCTGTTTTTGTTTTCATTGCACCACAAAATTACCACTTTTTCATGAGAATTTCGGACTTGGACGTTAATTTTTGTACAAAATTAAAACGATCAATAGAATAATTTATCAGATACATGCGAATATAGACATTTTTAAATAAAAGATATAGTTATTTATACGCGATTGGTTTTTCTTCTAACGTTGTCTTGAAAAGCAAGTGTAAAAAGTTGGTATTATACCAAGATCACCTGACTTTTTAACCTGTTCTTGACTAATATCTCCTGTATATAATCCACAATCTAATAGATGGATAAGTAAATTAATAAATGTATTGTACATGTATAATGTTTCATCAGTTTACTTGCACATCAGAAAGCTCTGGTACAGATAGGTTTTTAGGTTAATCAGGTGAAAGCTCCGATCAAACTTTTTTTTGGATGTGGACCTTTCAATGAGATAAATACCCCTAATTATATAAAAGATATGGCATAGATTCGTCTGCTGAACCACAGTTTTCATTGCGAACTTGCGTTAAGTTTTATTGCTTTTTGTATTTTTTCCAGTTTTGTTCTGTTTTTTTCTGACAAAAACAGGCATTTGTGTTACAATTTAGATCATGAGTCAAGCTGACATTTTTATTCCAGATCAAATTTGTTTCGATGAGTTGTGACAGAAATAAAAATGCTTTTGGTATTAGTAAATGTTAATTAATATGAACGGCATTCATGTTTTAAATTTGTGATGATTATAATAATGATACATATATATGGGGGTGACTTATTTGCAGAATGATAATGGTCAGTACTTGCTGAGTTTAATCTATTGAATACATGACGTATATAGCTCTCAATAAATACAAGCATACTTGTAAATGTATTAAGCTCTATTTTCCATAGAATATATTGCTAGTGCAATTCCCTGCCACCCCTTACAGGAAGTTGATTTGAAACACTATACTCAATAGTGCGATAATCAAAACATAAACCACATCACCATGATTAAGCTACAATAATGTGAATAAATATAACAAAAATACTTGTGTGAGCCCGAAATTACATCACATTATCATTATTAAAACATATCCAGGCCCGGTTTTACCGGGAGGGGGGCACAGGGGGCACGTGCCCCCCCACCTGGCCCCACAGATATTGACTCTCATACAAAGAAAAGGGCACAAAATCGGCACCATCAAAGCAATATCAACTCGACTTTTAGATTAATTTTAATATGCAATCATCCATCCGAGCTATAAAAAAGATAATGATCTAAATTGATACATTCAAGCATCTCAGGGTACCCAGATCGGGCCTTATCAATCATTCAAATCATTGATCGTGCAAGTGTATGGTCCCTCTATACAGATACATAGATACCAATTGTTTATTGTCTATATTACACATACATCAACAGTATATTAAGACGTCACCAGTGAAATTACCATGGTAACTAGCTTACGAGGCCTAAATTTGGTTATTGTGCACTCTCTAATCTTATTTAGTGGTGGAAATCATCGGCGTTTTCATAGCAAGATAGACAGAGAAAAGACGAGGACAGCTAGTCAAGTGCATTTTATACGTCACTACTATGACACTCGAACTTAGTTAATTTCAAAAACATGCACGATCGTCTGATGATTTTTTATGGTATTAAAATTCCGAATAATTTTTAAAAAGTGACCGAGCCTAAACATAAATTAAGTATTTATGGAGGACATCGGCGTTTTTCATATCAAGTAATAGAATGAGAAAAGCCGAGTGTAGTCGAATGAATGTTTGTCATTAAAATGAGTTAATTAAAAGTAAGTTAAAATCGGAAAAAACGAGCGTTTTATATAGTTGTTGTTTTTTTTTAGAAAATTTAGGTAAATGAATTAAACTTTCAAGTAACTTTTCAAGAGTGACCTACCCTACAACAAGTTTTCTAACGAAAAAGAAGACAAAAATTAATCAGTGGTTGAACATTTTTTTCATCCAATCATACATTAATAGGCTTGTGTTTCGTTACTTTGTAAATCGTTGCTTTTATTTTATATCATTTTACGTGTTTAAAATACTTGTATTCCTAAGGATTTTTTCCAAAGGAATCAAAAAAATGTGATTCTTCAAAGGATTTTCACGTTTTGGATCGTTCCAACAACCATTCTTGTAAATCCACTGAAACGTCCGAAAAACTCACAACAACGCTGAATTTCAACACAATTAACTAAGCCTCTTATCCAAAAAAAACCGTATCATAAACCGGCTTTTTTGGATGTTAAATCAGGGAATTTTCTCATTGCATTCGGTGATTTTATACAAGTTTCCAAGTGTATTTTTTATAAATTCTCGGCATTTACATGATGAAATTGCTGATTTTTTTGTAAATCAGGATTTTATCCATTCTCGTTCCTTGAAAACTTCGGGGTACGAGAATGGAATTTAATAAGCCAACAAATTAAATCTAAACGAACAAAACGGGCACATGCATGAAGGATACCTCAATTATAGCGCTCAATATTTCCTAGGTAGTGCCCAAAAGTGCTTAAAATGTAATGATAATTTACCAAATTTTAGCTTCATTTTATCCTTTTGAAGTGTGTTCAAAAGTCATCAGATTTACACCTTTGACATGCAAAAATTCAAAATTTTTCCACATCTTCGGGAGGGGATACCCCTCCTGTACCCACCCCAACCGTACTCCCCAATAATGACTCCTCTGTACCAGGCCCTGTGATCTAACTCACATGAGTGCGTTTTCTTGATATATGAATATTTATAAAAAGCTAATCAATCGCATGAATCTGCAGAATTGTTACGAATTGCATTTCTGAAAAAAAAATGATAATTAACCTAGTATTAGCTTCATTCAATTTGTTTTAAGAGCATTTTAAAGTGCTCAGATTTGCACCTTTGACATGTGAAAAACTCAAAAAATTCTATACCGTCGGGATGGGGTACCCCTCCCGAACCCACCCCCTGTGCCCCCCCTTCACTTACGACCCTTCTGGATCCGGCCTTGATATCGTTGTAATTTTGTGCTTCTATTGTGTTAATATTTGATTACCGGGGGGTTTAGACCTATCACAAGTTAAGCAATAGCACTGTGTCGGTGTTTTGCAATATTGAGAAATCTCAGATCTAAGTAAATAATCTTGTTTAGAAGCCACTACTTTGTTTCTATGTACAACTTTATTGCTAAGCACTTAATAAGGAAGCAGTCTTGAAAGTGATTAATCTTGGTTTTGAGAACTTGTTTCACTCTGAAGGTTAATTTCTTAGATAGCTGTGCACCATATTGAAATTTATCCTCTGCAAATATAAATAAGAAGCAAATAAATTACTTCTGCAACATTAGGTCAATAGGCCCGTGTGAAACACACAAATGCATTTCATAAGGTATACAATCACGTGACAATGACACAATACATATTTATAATCAGTAAACATATTGCTAATATGCAAGCACCATTTTCTTTTAACTTACAAAACTGATATATTTTCTTAAACTAGTCCTTAAACTACTACAAGTTTAATTTTTATGGTGCATTAATTAGACTAATTATAAACTCAGGTTTTGTCTAAACTGTATTTATGCAATCCGTCCAGTTTTTACCTTATTCTGTGACTAGTTAAACTATATTTATGCAATGGCCCGAGTTTAAACTCTGGTTTGTATAGCGGCCGGTCAACTGATACTACCGATAGTTAAACCACGCCCACTTCGTGATAAAAGCGTTCAAATGTTGGTAAAATTCAATTCCATTTGCCCAAATCTACGTCACACTATTTTGAGCGTATTTTCTGCAAGTTCTCTTCAAGAACTGAAGTTCTATACGATCAAAAGTTTGTACTCACTTATTTTATAGGTTTATCCTTTATGTATGAAAGAATTATTGTTATAATGTTACGTGTCATTTGGCTCAGACGAAACAACATTGCTTTTACTCTAAATATATTAGAGTTCGGACAAATTATTTCGGATGTATACAGGGTATAGCGTGGACACACCGGTTCTCGAACCTCTAAGGACTCAACTAGCCATTTTTAATCAATACAACAATATTGTTGGAAAAATACATTGAAAACACAGCTTTTAACCTTTATTCGACTTTTCTATCATATGTTTGTTGATATTTTATTTTTAAAACAAATCCAAATCCTTCCAGAAAAAACAATTCCATTCTCTGAAAACTGTCATGGCGGCTAAAAATATATGACCTAATTTCGAACCTCTACCGTATTTGGCTATTTGTGAGGTTATAATTAGCTGTCACATGACTTTATGAGCAAAAGACAGGAATGGCTACCTGCCCAGGCTTCTTTTGCAATAACATACTTTTAAACAATATTTGATGGATTGTTCTGACAGAGTGGAAAAAGGTAATAAGGATTTTCTGAAAAATATTCACCATCACAAAATATTCATTTTAATTACCTGTTTCTTGCGCATTATTCTCGTTTGACAGTTGTAGTTGCATTGATTGTTAACTTAACATTAGTGCACACGAGTTGATGACGTCATATGCAATTACGTAGCAAAGTAAACTAGTGCTGCAACGATTCACCGGAAAGTCGATTCGATGCGATTCGATACTTTTTTTTTTCGATTCGATTTTTTTCGATTCTATTCTTTTATAAATACAATTTACTACAAATATGCATTTATACACATATTTGAGCTTAAAACTAAATAATATTATTTAAATTAAAGTGTTACTAAAATTGGATAACACGAAACTCGAAAATCTGATAATTTTTTATATTTGCTTTATTCAAGTACGAAATGGATTGGGTCCGAATGTAAAGGTCGCGAAAATGTATTATTAATGTAATATCGAACAGAGTTTCAATTCATGCTACATAAAATCGTAATAGAAATTTAACAGAAATGTAACAAAGTGAAACCCAGTTTCACTGTCAACGTATACTTTGACTTATAGGCGCGCCTTTGCTTTTATCGTTTTAACTTATGCAGACACTTTTAAAAGTCAGTATCGAATCGAAACTCGCGGGTCCCGAATCGAATCGACACCCTTGCAATCGAGTTTCGATGTATCGAATCGAATCGTTGCAGCCCTAAAGTAAACAACATTTTTATGAAAGGTTCGAGATCAGGTGAGGTTTGAGAACAGGTGTTTATACGATTCTAAATACCGGTGATGCTACTTTTAGACCGTATTTTCAGTAACCAAACAAAGAACTACAAGCATGTTATATTTACTGATTTATCAGTCCATGTCTTTTAAACATATTGTAATCTTCAGTTTACGAAAAACCTGACAGAATAAGTTAAACTAACACCATTCTTGTATCAGTAGTGTAATCTGCCGTCTTTGTTCCCAAATATGTATTACCGGTGATGAGGTAAATCTCCCAAGGTCAGTGACGTCATACATAAACAGCAAAGTAAATGTGCGCAGTTAAACTTCCAACCCATTTAAATCAATCGATAAAGGAAAATTTCTAACTGTTATTTATTTTTCTTTTAAACAATAACTAAAAAAATAGCATGTAATATTTCTCTATTTTCTGCCAGATTTATATAAAAAATGGCAAGTAAAAAATATTTATATTCATTCCCACGTAAAATATAACATTTTAAAACAACTTTCACTCCAGAATAATGGCGGAAACCAACGTAAAGAAATTACAAGAGACAAAGAAATCTGTTAGCTGCGCATGCGTCAATAATCGGGATATCTTTGTAAACACTGGTGTTTCAGGTTCACCGGTAATTGCCATATTCAGTACACAAACAACTTTTGAGCCTCCGTAACTCATTTCACAGAATAATGTCCCAATGTGAAATGAGTTACAGAGGGTCTTATATATAGGACTACTTTTGAACGACGTGTAATTGTTTATCAATATATTCTTTTACTTCTGATAAAATTGTATGTTTATAATTGTAAATAATTTATAACTGCAACTGTAAAAATATATATAATGACATTGACAATGAAATTGTATTACTCAGGGCCGGTTCCAGAGGGGTCGTTGGGGGCACAGTGGGGTGAGAGGTCAGGAGGGGATCCCCTCCCAAAGATGTGGAAATTTTTGAATTTTTGCATGTCAAAGGTGCAAATCTGAGCACTTAAACACTCTTTAAAAGGATAAAATGAAGCTAAAACTTTGTAAATTATCATTACATTGTAACAGAATAGTCAATTCCTGTCCGTATAAAACTATGATATAAATCTTAGTTTTTATCTTAAACCAGTGTTATTAAATTAAAAACATATAAGTCCATTTAATATTACTCCCTTCAAGCATTCTAGTCGGGCGACAGTCGTTGATAGGGGTGGTTTGGGAGGGGTATTCCTCTTGACGAAAGAAAAATGATGTCAAAATTGAGCGCTATAATTGAGGTTTTATGTCTTCCATGTGCCCGTTTTAGTTTGTTTAGATTTAATTTGTTGGCTAAATAAAACTCATTCTCATACCCGCAAGTTTTCAAGGAACGAGAGGGGATAAAACTCTGATTTACAAAAAATATCAATTTAATCATAAAAAATGTCGAGAATTTATAAAAAATTCACTCGGTAACTTGTATAAAAATCACCCAATGCAATGAGAAAATTTGCCGATTTTACATAAAAAATCGCTGGTTTAAGATAAGTTTTTGTAAATAAAGAGGCTTAATTAATAGACCTTACGCCAGAATTTGATTGACAGCTCCTATTAGCCAATCAGCGTCCGGCATTTGATACCCAGATGCTTATCTAAGATAAGCGGCTTATCGGCCGCCATTTTGTCTGACATCTGGTCTTGACGGACATCGAATTTCTTATGTGTTAGCATGGACCCTATGTACAGTTATATAGGGTTTTCAGTGAAAGTTACAAAATAAACTCAATAAAACAAATTAGAATGGTCAAAATATGTACACATAGGGTCTATAAATACTGTGATAAAAGTATAAACTACATAATAATCTGACGACAATTAATACAATTAAGTATGTAATAAATCAGGTTGAAAATTACATTTTTCATGCATGTTTACCCCCCAAAATGTACTGCAAAGATCTATGGACCCACCCCTTAACTTTTTACTTCTCAGCATATTTTATCACCTACACACCATTTTAAGGATTACATGTATATAAAGTTGCTTTCGTGTGTATCCAACAGTTTTCTGATTTATAAAGGATTTCTACAAACGTTCAATGTGAGATGCGTTCTTTGATAATTTTTGCGCATATAATGTTTTTTGTTGGAGCAAATGAACCTACCTTTATTTTTAATATATATCAATGGATATTATAAAAAAGGGAATCATTCGAAAGTTATGACAATGCTATTTTCAGACAAATTAATCTTTAGGAAATATGATATCTCGTAAATGATATGCATGTATTTGAACACAACTCCGTCTAGATAGCCTTTAATACCCACCCCTTAACTTTTTTATTTCTCGACATATTTTAATTAACTCTATATCATTTGATAGCTAACGTAATGTAATATTTTTTGCATGTTTTACTGTTTAAAATCCGTACATCTAAACGACTATTACCAGCGTTCAAATTTAAGTGTATTCTTTCAACTTGCTCATTCTTTGTGCGTATATTTTTTTGTTGGAGCAAATAGACTCACATTTAATTTGAATATTTATGAATGGATATTCATAAATTATGTATCATTTGATAGATGAGACAATGCCCTTTTCAAAAATATTAAGTTTATTGAAATTGGATGACAAGTAAGTAAATAGCATGCATTTGAACCTGTTATAGGTCGTTTGCGTTAAAGCTGGACCCCTAAAATCATGAAATATCTCAATAACTATTGGATAGAATTAACTCAAATTTTGTATGTGATCATAACTAGCATTTTCCTTCTCAAATCCAAAAATTCAGATTTTTTCTTTAATTACATAACATACTTCCCATAGACATGCAATGCAAATTTTGAAGCCAAAAAGCGACTTTTGTTAAATGGGTATGTGCCATAATCAGAACAGCCACATAACAGTAGATACAAAATAATAGCCAAGTATGAGGCCCGGTTAGAAATTTTATTTGATAACAAAGTATAACAGTATATACAAACTCAAATATCATCATCACTGTCGTCTGTATCGTCAAAATCTATACACGTACGATTTTAAAGACGGGCCTCTGCTTTACAATTCAGCAGACCGTCGAGTGTTTATTTAAGCGACAAATTTACAGTAAACGCACGGGACTTTGTATAAATACACTGAAAGAATGACAATGTTATAATCAGAACAGCTTATTTTACCTCCCGCCGGATTTTTGATAAAAAATTCCAAATATTTTGCATTGTACCTTATGGAAAACTCTTTTATTTATCTATTAAAAATTCTGAAAATTTAAATGCTAGAAGGAAAAATTGATATAAGATTGTATTAAAATTTTTAGCAAAATCGCTGTTATAGTTTAAAAGATATTTAAGGCAAATAGGGGTCCAGCAATAACGCAAACGACCTATACTTTCAAAACATAGATAATGGTTAGGGACATAGATTAATCCCTGATAATGTCGGACAATGTACCACATGTATCGGTGGGCGGAGCATAGGTATTCTGGCGTAAGGTCAATTGCAGGGCTCGAATTTAACAAAAAATGGGACTTGCATATTTTTGCGTGTTGATTTTATTTCAACTCGCAAAATGAAAAAAACAAAATACAGGTAAGTAAAGCAAAACAATCGTACTATCAATTTATGTGGCCGTTCCAATGCTGATTTGAAACTAATGAGTTTAGACAGTAGTACTTTGCGGTGATTTCAACTCGCAAACATTTGCGAGTGAAAAGAAAGCTACTCGCAATTTCCAAAATCCACTCGCATTTTGCGAGTATGCGAGCTTAAATTTGAGCCCTGTAATTGTGTTGAAAATCAGCATTATTGTAAGGTTTTTTTCGGCCGTTTGAAGTGGATTTACTAGAATGGTTGCTGGGACAATTCAAAGCATGGAAATTTGCTAAACATTCACATTTTTGGATTCCTTAGGAAAATCGTAAAGAATACAAGTATTTAAAACACAAATTGATATAAAATAAAAGCAACAATTTAAAAATTAACAAAACACAAGCCTATGAATTTATCATTTGATGAAAAAAATGAATAACCACTGATTAATTTGTCTTGTTGTTCGTAAGAAAACTTGTTGTAGGGTAGGTCACTCTTGAAAAGTTACTTGAAATTTATATTCATTTACCTTCATTTTTTCTAAAAAAAATCAAACATTTGCCTTTTCCAATATTAACATTTGAACTAATTTAATGTCGAAAAAATACATTTGGCTTTACTAGGTTTTTCTCCGTCTAACTTGCTATGAATAACGCTGATGTCTTCAATAAATAATTTATTTATGTAGGTGAACGAATAAAAGCATAGGTAAATCTAGTGTCGAGATTTGAGGAAAATGACATGATCTCGAGAAAATTTTACATGCATGGGTGAAAGTTTTCAATATTTTTACGGAATTCCGTATTTTTGACGGCCACCAAGGCCTTTTTTTTAAATTCATGTAGGGGGTGATGGTGTCAAAATCAGTGTTTGGCGATCGTAACCACAAAAAGGGAAGTAACTCTTATATAACTTTCCTTACAAATTTTGACGGAAATACAGAATTTGACAATGTCCGTGTAAATCTGGGTTTATACAACACTTTATTCGATTGGTCGTAGATAACTCATCTGCGAATCAGATCAGCCTTGACGGAGCTTCTTGGTTATAAAGATAAACAATGTTTTCCCAAAGCAGTATTTTACCTCTAAGGAAATTTAGGGCTGCAAAGATTTGATCCGATACAGCTAAACTCGATTGCCAGAGTGCCGATTCGATTTTGATTCGGGACTTGCGAGTTTCGATTTGTTACTGACTTTTAAACGTGTCTTAAACGTATACATAAGTTATAATGATAAAAGCAAAGTCGCACCTAAAATACAAAGTTTGTTGACAGTTTCACTTTGTTACATTTCTCTAAAGTTTCCATTAGGATTTTAAGTAGCATGTCTTGGAAACTCTGTTCCTAATATATATTTATAGTATATGCCCCGATCATAGCTAATTGGGTCAGTGTGATTGAATTTTACCTGTTCTGACAAACTGGAAGTTTTTAAGCTCCGCACACGCAAGTCAAGTTTAGATGTTAGTTAATTAAAATTAAAATATATTTGCCTACACAGTGAAGGTTAATGTTATATGTACAGAAGTACTTATTTCAAGAACTGCATCTTTCTACAATTTATGCTCCATGCGGTCTATATGTTTTTAGTCGAAATTACATTAATTATACATTTTCGCGACTTTTACATTCGTACCCAATCCATTTCGTACTTGAAAAAAAGCAAATATTAATTTAGCAGATTGTAGAGTTTTGTGTTATTTAATTTCAGTAACACTTTTATTTAATCAATATTATTTAGTTTTAAGCTCAAATAAATGTATAAATGTATATTTGAAGTAGCGTGGACAAACCGGTTCTCGAACCTCTAAGGACTCAATGAGCCGTTTTTAATCAATATGACAACATTTTTAGAAAAACACATTAAAAACACACTGTTTAACCTTTATTCCACTTTTCTATGATATATTTGTTGATATTTTATTTTTAAAACAAATCCAAATCCTTCCAGAAAAAACACCACCATTCTCTGAAAACTGTCATGGCGACTAAAAATAGATGACCTAATTTCGAACCTCTACCGTATTTGGCTCTTTGTGAGGTCATAATTAGCTGTCACATGACTGTCACGTGACTTTATGAGCAAGGGCTACCTGCCATGTGCTTTTTTTGTTATAACATACTTTTAAACACTATTTGATGGATTGTACTATCAGGGCGGAAAAAGGTAATAGGGATTTACTTAAAAATATTCACCATTACAAAATATTCATTCTAATTACCTGTTTCTTGCGCATTGTTCTCGTTTGACAGCTGTAGTTGCGTCTGTTGTTTACCAAACATTTGTGCACACGAATTGATGACGTCATACGCAATTACTTAGCAAAGTAAACAACTTTTTTATGAAAGGTTTGAGATCAGGTGAGGTTCTAGAACAGGTGTTTATACGATAAATTATATAAATAAATTAATCGAATAAAAGAAATCGAATCAAAAGAAAAAAATATCGAATCGACTTTCCGGTAAATCATTGCAGCTCTAATGAAGTGATGTTACAAGTAAATGTCGTTGTGAATGGTTGTCAGACTGTGATTAGAATGTTTGTAAATGGAGCAGTGCTTGCGCTGCCAATCGCCATGGGCGACAAAATTTTAATATTTGCTTTAATAAATCAAAGTAAGCAAAAAATCGTTAAAAATCGTATTTTTCGTCAAATCAAAAACACCTACAAGATGCACATTGTCTTATAATCTATCACCTTTAGTTGTGTGTCATCCTCCAAAAATCAATTATAAGCTATCATAAACAGTGTAAGATATAGGTATGATCGTGTACAATCATCTAAGTCACACTTCGAGTTTACACATGAGTGTATATAGTGTTACCGCAACGGGCCTTTTTTTCGTCTTTGAGGCATTTTTTCAATAATGACCCGTTAAAATGTGTCTAGTGCGTCATTTGTGACGCATCCAAAATATTATAGTAAATTATAATCTTTTTCTTTCATGTTTAATTAGAGACAAAGGTAATAGGATATAAAATTGCGTCCTGAAAAATTGGATTTTTTTTACCGATCCACATGATTAATTTGAAAGTTGAGTTGATATTATATTGCTTAAATGGTGCCGATTTTGTGCCCTTCCCTTTGTGTGAGTGTCAATATCTGTGGGACCAGGTGGGGGGCACATGCCCCCTGTGCCCCCCCGGTAAATCCAGAACCCACTCCTTGTGCCCCCCACCTACGACCCTTCTGGATCCGGCCCTGGGACAAAGCCGTATTTAATTTGTAAATACTTGATTTTTGTTCAGTTATCACTATGTGAACACAAAAATTGTCATTTTATGGTTGCAAGGTCAGCTTACTGTTGTAAGTCTCTGGTAAAGGTATGTGTTACATTTAGGTCTAGAAATCTCTGTCCAGGGACAGTGAGTAGCTAACTGAAACCTTCTGTAATAACCAATGATTTATGTGTTATCACATCTGGCTCAACCATTTGTCGACTTAATGATTAACAGAGGTGTTTGTAATGATATAAAACAATTGGTACCAGATAAATGTCCATGGACAGTGTAAGACTTGATATAGAGGCTTCAATTAGTGGTCACTGGTCAATGATATATTAATGTGTTCATATACATTTATGTTTCAGGCATAATGTCTATGTATGATGAGGAAACCAATTTTGCTGAAGAATTTTCAGGGTTTTCTGATAAGGAAATAAGGCATGGTAAGTACATGTTGATAGATTTGCTTACTAAACCCTTGTCAAAGATATAACATACTATGTAAACCTATTCATGGTACAATGAATACAATATATATTGAATAAAGGTCCGGTCCACCCTGTCAAATTGACATGGGACCAGTTGTTCTGCCTGGCAAAACTACATGGGACCAGTTGTCCACCTCTGTCAAAAATGGCTTGGGTTCAGCTGTCCACTCCCATATTTACTTAATGAAAAGATACATGTTTCACTGACAGATGCATTTATTTAAATAATGCTGAAGCAAAGACTGTTGATGGTTTCAAAGTGGAATTTCATTTTGCCAATTGTTATATAGTGTGATGCAAATATAAATAATTAGAAATCAATTAAACTAATGCCAAACATCAACAAAATACTTTTGATTTAAGTAAATCATGTATAAGTATTTTTTGTAATTTATTCATAAATTATGCTTATAAATTTGACAATTTTTTCAATATGAAAAGAAATATATAATAATAATAATAATAAAATACATTAATAATTGATTAATGAATGTACTCTAGCTATTTAGATGTTAATAGAACATAGAGTTATTATGTTATGAAAACTTGTCTGCAATAAATGTAAATATTGAAGACTATTACTTTTCAAAACTAAAAAAAATAGAACACACTGCATAAATTGTAATATTACAACTACAATTTAATGTCATGTTGATGTGCATACCACAAAATCATAACTTCACCTTGAGCTATTTATTTACCTTTGATTTTAAAAATGCTTGTTAGGTCATAGGTTCTCATAACTTTACCATGTTATAGTGCTCATCAGGTCATAACTTCACCATGTTTATGATGTTAAAGTGCTCATCAGGTCATAACTATACCATGTTATAGTGCTCATCAGGTCATAACTATACCATGTTATGCTTGTCGGGTCATAACTTTACCATGTTATAATTGCTTGTCAGGTCATAACTTTACCATGTTATAGTGCTCATCAGGTCAAAACTATACCATGTTATGCTTGTCGGGTCATAACTTTACCATGTTATAATTGCTTGTCAGGTCATAACTATACCATGTTATAGTGCTCATCAGGTCAAAACTATACCATGTTATGCTTGTCGGGTCATAACTTTACCATGTAATATTGCTTGTCAGGTCATAACTTTACCATGTTATAGTGCTCATCAGGTCATGACTAAATACCATGTTATAATGCTTGGCGGGTCATAACTTTACCATGTTATAGTGCTTGTCAGGTCATAACTTTACCATGTTATAGTGCTTGTTTGGTCATAACTT
Organism: Mactra quadrangularis; assembly: GCA_025267735.1. NCBI lineage: Eukaryota > Metazoa > Mollusca > Bivalvia > Venerida > Mactridae > Mactra > Mactra quadrangularis. Next base: position 31,433,595 of record CM046299.1, on the reverse strand, counting down.
TACCATGTTATAGTGCTTGTTTGGTCATAACTTTACCATGTTATAGTGCTTGTTTGGTCATACCTTTACCATGTTATAGTGCTTGTCAGGTCATAACTATATACCATGTTATAGTGCTTGTCAGGTCATAACTTTACCATGTTATAGTGCTTGTTTGGTCATAACTTTACCATGTTATAGTGCTTGTTTGGTCATAACTTTACCATGTTATAGTGCTTGTTTGGTCATAACTTTACCATGTTATAGTGCTTGTTTGGTCATACCTTTACCATGTTATAGTGCTCATCAGGTCATGACTATATATAGTAAATAAATATTAACCTGACGTTGGTACCCTCATTGTAATAATTTCACGCTTCATTTACTGTCTATTTATACCTTCGGTAGATTCCGCGTATCATTCATACGAAGAAGCACGTGTTAACTGATCATGTACTTCATATAAGTATGTAATTGTTTATGAGTTATAAGGAATGACTCTATAGCGCCGATGATACCGAGATGGACTGTGAACTACTGTAGTTAAGTAGGTGTCGGTTCGAGCCCAATCATGCGCAAATCTTTTTCTTTTTTTTAATATTTGTACAAACAAAATATTGTTAAAATTGCCCAAAAATGTGTTATTTCATACACTCTTTTTTGTATTTTTATTCATCTATAATTAAAGTTTTATTATTTTGTAATTAGATCTAATCACATTTGATTTATTACATCAATTGCACGACAAAATACAGAAATACAATAAATATCAATGATCATCTTCGCTGCAATCAGATGAGTTGTGTCGCCAGCTCATATTTTAAATAAAACACAATGCACGAGAAAATAGTCGGATATATGTATACTTTAAACGGTACGATGTATTGCTCTTTACTCACTTCAATTTTTAACTCGCGACTCGTTCAACTGTATCAGAATTAACGGTGATTATTGAGGCAGTCCGACATTTCTCGATGGGAGGCCGATTATTGATTTATAACGCGTCATCTCGATTTAATTTTATTCTGCATAAAGGTTAACGTCAGGTTAATATTTATACACTATACCATGTAATGCTTGTCGGGTCATAACTTTACCATGTTATAATGCTTGGCAGGTCATAACTTTACCATGTTATAGTGCTTGTCAGGTCATAACTTTACCATGCTATAGTGCTTGGCAGGTCATAACCTTACCATGTTATAGTGCTTGTTGGGTCATAACTTTACCATGTTAAAGTGCTTGTCAGGTCATTACTTTACCGTTTTATAGTGCTCATCAGGTCATAACTTTACCATGTTATAGTGCTTGTTGGGTCATAACTTTACCATGTTATAGTGCTCATCAGGTCATAACTTTACCATGTTATAGAGTCGATGCGTCTAATTCCGTACACCTTTGGATGCGTAAGTATTTCGTTTGTTTTCAGCTACTAACAGTTAGCTTACCTTGATATTATCAGACGCGGGAACCATTCAGCTACCGTTTTCATGTAGTTTTGTAACACTTTTTTTGATTGGATGATCTACCTTATGTGATTAAGTGGGTCACATTCAAGGGGGGTAATTCCGTACAACGTCGGGTAATTCCGTACGGTACTTTAGATATAGACATGATGTCATGTTTTATCTATTTATTGCTCGTTTTGGTGTATCAATTCAGGATTCAATCAGCTTTTATTCTGTAGTAAATACTTACAAAACATTCTAGACTTTGTTGTTCTGTTTAACAACTGTTTTCGTTGTTTTGTTTTCAGTTCACAAGAATAAAGTATTTATCATTGACTGTGTTTGCTTAATTGATTTTTAATTGGTTTTTAAGTATAACTTAAAATGTTATCATTAATATTGGGTGACAGGTAGAAAAGATAACAACAAACATCCAGTATACATACATCACTTATTTTTTCATCATGAAATATTTTCATTTTTTATTTTTTTTTGAAAGTCTAGCTATTTTTCAATTTTCTTTTTCTCTTATCTTTAGTTCTTTTTTTTCTTTTTCAGACCGTTTTTTTTCTATTATGGCTGGGGAAGTTAACAGCCTGTGGCTAGTTAACTTCCTAGCGTGAGACTGGGTCTCCTGCCTGTCTGATACTGGGAGAGAAAATTCGGAATCAATAGAAACGCGCCAGTCATGTATTGATGGCTGACTAATGGCGGTTTCTTCATTTAAGGGGTTTACAACCTCTAATTGTACATTCAAGGTTCCCGTTTCCGGATAAACCGTACTGGGATACTCCCCCGAGGTGATGATGTTAATTAATTCTTCTTCATTGATGACAGTCCCAGCCTGTGCATCATGTGAAGAGCCCTGCTCCACTTGGGTTGAACTAACGGTCTGCTTGACATTGAAAGGTAATGACGGAGCAAGTGCCGTTTCAGGAATGGCCATCCTATTGAGAGGGAAAATGCCACACTTTTTGAACCCACTAATGATGTTATGATTATTGAAAGCTTGGTCATGCGCCAGCTTAAATAGACGGGGCCATTCCCACTTATTTACAATATTGTTTGGACTGGTTGCCATGAACTCCGTGCAGACCCTCGAGTATGCCCGAGACAGAGGGCCAAACATTGTTTTGTCCAAGGGACAAAGCCACTGGGTAGTATGTGGTGGAAAAGTAAACAGATGAACACCATTTGCTACTGCAGCGTTAATCAAACCCAAAGTTTCATGAGAGGAATGTGAGTCAAGGATAATAAGTTGGGGTCTCTCTGGACCACAGTGCTTCAAGAAATGGTCTTGGAACCATATTTCACCAAGGGTGTCCTCCATCCACGCCCGTTCCTGGTAAGTGTAAACACTTCCTGGTACACCATCCTTGGTGTTATAGGCAAGTAGACTTTTATACGTCTTGCCTTTGACGATGACCAGGGGAGGAATCTCACCACCTCCAGCATTCACACAAGCCAGTACCGAGACATTCTCCCTGTTGTTCCCCACCCTGCCAGGAATATTTTTAGCTCCTGTAGGGGCTAGCACCCTAGCTGGCTTATGGAGCAACGGAACACTGGTCTCGTCTATGTTCCAAATTCTCATAGGTTTATCATGTAAAGACAATTCGTTATATAAAGTACACAGATCATTAAAATAATTGTTTGTGATAGTTTCATTCAGCATTCTTGCTCTGCAAGTTGACAATGACTGAGGTGTCCTCAGTGTAACGTCTGGGTGTCTCCTCAGGAAACCAGCAAGCCAATCTTTACCAGGAACCCCGTTGCGGAAGGGAGACCTCATACCAAGGCGGCGCACAATCCTTCCAATCTTAACCTGCAGCATACGTCTTGTAATACCAAATCCCTACAACCAAACAAATGTAAGTACTGGAAAGATGATTAATTGAGGATAGTATGAAAAAAATACTAGATCCGCCAAAATATTTAAGATTGATAAATAATGTTTCTACCGTTACATAAGCTACGAAGTAATCATGAATAGTGTTCGTTTCTTCTCAACTGTCAAAACATGACTAATTTCACAGTGAAAGCGTTTGTTAAAATTATTGTAGTAATACACCCATGAGTTTCTGAAAGTGTGTATTATGATTGAGTAAAACTTCTTATGTCGTAAGATAAGTTTTAGTCTAGATATCTTTTATAAAAAAATAGGCCGCTAATACAAAAACAACGCATTTAGTCACCCTGAAATTATTCAAGCTTTGACAGTTGAGAAGAAACGGACAATACTAGTCATATTTTAAATATTGGTCTTATATATATAGACAAGTATCTATACAGAATTTAAAAAAATATATATACTAAGCAAAAGTTATAACGCAAATGGGTACAAAAACGTAAATATTTTCAAAAGTTGTAAAGATAATGATGTGAAATTTAACATGAATATAAAACAACCATTTTTCATGAGTATTCAATAGCAAAACAATATGTGACGCTTTTTGGAAAAAAAATATTCACAGAACCAAAAGCTCAGTAGGAGAAAAAAAGTTAACAAGATTTGATAATGAGCGAGCGTCTAATTTGAATTCACGTCTACTGAAATCCTGAGTCTTTAATACCCAAAAGGACGTCGTAAAAACGTAGTGGGCTGCTTGTCCAATCCTCATGTAAAGCAATGTTTAGTTTCTGTATCGTCACATACTATTCAAGACGTTGACGAATGCGTCTGTCCAACACGTCCCAAAGACGTTCTATTGGATTCTTGTCTACTGAAAATGACGACAAGTCTAAAATCTTATTGTAATTAGCCCTGAGAAATTGAACTGTTGTCCGGGCGGAATGTTGTCTGCCGCTAACTTTGCAGAGAAAAAGATCTGGACGTCCGATGACGTATTAAACGGCGACGTTACTAAAAATTTCACCCTGGTAGCGTTGTGCGTTGTGGTTCCTATTCATTACTAAGCCCAGCTTGGCAGAATGGTCAATGTCTCTACTCAATTAACTGCTTGAATAATTTTTATCCAATGACCCGTAGCCTGCTCAAAAACCCCGAACGTTCCGTAACGTTCCATAACGTCAGGGTCAGAACAACATTACCCAAAGACAACTCATCCCGTGAAAACTGAACCTCTAACTAACGGACTGAGTTGTCACAACTTTGAGTTGAGTTATCTGCGGGTTGAGTTGTCTTAGGATTGAATTTCCCCGTATCCGAACGTTAGCTAAGAGTAGTTACTGAACACGCTGATGGTAATTGTTAATGGGGTAATCGTCAAACGGCTTATCCCCGTTTTTCAATGCTCAAACTTAGCATATTTACTGACTTGTTTCCAAGATGGTGAGTGCTACAATGTCACGCGGTCTCTAGAGTTCTCAGCAAGCTTATTTGTTTGTGTACACACTAACGTGCTGCGCAGGATTCGTGAAACTCAGTAGAACAGGATTTGCCAATCCTGTTCACCCAAGCATGACAGCACAAGAAATTTTAACACATTATCTTGTTTGACCATACCAAGAGACTAAATGATGGCAACTAAACCAATGTATGATATAAAACAAAAAAATTGTAAAGAAAATTACAATTTGCGTTATAACTTTTGCTTAGTATATATATATATACATGTATATACACATATGTAATTTTAAAATTATGTATATATATTTGTCTATATATATAAGACCAATATTTAAAATATGACTAGTATTTAAAATTATGTATAGCTATTTGTCTACATGTTTCGAGTTTGATCCCCGTTACCTGGACTTCACTATTCTTCCTCCAACTACTTTGGTGTCGTGAACTCGTGTAAGACTACCGTTCAAATCGTATAGTTACGGTGAAGCGAATGCTAGGTTGGTCAAGAGTACCGAAAAGTTGTCAGGAAAATTTATTTAAAAAGGAACGAGGTAAGCAACATGGCTGTATAAATAGTGTATGTTTAAAATCATTTTCATATCACTTATATATCAGTTAAAATATAAATTAAATAGCGTCTGACAAGCAACAAAGAGGTCATGAGTTCGATTCCAGCAAAGGACTCTTCACAATTCCTTTCATAAAAAAATGAAATGAAACAAAAATAAATCCACACCATGGTAGCTGCCCTTTTTATCTCTGAAACAAGTTCATTTTCCATATCTTCAGGTATGACTGTAGGTCTTCCAGCTTGAGCCAGTTCATCTACTTTTCCACTGACACGATTCTGTAATGTCATCGCAGGAACACCATACTTGGCATATGCCTTTCTGTAAGACATACCTTGTCTTACAGCACTGACAGCGTCAAGAATGTCTTTTTGATTATACTTTTTAGGCATAATTAGTCTGCAATTAACACATCAAACACTTCATAGAAAAAATGAGCAATTTAACACGAGAACGTGTTTATTGTTTTCCTTGAAGTATACTGAACCATGTTAACTTACCTGAGTAATTCCTTGACTCAAGAAATATAGATCTAGATCTTTAAAAAATATACTTCAAGAACAAACAAACAAGCACTTTTTTATTTTTATTATATTGTACATGCCTGATTTAATACGATAAAATCGTATTAAAAAATTAATTCATATTGACATAATCATTTTAATTATTAGAATAATTCAAATACGATTCCTGCAGATGTCAGCATTTCTTTTATACTATCAGTCTTGGAATCATGCAGTTTAAACCCAATGCTAATATTCTGCATCGGACCGGTTCTTTTCGAAAACTTCTCAGGCACTGACTTGGCTCTAACATAACATAAGTCATAAATAAATTCTTTATCAAACAGCGTTTTCACTATATGGGCATCTTCCCGTCGTAAATTTGCAACTTTTCTAGCTGAATTGAAAGACCGGTCGTCGTAAATAGCTATGGCATTAACGTCATACGGACTGTTCTCTGGCCTGCAGTAGTATATAGGTCCAATAGACATTTCCTTGGAACCGTAGTGGTGCATGCCAACAGCATACAAGTGACGGATGATTACGTTTTTCATTCTGAAATAAAACCAATGTGGACCTTAATGGTGGACAAATATACTGTACGAAATTACCCTCATACAAATTTAGCTATCAATACTTAGGCGGGTAATTCCGTACACTTTTGTTTCCAATATTTTTTTGTGTGTGCGACTAAATTTGTAAATATTCTGTTGAAAAAGCTAAATAGATGTCTCTTATTCATTATTTAAAAACATAACACTGTTTTTAAGACTCTGTCAAGAAAGATAATCCCTTTACCTTTAGACCACTATTTTTTGCGTTGGTTGTAGTTCTTTGTTGAAGACGGCGGTATTTTTAACTTTGGCGCCAAACGAATATTTCGACCAATCAAAATGTAACGCTGACGTCATATCCAGTCGATATCATTAAACGCTTGTAAACTAACACGATTGATGGGATATTTTTAGCTATACGGATTATGTTTACGGGTTTCACGCTTTTAACAGCAGGTCGAGTTTATCAAGTGTACGAAATTAGACGACCGTACGGAATTAGACGCATCGACTCTAGTGTTTGTTAGGTCATAACTATGCCATGTTATAATGCTTGGCGGGTCATAACTTTACCATGTTATAGTGCTCATCAGGTCATAACTTTACCATGTTATAGTGCTGCTTGGGTCATAACTTTACCATGTTATAGTGCTGCTTGGGTCATAACTTTACCATGTTATAGTGCTCATCAGGTCATAACTATACCATGTTATAGTGCTCATCAGGTCATAACTATACCATGTTATGCTTGTCGGGTCATAACTTTACCATGTTATAATTGCTTGTCAGGTCATAACTTTACCATGTTATAGTGCTCATCAGGTCATGACTATATACCATGTTATAATGCTTGGCGGGTCATAACTTTACCATGTTATAGTGCTTGTCAGGTCATGACTATATACCATGTTATAATGCTTGGCGGGTCATAACTTTACCATGTTATAGTGCTCATCAGGTCATGACTATATACCATGTTATAATGCTTGTCAGGTCATAACTTTACCATGTTATAGTGCTCATCAGGTCATGACTATATACCATGTTATAATGCTTGGCGGGTCATAACTTTACCATGTTATAGTGCTTGTCAGGTCATAACTTTACCATGTTATAGTGCTTGTTTGGTCATAACTTTACCATGTTATAGTGCTGCTTGGGTCATAACTTTACCATGTTATAGTGCTTGTTGGGTCATAAGTTATAACTTTACCATGTTATAGTGCTTGTTGGGTCATAAGTTATAACTTTACCATGTTATAGTGCTTGTTGGGTCATAAGTTATAACTTTACCATGTTATAGTGCTGCTTGGGTCATAACTTTACCATGTTATAGTGCTTGTTGGGTCATAAGTTATAACTTTACCATGTTATAGTGCTTGTCAGGTCATAACTTTACCATGTTATAGTGCTTGTTGGGTCATAACTTTACCATGTTATAGTGCTCATCAGGTCATAACTTTACCATGTTATAGTGCTAATCAGGTCATAACTTTACCATGTTATAGTGCTTGCTGGATCACAACTTTACCATGTTATAGTGCTTGTTGGGTCATAACCTTACCATGTTATAGTGCTCATCAGGTCATAACTTTACCATGTTATAGTGCTTGTTGGGTCATTACTTTACCATGTTATAGTGCTTGTTGGATCTTAACTTTACCATGTTATAGTGCTTGTTGGATCATAACTTTACCATGTTATAGTGCTTGTTGGGTCATAACTATACCATGTTATAGTGCTCGTTGGATCATAACTTTACCATGTTATAGTGCTTGTTGGGTCATAACTATACAATGTTAAGGTAGACTGTTGTGTAATAGCAGTAAATTGATAGCTATACTAGTATATAAAGTGATGCTTTCATTTTATTTTTATTTTTAGGATTTATTAGGAAAGTATATGCTATATTATTATCCCAGTTAGCTGTGACTATGGCTATTATGGCAATATTTATATATGTGTAAGTCATCTTTATATATACACAGTCTTGGCCTTTTTATTTACAAGTGCTAGCCCAATTTATAATTAGCTTATCTGAGTACAAAGTGCCCAAGCACAATTTAATACTGAAATTGAGACAATTTTGAATGCTTTATACTTGGGCCAATACTGAATGTATTGAATTATGAAATACTCCAGGTATCAGTATCAAATTTATTTTCATACTTACTATTGAGTTGGAGTTACTAGACAACTCAGAATGAAACCACTGTGAGGAGCTTTTCCCCAGATTTCAGTTTTGAAATGCCTACATGCCTGTTGGTATAAAGTAAGTTTCGTCCAATGGAATAATTATTGTTGTCATTTTTTATGAAACTAACATGTGTAACTAATGTTTATTAGATACTGATAAAATTTGAAGCATCTGGAAGGGTGTACACTGACTGTCCAAATTCAGAGTTGTTTAAATTGTAGTGTCTCAAACCAGTATAATATATTTCTTGTTCATCAACTGGAAACGTGTAATTTATATTTTAATTTAAGCTTGTATGAGATTAATTTCTCTTGCTGTCTCTTTTATATGCAGTGATAAGTGTTGATGTTTGTTTTCAGTCCTGCAGCTAAGGAATATTCAATGGCTAATCCCTGGTTGATGATACTAGCTATGTAAGTATTGTACAGAGTTTTTTTAGTTACTTCAACTAAAATATCAACTTATACAAAACTGTCAAAATTGTATGCATACCAAAGCAGTGTTCTGATAATGACAATTTTTGTGCCGGTTAACATACAACTGCAAAAGATAGTGAGTTGATGTATAAAACTATATCATATGTATAAAAATATTTAGTATTATTTTCTTAACTCAATTGCAGACACTGATTAGGTTATTTTAAATTTAAAAAAGTACATGGCATATTTAATTCAAGCATTTCAAAATGTGAATTTAGAACTCTTATCCATCTTTCATTTATATGGCTTCATCATTATTATTATTATACCCCCGCTTCGAAGAAGAGGGGGGTATACTGTTTTACCCTTGGGGGTATCACTAGTGAGCATTAGCTTACAGATTTACTTGTTGGGTATGTATCAACACAGTGCTCATGTACTCTTCCACGAGACCAGCAACTTCTCCATGTTTAAAGAGGAAAATCAAGGCTTTTTTAGGGCATTTTGGGAAAAAGGCCCCTGTCCATATTAGGAATTTTTAACGTGGTAAATAGTCAGATTTGGGAAAAAATATCGACAAATCAAACCAATTTGGAAGTTTGATCATTTTATTTTTCTGCATTAAATCTTTATATGCCTTGCTTTGGTGTCTCTGAAAGTGTTGCAGTGCTCTTCAAGAGTTTGTTCTGACAGTTCAGTAAGGCATTCATTGCAAATTCTCATGTATTCATTATTTTTATATGATTGAATCAGATTCTTATTTTTTAATGTATCTTGAAAAAATATTTTCCAACTTCATTACTTCTTTATTAGCTAAATACCATGTTCTCTTTACAAGTAAAATAATATGAAAAATTGAAAAGTAATTTTTTTTTCAAACGTAATGAAATATGTCCGAGACCTTGAATTATCTAAAACAATTTTTTGGCATCCCTGGTGACCAATGAAAGTTACAATAATTGAAATATACTGCACAATGGTTTCTGACAAAGTGTATTGGAGGTAAATCAAATTATTATACCCCCGCTTCGAAGAAGAGGGGGGTATACTGTTTTACCCTTGTCCGTGCGTGCGTCCGTCCGTTACAAAATTTCCGTCGCAGTTTTCTCAGCAACTATAACATGCAGCAGCCTAAAACTTTGCATATTGCTTCATCCTATAGTCCCATGTGGTGTAAAGCGATTTCATGCTCCTTGCTCATCTACTTCCTGTTTGTCGCATATTTTTAGATTTTGGCGGGGGTATCACTAGTGAGCATTAGCTCACAGATTTACTTGTTTGTTACTGTTTATTTGGTTTTAAAACACAAGCAGATCTGTTAGACGAAAATTCTTAAAATATAACCAGTTTAGATGTTGTTGAGAAAAAAGAAAATCACTGTCGTTTGGGGTTCATTTTAACAGCACACACGCAAAAATGCAATCAAAATTTCGTTTATGTTGCTTTCTGGAGCAACCCTCGTTTAATAAAGATGAAAGAATATAAAAAATATTTTTATTACACACATGGATCAAAAATGTTTCAAAATTTCAAATGAAGTTGCAATCTTGCATGGGTCATGAAAATATATGACAATGCATCGTAATGGTTCGTGTGATTTTGTTTAAAAAATAAACTTATTAAGGCTATTAGAAGGTAAACTGATGACAAAATTGTTTTCATTTGGCGAAGGGAAGAATTTTTCAATGAAGATAAAAATTATTGCCAAATACCAGTATGTTAAATTTGTACTGCGGTATTGCAATATACCAGTATAATGGTATATCGTGTCAGCCTTATCAGACGCGCCCTTAGATCTCTGGTTTCTAGATTTTAAACAGTTCTATATGAATATCTTGTTTATTATACCCCCGCTTTGAAGAAGAGGGGGGTATACTGTTTTACCCTTGTCCGTGCGTGCGTGCGTGCGTCCGTCCGTCCGTGCGTCCGTTACAAAATTTCCGTCGCAGTTTTCTCAGCAACTATAACATGCAGCAGCCTAATACTTTGCATATTGCTTCATCCCATAGTCCCATGTGGTGTAGAGCGATTTCATGCTCCTTGCTCATCTACTTCCTGTTTGTCGCATATTTTTAGATTTTTGCAGGGGTATCACTAGTGAGCATTAGCTCACAGATTTACTTGTTTCTTGTTGTTTATTGATTTTCCTCTTTGTTTCTTTTAGGGTATTGACATTTGTATTGCTTATAGCATTGGCTTGTTGTCCAAATGTACGAAGAAGTTTTCCTACAAATTTCATTCTTCTAGGATTATTTGTAAGTACTCTGTGTAATAACCATAGATAAGGCTTAAGTTGATGAGTTAGGTCTTGATCTTTTAGTTTACCTTTTTTGAGAAAAATTGAAAAATCCTACTCAGTTGTACATTGGCATTACCTTTCGTGAATAAGGTTTTAGATGCAACATTTTTATATTTTTGCAACTAAAGATGGGATTCATTTGAAATTCCACACATGTCTATGAAGTTACTATTGATTGTCAAATATTAATACCAAGTTATAAACAGATGATTAAAGTCATGTGATTGCCACTGCATAATGGCCATGACTCAAAAGATAATTAGTTGTCTGGCTTGCTCAATTGGTAGCTTACATGTCTGCTGATTGAGGGGTCACAGTTTTGATTCCCAAGCTGGGCATACTTTGTGAAGCTTGGTCATTGAATAATTTCTACAGCCTATCTTCCTCCTACCTTTTATTAGCCGGATTTTTCAACGAAAACATTTGGCTAATAGTTTACCAAAACACGGCCTCTGGTGTTGTTAACAATTGTGTTAAAGTTTTCAATTAGCATATATCTCTGCCATTTATTGTCAGATCTTTATGAAACTTCATACAATGATAACATACCATGTGATGAATAGAATCAGAAAGTAACCACAACTCGACCTGGCTTTATTATGGATTATTTCCCTTTGTAAATTTTGCGTTAAAGTTTTTAAATCTGGCTTTAATGTGGTTTCCACATTACATTTCTTGTTCTAAATTGTAATGGAAATTTGTCATTTACTGATGGAAGTATGAGCCTAGTAACAGGTTAACAACTCAATGCAGAGATTTAACCTCTCCGTGAATGGTGAGTAGGTTGACTGATATGACCATACAACCATAATCTAGCAGCAACAAAACAAAAGATAAATAATAGTTTACAAGACTTGCTTTGATCTGATGAAGTAGGAGCAGTCATCTAGTGGTAAGATGCACCTTTAGGGATCGAGAGGTTCTGGATTCGAAACCCACTAGGGGCTTTGCTAATTTCCTTGAGCAAGTAATTTACTTGCGATTGCTTCACTCCACCCAGGTGTAACTGAGTACCTGCGAGGGTGGTATACTTCTGTTGTGCCAATTTGTCGGCTGCACTAATAAACAGAGTAAAAAGACTCCCCAGGGGAATGATAGATAGATACCAGTAGCCTGATGACTAGGGGTGATAGCTATAAAGTCGGTGAATGTGCATAAGCATGAAAATCAGACTACAAAATGCCATTACATTTTTTTTTACATTTTAATGTTAAATAGTGCTTGAATAGTATAAGTATGCTATAAATTAATCTTCTTATTGTCTTAATTTTAGACTGTGCTAGAAGCTTTCATGCTTGGAGTTGTATCAAGGTATTTATTGTTACTTTATATGTATTTATATATTTGTATCATAGTGATTGCTCCAAGGTTGAGAAAAAAGCAGGGAGGCAGAATAAAGGATATTTTAAAAGTGTCCAGTTTATTGAACCTTCCAGTGATAACGTAACTACAGTTATGTAGACTATTAAAAATTGCAATTTCATGTTACACTGGAACCTCGCCTTAAGACCACCCCGATTCAAGGACCACCCCGCTAAAAAGACCGGTTTTGAAAAGAACAGATTTTTTTGCTCTGTATTTAGTTGACTTTAACCCAGAAATTAGGACCACCTCGCTACTCCGTAATACGACCACTTCTTGCTGACAAAATGCTTTAAATGCGTGCATTTTGACCCCACTAAAAAGACCACTTAAAATTCGTGAAATATTCGGCGAGCAACCAACAGCCTGACTATGGTGTATGTTTTTCACACCTGCGGGCAGATTCTAGGACATTTGCCCCCCGGACATTTGCCCCCCGGACATTTGCCCCCTTTTATCGACAGGGCGGACATTGCCCCCCTGGGTTTTTTGAAGGACGGACATTTGCCCACTCGTGTGTTTTGACAGGGCGGACATTTGCCCCCCTTAGTTCTTTGGAGGGTGGACATTTGCCCCCTTACATTGAGAACAGGTTTTCTACTCGAAGCAATGCTTTTGAAATAATTCGAAAGCAGAACAATTTGTTTAAAAAATATCTCAATGTACAAATTTTGAATATTCTCGTAAAAATCGACCTTTTCTATTTCCAACCATAATAAAAAGTGTCAATTAAAATCATATATTACGAACCCTGTTTGCAGTTAGGATGGTTGTTTAACACGAACAAATTAGGTCATGGCTATGACCCCCAATTATCTGTCCATAATTAGAAAATAAATAGACGATGAAAGTACCGTTGTTCACAGTTTACAAATCTAAGTGTTATATAACACATGTCAATTAATTTAGACCTCTAATTAAATGTCAAAACATGGATAATAATCTGTGTTTTACAACAACAACAACAATGTTAATAGGCTGTAGTATTAACTGGTAATTGCAGTTAATCATTGTGAAGAAAAGAAAATGTAAACACCAGACTCGAGTTATAGGAAATAATTAATCAAAATGTATCCAAGTGTTAGCATTGAAACTCCGTATATTGTTCATTCAACATAAACCAAAGTAGCATAGTATTCGGATAGACATATTCAGACACGAAAAACACATGACATTAGCGTACCTCGAATATTGATTTAAATTTATAAAAACTAATATTAAAATTAGTACTGGCTCCAAAATTTGCCTGATAACATTTCATTTACTCATGTTAGTTTAAAGGGGGGCAAATGTCCGCCCTCCAAAAAACTTAAGGAGGCAAATGTTCGCCCTGTCAAAAACCATGAGGGGGCAAATGTCCGCCCTAAAAAAACTCAGGGGGGCAAATGTCCACCCTGTCAAAAAAAGGGGGCAAATGTCCGGGGGGGCAAATGTCCGGGGGGGGCAAATGTCCGGATACCACGCTGCACCCATTGTTCGTTAACAAAAGATGTCAATCTGTTAGATAACTAATAAATAAAGGGGTATTAACATGCCTGTTTAAATAACAATGTGACACTTGCATAATCTAGGGGTCATTTTCCTACCCAATACTGACCATTTAAATTGAATCTATTGAAAATATTTGATAAAACAACAAAATTACTCGAAAACGAAAGTAGACGCGTCACGTGATACAAATACATTTTTAATGTTAAATTGTTAATGTGGTATACAAGTTTTAGTGTTCTGAGAATAGCAAATCCCAAATGGAAGCTCTTGAGAGTAAATTCAACGGAAAGATCAAATATTTGTTGCTGGTCTAATCAAAACTCCATTTTTTTCAACCTACGGAAATAGCCGAGGGATTACGATTAGAGAGCGTCAGTACCGAATAAAGTCCGTTATACGGTCCAGTGGGCGATATAATTTATTTAGACCATTTCCGTACATGATCGCCGATACACGCGTAAAATACTGTTGAAAAATAATGAAGTTGAACTCAATTATTTTTCATACATAGATTATTCATGATAAAATTTGAAAAGCTTATGCAATGTGAAAACTGTTCTCTTAATAATGACTAATTAGTAAAAGCTCAATACACCCACTAAGCGCATTACACCCACTACGCTTTCAAATGATTCTTTTAAGCAAGGACTCTATATAACATGTTATAAAGGGTCCTTGTTTTAAGTTAACTAAGTATGTCAGACAATCTTTGTACTATGAATTTTGCTAGACCAATTTATCCGCTAATAAGACCACCCCGCTAATAAGACCCACTTTTTAAAAGAACGGTCAGTGGTCTTAAATTTAATAGAGGGGTTCCAGTGTACCTCTCAATCTTCAAAGGTATGGCCAAAATTCCCCTATTTATCGATTTCCGAAATAAACACTGACCCAGCAATAAAATTGATACATGTTGTTAGAAAAAATAGCTTCTCAGTTTATCAAGTCACAGTTATCAACAATCATTCATTGTTTTTGTTATACTTTATTAAATATATATTTATATAGTACAAGTCAAATGATAAGTAGAAGTGGTTTTAACTACTGTATAGCGGGTATTATCTGCGGGGGTTTAATTTTGGCTTTATTGGCGGAAAATGAAAATGCGCCAAATATAAACACCGCGAATACAAACCTCCGCAGTATTAAGTCGCCGCCATATTGTTTACTAAGGGACATTACTCTTAAAAAAATTTGTATTCATTAAAATGTGCATGTATTATCTCCCTTAAAATAAAAAATTATGTAGTGAATTTGGTGAGATTTATTATATAAATGAACAAAATTTCGTATTTTGAATAACACAAAGGAATTGATTCAAGTTATGTATGTAGCAAACGAAAATACAGACAGACAACACAGTCATTCTAACAATTAGACGACAGGTTCCATCAAAACTCGGTTACGAAACTCGACGACGCTGCCACCATTTTGTTTACTTTATAAACCCGTATGTCGGTCATTTCCGAATCTTCACGAGTTTAGCTCAAACACTTATTTGATTGTCGTAAAAAACAAAGTAATCTTTAGTATTGCAATTAATTTAAGTGCTTGCTAGCAAACCGAAGACAAACTTCTCATCACATAATTTAACAAATTGAGTAATTACTAGAAGAGTTAGTGTTTACGTAGCTTATTATTTATTGATATTCAAAAGAAAACTATTGTCAAATTTCGTCACGTGACAACGCTTTATAATTGATTTTGTCTGTTTAAAGACTCAACTAGGTGCGTTGATTATACATTGTTTGTGACAAGCTGTTAATTTTAAAATTTGTTGGACTTTGACCAATGGATTCAGGTAAATTGGTGATTTTTAAGGAGAGTGTGGCCGCAAACTTTAATACTGATAATTTTTAACAAAGACAAAGGCGTTATCTACGACTATAAACAAACATGCGAAAATTTTGATTGTTCATTACAACAAATTTTTATTATTATAAGACTCTCGCGAGTTGGGCTTACTTATGCAATTTGTCGAACGATCAATCAAACTTAGCGGCACCCAGGTAATATTTGTAACAAAAACATTCACATTTAATGGCGATGTCATACCATGATTAAACTTGTCCCGTCAATACATCGTCATAGAAATAGATAATCTACTGTGTAAGCGTTGGTTTTTCACACGTCCGCTCATATTATGCAACTTTGGTGACACTTAAATAATTCAAAAAATTGAAAAGTCGCGGTCGGTAGTGACCGCTTATACAGGTAAATTGTCCTTTTTATTGGAAAAGACAGAGTTATGTACCTTTGACCATCTTTCACCAGGAGGTTTAAAATTGGCGCTCAGAGTAATTTCCGCCAATATTTAGCATCGCCAATACAAAACTCTCTTGTTTACGCGAAATTTTTGCCCGGCAGAAATAACCCGCTATACAGTAGTTGGACTATGTAAATTTTTATGCCTTGAAAAAGTATGTTGAAAAAGTAATGGCAAAATATGTGTAGCGAATAGTGAAATATGTGGTGCAAATAGCGAAATGTGTGTCACAAACAAATCTCCCTCATTGGAATTTGCAAAAATTGGCAGGTCTGATATTGTTATGTTTGTTGTTTCAGTCATTATGATACTGATGCTGTACTGATGGCTGCTGGAATCACAGCTGTAAGTACTTTTAATTATTTGTATATAACACTATAAGTAATAGACTGCCCTGTTAGCTCATTTAGAAGCTTGTCTGACTACAAATTCTGGGGTTTGATTCCCTGGTGCCACCTATTTACCATTGTTGAATTACATTATAAAATATTTTCTATGGCCATTCTCCTGTCTACCTATCTATCAAGTGTCCTCATTAGCTACTTGTATGTGCTTAGAACTAGGATATAAGAGTTGACTGAGAGATCTAGTCCTATCCAGAGACTAAGACAACAAATTGCCACAATATGGCTGAAAAATGTTTAAATGTCTCATTAAGCCCTGTGTATTTCTATAAGTGGTATCATAAATCTGTGATTTTAATGCAGTGATTCATCGGTTTTGTTCAAATTATATCCCTGGGTCAAAATTGACTGTGTTCCAGGGCTGCAATTTAAATATAAACATGTTTTATTTAGTGAAATCTTAGTAAACTATTCTATGCTGAAATTGTTACACCTGTTACAATTTCAGCCAAGAAGTGTGTCTTCTGAATTTTTTTTCAAATTATGCTCCTTTGGTCAAAATTGATCCTGTTTTGGATGTCAGTAGTTTGGAATGAATTTGAATATTAAAATGTTTATATCTTGCCAACCTGCATGAACATGACTTGTAGGCCTCGTGTAATAAACAAAAGTGTTCTCTATACCATCTTGTATGGTAAGTTATGGAAATGTATGAGATATGAGGCTAGTAGAATGTCTGTTGATGTTGAATCTAATATATGTGTACATTTTTCAGGTTGTATCTCTAGGATTGACAATATTTGCTTTCCAGACTAAGGTATAGTATTCAATTATTCTTCCATTTATTTTACATACTTGACATACCTGGTTAAGTGAACAATCATTCTTTTGTCTGGTCATAAAATTCAAAATTATGGAAATTTGAACTTTTAATTATAATATCAGATCGCTGAACTTTTACCTTATCAATTTTTATATGCCCGTTTTGAAAAAAGGGACATATTATGGTATGGCGTCCGTCCGTCTGTCTGTCAGTCCGTTAGCCACATCATGTCTGCTCAATGTCCTGAAAAGTTTCTAAGTGACAGTCATGGTACTTGGTAGGAAAACTGGTCATACTCAGTACATGACCTCTATTCATTTTGAGGTCAAAGGTCAAGGTCACTGGGACTTAAAATATGAAAACCTTGTCCGGAAGATAACTCAACAACGGCTGTACCTAGGTTCACCAAATTTTATGTGAAGGTAGCCCATGTGTCAAGGATCTGCCCATTTGGTTTTGGGGCCCCTGGGTCAAAGGTCAAGGTCACAGGGGCATCATATAGAAAAACCTTGTCCGGACAATTACTGGACAACCAATGTACCTGGGTTCACCAAATTTTATGTGAGAGTAGCCCATGTGTCAAAGATGTGCCCTATTGGTAATTGGGGCCCCTGGGTTAAAGGTCAAGGTCACAGGGGCATCATATTGAAAAACATTGTCCCGACAATAACTCAACAATGACTGTACCTAAGTTCACCAAATTTTATGTGAGAGTAGCCCCTGTGTCAAGGATGTGCCCTATTGGTTTTGGGGCCCCGGGGTCAAAGGTCAAGGTCACAGGGGCATCATATGGAAAAACCTTGTCCAGACAATAACTAAACAACCAATGTACCTAGGTTCACCAATTTTATGTGAGAGTAGCCCATGTGTCAAGGATGTTCCCTTTTGGTTTTGGGGCCCCTGGGTCAAAGGTCAAGGTCACAGGGGCATCATATTGAAAATCTGTGTCCGGACAATAACTCAACAACTGCAGAAATCTAAAATAGTACATCTCTGCTGGATACCAAGTCATATTTGCATACATGGAAATGAAAAAGCAGTCATTTTAGCTAAATAATGTTTAAACCTTCAACCAGTAGATATCAAATTACCAAGCAGTGACTTCAAATGTTTAATCAATACATTAATTAAGTCAAAATGGCAAACAATGTGAAATAATGCTATATTTAATAAGTTACATGACATTAGTTCACCAAATTTTATGTGAGGGTAGCCCATGTGTCAAGGGTGTTCCCTTTTGGTTTTGGGACCCCTGGGTCAAAGGTCAGGGTCACAGGGGGCATCATATTGAAACACCTTATCCAGACAATAACTCAATAACGACTGTACCTAGGTTCACCAAATTTTATGTGAAGGTAGCCCATGTGTCAAGGATATGCCCAATTGGGTTTGGGGCCCCTGGGTCAAAGGTCAAGGTCACAGGGGCATCATATGGAAAAACCTTGTCTGGACAATAACTGGACAACCAATGTGACTAGGTTCACCAAATTTTATGTGAGAGTAGCCCATGTGTCAAGGATGTGCCTTATTTGTTTTTGGGCCACAGGGTCAAAGGTCAAGGTCACAAGGGCATCATATGGAAAAACCTTGTACAGACAATAACTCAACAATCACAGTACCTAGGGTCACCAAATTTTATGTGAGAGTAGCCCATGTGTCAAGGATGTGCCTTATTTGTTTTGGGGCCCCAGGGTCAAAGGTCAAGGTCACAGGGACATCATATGGAAAAACATTGTCTGGAGGATAACTCAGCAACCACTGTACATAAGTGCACTAAATTTAATGTGAGAATAGCCCATGGGTCAAGAATGTGCCCTATTGGTTTTGGGGCCCCTGGGTCAAAGGTCAAGATTACAGGGACATCATATGGAAAACTTTGTCTGGACAATAACTTAATAATCACTGTACCTAGGTTCAACCCGGGTCGATAGCGCAGTCGGTAGCGTGCCTAGATTTGGAATCTCGTGCCTGAGGGGGTGTGGGTTCGAATCCCGCCCGGGGAGGTTATACCCTTCCATGACAATAATGTCGATTTTCCTCCATTGATTAGATAATATGGAGAAGTTTCCGGCCTTGTGGAAGGGTAGGTGAGTACTGGTTATAGACAATGGTCCAGGAAAGCTAGGTTAGGTGCACTGGACGCCGTAAAATGACCTAAATTGTGTTGACACGGCGTTAACTCTAATAAATAAATAAATAATAAATACCTAGGTTCACCAAATTTTATGTAAGGGTAGCCTAAATGTCTAGAATATGCCCATTTGGTTTTGAGGTCGCAAGGAAATCATAAGGAAAAACCTTGTCCAGAGAATTACTCAACAACCACTTTATCAAGGTTTACCAAATTTTATGTATCAATACTCTTTGGGTCAAGGATGTGAACTTTTGGTTCTGAGGCCCCAGGGTCAAGGTCACTGGAAGTTCATATGGGAAAACTTTGTGCCTGTGATAACTCAACCACGGCTGTACCTAGGTTCTCAAAATCTTTGCTTTGGATAGCCCTCCAGTTAAGGATGTGACCTATTCTGAGGTCCTGGGGTCATTGGTTAAGGTCACGGGGACTTCATATGAGATAGAACACAGCATTACACACAGGCATATAACACCTTGCCCAGCGGAGCTCTTGTTGTTGTTGTGATAATTTGTCCTTATGTTGGTTACACAGGGTTCATACAGAACTGGACAAATGAAAAATTATTTTTCCTGGAAAGTCATGCAACTTAGATTTTATAGATTTTATCTTGCAAAATAATTTTAAAAATTTGTCATTAATTAATGAAAAATATCCTTGAAAATGTACAATAAAGCGTTAAATCAAAAAGGTCATTAGAAAAAATATAAAACATTGGAATGTCTTGCTTGTGTTAGAAATATTCCCTGAACACATACAGATGTGTGTGGGTACAAACACATTGCTAATTTGATGTTACATTTTTATGATATCCAATTGCACAATTTTAAAAAGTTTCTGAGCCTACTCCATGAAATGCGGACCAATTAAGCATGAAATTGGCATATAAGCTATATTTTCGATATCCCTAATACAGTAAAGTTCCCCTATTAGTATCATCAAATTGATGGCTTTAATAGTGGAATTGTCTTAATATGAGGATTTTTTGTTCTCAAAATTTAATTAGCATTAAGCAAAAATCTTATGATTTTACAATAATCAAGGTTATCTATGCAGTTTATTTATACACTTTACTGTGTATGTTGACAATATTATTTGATATTTCAGTGGGATTTCACTATGATGGGAGGAATACTATTTGTATTTCTTATTGTTCTCTTCTGTTTTGGTATTCTCTGTGCAATCATACAAAGTCGAGTAAGTATTTTACTTAAACATTTTATATAATTATATAAGTATGCAGATAGGGCCTATTTTCTGTTATAGTACGGCCCATTTACAGGCCCCTATCTCAGAAATTCCATTGAAATTATGCACTTTTCTCAAAATTTGGAGTTTATCTTGAATTTTTCTTTCCCTTAACAATGATATTGTGATTATTTTTTTCTCCAACGTTCTATAAAAAGTCAGGCCCCTGGTTTCTTCTCCATATAGTGGAAAAAAACCTGACCGAGGTGCTTTATATGTTTTATCATTAAAACACCTAGTAATGTTTTTATTCTGCAGTCGTCAAAAACCTGACCGAGGTGCTTTATATGTTTTATCATTAAAATACCTAGTAATGTTTTTATTCTGTAGTCGTCAAAAACCTGACCGAGGTGCTTTATATGTTTTATCATTAAAACACCTAGTAATGTATCTATTCTGCAGTTGTCAAGTATAGAATAGGTGATTAGGATCAGGGATTTTATATTACAGGGATTTGTAACGAAATGCTTTTTTGAATATTCACGGTTGTCACTGTCTATAACTGGCTGAAGCAGGCTGTGTAAACTATTCCAGAGATTAAAAACTTGATGTACAGTCCATTTGCTTTCGCTCAAAACAATTTCGGTCGTAATAACGGTTTCGCTCGAGATCATATCTCGGTCCCGATCGAATTTACTCTAAAGTACATTTAAAAAAGATGCGATAACTCAAAATGCGTTGACTCGTATTTTACGTTAACTCGAGCTGGATTTTGAGTCCCGTCAATGATAAAATCACTTGAAAATTACGCGCTGGCTCAAAGTATCGATTTTTTAAATTTTTCGCACCTTTCACTGCCAGGTATCATTATCCGATGAATAGCCTTTTGTTTGACGTGTCACTCGCCATTGAAAACTTATCAAATTAAATCAAACTGTGATAATGACAAGATCTGTTAACAAATTTTGTTTAATTTAAACGTGTCATTACGCGTAAAAAACTGATTTTTACATCTTACCTACCTGTACTGGTACAGCATATTAAATCGAACCTTATGACAGTACAACTTACGTCGAGAAATGTTGGTTAGATAAAAGCAAGATTAAACTAAGATATTTTCTTTATGTTTTAATTCCAGATAAAATAACACATTCTTCACAAAAAATCACGTACATAAAAGTAAATTTTTATTCACAACAAGGACGATAGCAGAAGCAAAATGAGTTTCAAAGTACATATATATGTATTCTACATAAAACAAAGAAAGGTCAAAATTGAGGACATTGAACATCATCAAGTTTAACAAAATGAATAATTTTATGTAATGTTAAATGCACTTAACTAGAACACATTTAAAATGAAGAAAACTAACACTATTGAAATTTTACATGTCTTTATTCAAACTCAAATCTACATCAACATCTAATATTGTAACAGTGCGAGACGACGCCATTCGGAACAACCTTGGCAACATCTACGTGATTTCATTAGTACAATGTCTCACACGTCGTAGTTCAGACTATATTACCACAGAAACCAAATTCCTAGATCTACTTTTTCACCTTATGATATCCGAAGTTAATGTGCGTAGAAGATCGCCGAGGTTGTTCCGAATGAGACGCCGCCTCTAAAGTGAATATTGTAGTCCCGTCCGAATTCGAGCGAACGCGAATGGACTGTATGTTTTTGTACATGTCTTCCTTCCAATTTGTGAATGTATCTGAAGTTTTGACAACAATTTGTTGCAATTATGACCTAAAATATGACTCTAGGTGATGTAAAATAGGGCTAAAAATGATGAATCGGCGGAAAATGCATTATTTTGTGAAACAGTCTGTGAATGTATTTTACCTCTAAATCATCTGAAACACATTTTTCCTAACCATATGTTACTTTGAAAGGTACTGGTACAAAATTTTATGTGAATATTTTCATACAAACTGATAATACTTGTTATCCGTCTGAGCCGTAATAATTGCCACAACAGTGAATTTTGATGTAAATCCATGTGGTTGCAAATCTCTGTTTTATAAAATCCCTGTTAGGATTGAGCATTTCATGTTTTAGCCCTCTGAGCAGGTACTGTACCTACACATACTTCATTTTTAATATACAATGTATTAAGTTGTAAATTGGTACATGAAATGTGGTAATATTATTTGGTGTTATTCCTGAAGAGCAGTATAGTTACCACATGTAGCAGCCAGGGTTGCAAGCTAGTGGGGTCAGAACAGTTTTTAGCTTGACTTTACCAAGTAAATGGAGAGCTCTCCTACTTGCCCAAGTGTCGGCGTCCGTGTCCATATTTCTGATTAAAGTTTTTGTGCAGTGAAATATTTTTTACTATAACTATTTTATTTCTTAAGGTATTACTCTCCAATACATTGGTTTGAAAGATTCACTTGTTCACTTTCTACCTCTGCTAAAATACTACGTTCAAGCTGATATTTCTATTTTTAGACAGAGTCGCATAAACATTTAAATCGCATGACTGTCACATGGTTTTTAAAAATAGATGCAAACAATTCTCACGCCTGTAATTTCAAAATGTCGAAATGCAAAGATGTTTGACAGTTTTGCATTAGTTAGATAATGAAAAATTAACAAAAATGAAAGTAAACATTGATCTTTTTAAATGTGTATCTCTGATCTTTTAACTGTAAACATAGAGCAACTTATTGAACTTATTAAATACAAAGTGTAGTCACGCTATATATGACGTCATACGAGGTTGCATTCGTCACTAGTATGATTATACCATATAAGGTGTTGTTTACTTGTTCAACCAATGAAAATGCGTATAAAGTTTTTCAGCTAAATTGAAATTTGGTAAACTTTCATTGGACTTTCAAAGGTTCATAGTAAAGGTCAATATCATAAATCGACACGTTTTAAGGCAGCGGGTGAATGTAATATATTCACTGAGCTGCGAAGGGAGCATATTAAGGTTTAGGTCAATATTTTTCTGCATAAAATTGCAAATGACCAAACAAAGCAAAGAAACTTCTGTAGAAACTGAAATTTTAACAGCAATTTAAGAACTTATCCCTCTATGCTTTGATGATATAGTGTTGCATCAAAACCCCTTCAACTCTGAATTAGGGACCAGGATAGGGGTCATGTTTCTGGTACGGTTATAATGATGTTAAGTTGACAATAGAGGAAGAGATTTAAACTGCTTACCTTTTGACACATTTGCAATGAACTCCGAGCAATGAAACAACGAAAATCAACATCCTTCATAGATTCCACAACATTTCACTTTCGCTTATTTTTGTTCATGGAGTTTGACATTTTTAGGGTTAATCTATTTACCGAAAAACCCAAATATTCATGAAAAATAACCGAAAGACACTCATTGGATTTGTATCTTGAGCTAATAAATCACGTTTTACTTTAAAAATATGTGTTTAAATGTTTTAAAATACTTGTTGCCAATGACATTTAAACATTTTGATGTGTAAGTATCAATATTAAGTAAAAATGCAATTATTAAGTTTCTTTGCTTTGTTTGGTCATTTGCAATTTTATGCAGAAAAATATGGACCTAAACGTTAAGGTATCAACTTCAAACTTATGTTTCTTATTATCAACCACATCTCATGTGACAAGGTTCATAACTCCAAATATTTTTTTTCAAAATTATCTCTCCTTGAACTTAAAATTTTCTATAAGAAACACCTTATTTCTTACAATAACTTCTTTATTCCTTAAGGTATCATTTTCAAATACAGTATACATGTATATGTTCCTTATCATCAACCACATCTCATGTGACAAATACTTACTTAGTCAAGCATGCTGTTTCTACTTACAGCTCTTGTTTTTAAGGCCGTGAATAACCCCATACCCTTTCATAAACTTGAACTGGTATATATTTCCCCTTTGCTGTTGCTAAATTCCCCTTTCTTAAAATATTGTACTGTTGAAATCAGTTTTTCTAGTTTCTTTGAAAAATCATTGTAGTGGATTATGCTTCAATAATGGATTTTCTAAACAAAAAAGACTGTAATATTATTTTGATATTACAACTCTGTTAGTGAATGTTATCTAAAATACTAATTATGTAAAAAATGTTTCCTTTTATTCAATTTTTTGTCACTAATTTTACCTCTAAAAAGACCCTGCCACCTTTATCCTCAGTAAAAGGAAATGCTGCCAAGTAATTTGTAAGTAATGAAAATGTCACAGTCATTTAAGATGTGATTTCTTATGTGAGAAATTGTTCAAATATTATATTTATATTTCCGTACTCAGTGCATGATACAAGTATAATATAAATATAAACTTGTTATGTTGTTTTTCAGTTTGCAAGTTTAGCGTATGCATCACTTGGAGCTCTCTTGTTTTCTGCTGTAAGTACTTTTATCTAATACTTATCATACTTCTATTTTATCACATTTTCTTCTGTAATTTTGTAGTAAAGCTTGTTGTTCTCATCTTATGGTTCTGTTACTTAATATTAAAATGATTGCTTGAGAATGAATTTAATAATGCTTTAAAATTTTGTGTGTCTTGAAGTACTTTAATTTTGACATTATTTATAAAATTTAGTCTTTAAAGATTTTTAGCCAGATTTTTCGGCTAATAGTTAGGTGAAGTCTTGGAGGGAGGGCAGGTGTCCAGTGTCGTTAACAATTGCCTTTAAGTTTTTTATTTATTATATATTTCTGTCATTAATTGTTGGATCTTTAGGAAACTTCATGATAACATACCA
Source organism: Mactra quadrangularis (assembly GCA_025267735.1). Lineage (NCBI taxonomy): Eukaryota > Metazoa > Mollusca > Bivalvia > Venerida > Mactridae > Mactra > Mactra quadrangularis. Next base: position 31,407,995 of record CM046299.1, on the reverse strand, counting down.
TGTGATGAACAGAATTAGGAAGTAACCACAACTCTACCTGGCTTTATTATTGATTATTTCCCTTTGTAATTTTGGGGTTAAAGTTTTTAATATGTAGGATATCTCTGTCATTTATGGTCAAATCTTGACAAAAATCTGGCTTTATTGTGGTTACCAAATTACATTTCTTGTCTAAGTGACAAAAGAATATTACTGTTTTCAGTAATCAAACCCCCAAAACATTAAGAGTACCAGTCATGAACAGCTCTTATTTATTTTATGTGGTATTAAATCAAATTTATTGAAATATTTAGTAAGAGTTGGAGAATCATTTGTTCGATCCAACAGAATAGAAAACAAGGAAAAACTGAATAATTTTTAAATGACTATTTTCTGCTGAAACATAACATATTTTCAAGAATTTGGTTCTTACTCTTTCTGTTAAACATTCCATAAGTAACTTATTATGTATCAATTATTGTGTAAATTTTCAAAATATACTGAAAACTTAAAACTACCATTTAAGACTGACCTTTGGCTACATGTTTTGTACGGCTAAAAGGTTGTAACTGTACATCTGAAAGGTCATTACTGTCACTTACGACCTTTTACCAACAATGCTATGCATTTGTATTTCCAATAAAAAGTTGTAAGTGATTTAAAATGTTAAAATTATAAATGTAATTATAATGTTAAGTATATGTCATAATTAAAGTGCTCTTTTTACTGACTTACTTTGAGTCGGTATAGCATCAAAAATATTTACGTGAACATCAATAATTAGCAATTCACAGATACAACCTTCTTATACGGACCAATTTACAACCTTTTATTACTTTACATTTTGGTCAACTTATTGCATTGCAAATAAATTAAAGTAAATATTATCAAATGCGCCTTTACATACAGATTCCAAATATCTATGGGTCATATAAGTTCGTAAGTAGTACTTATGACCTTACTATTCTGGAGGGTCGTATTGTCTTTGAGTAATTAATTTTTAATAATAGTTGATACAAGTTGTGGTTGTTACATTTTCAGTACTTGGTATTTGACACACAGATGATGCTTGGAGGCAAACACAAGTATTCCATATCACCAGAGGAATACATCTTTGCTGCATTGAACCTCTACTTGGATATTATCAACCTTTTCCTTTTCATTCTCTCTATTGTTGGACAAGCTAGAGATTAAAATGTGATGTCTAGGCTGTATGCTCTTTAGATCTGAAGATTCCTGATATTGAGAGATTTTTTTAGGAAATTCTTTGAAAGCATTTATCCCACTTCATCAGCAAGTTCACCTTTATAGAAGTAGAAGTGTATTGTACTGATCTGATATTCCAATTAATCGCTGTGATGGCTTTAATACAATTTATATTTATTATCATTTACACCAAGCAAAAGGTATTTTGGCATTAAATCACTTCTTGCTACAGAATGCATTTTGTACTGAAAAATCATGGAAAATTACTTTCACAAAATCATGGAAATTGGATTTTAAAGATTTTTGAAAATGTATATTAAATCATTAAAACAAAACTTGGAATAAGTATAAAACGTTGGACAAGAATGTCTAACTATTGTTTGAAAAATTCTCTAAACACTTATGAATGGGCATGGGTAGACTCTCAATTGTATTGAGATATTTGTTTCACCGTTATTATTGTATTGTAATGGCACTTTATTTGTATTGAGTAAAATTATGTACAATTATCAATGAAAAATCACGTTATAGATAGAATAACATTTTATCATTTCATATCATATAATATTGTTGTTATTAATTTTAAATTGTATGCATCTAACTATTATTGTAATTAATTTTCTACTTTAATTTTGTGTCTTTAAAGAATCAGTAAGGGTAAATATCATTTATATCATTTTTACATGCTTGAAATAGATGGATCTTATGATAAGAACACCCATGATGTACGGTCGTCATCGCAAATTAAGATACCAATGTATCACCGATTATTGACAGATGATCTTATATTGATTTGTAGTTTTAAATAAGGATACAATTTGACATTTTGTAAAGCTATAAACTATATGAAGATGAGGTTTAATTTAAGATCCTTCAGTGTATTTATCTTTTCTTATATTTCTGAGTTTTCATGTTTTCTGTTAAGTGTTAAAAGTTAGAAAATAAAGTTTGTTTAAGTTTGTTTTATGTCTGAAACAACTTTTATCATCATGCATAACATCATCAGGGCATTATATAGTAAATATGTACTGGAGTTCTAACAGTTTTTGTTACACACCTTGTCTGACTGGATATATCACCGATACTTGCATTTTGATACACCAATACAAAATTTTCTATCAATAATGTGTAACTGGAAGGCTACATCATAAAACCAATATATTATGTATCATTACTCTAGAAGTGATATTAAAATTGTGATGTATAAAAGTAATTTAATTACTATCATTAAATCTGGTCAGATTTTTAGGTCACCAGATAAGCTCAGATGAGATTAACAGTCAAAGCAATCCATACATGGACATCAGATTCCTTATCTTGTTTGATGGGTGTATTTTGTTAATATATTAAATTTTTGTTTTAAGGAATGAATTCATAGAAACTGACTTTCATCGAAAAATAAATGTCACTTTTGGTGATAGCTATGCTGAAATTAGCTATCATGTTTATTTCGGTTAACATTTATTTCTTATTTTATTTTCAATATGATATTATCGGACCATTTTTCATTTTTTCGATGATTTACTTCTTTTATTGACATGCATAGCTTTTGTTTAGCGTGTGACAGCGCTAAAATAGATTTTTCATTCATGAAATTAGTACCAGCATGACGTAATTTAAAGTCATGAATATTAATGATTTCTGGTTGGCAACTGCCTTTATACGGAAATGAAAACACAATTTTTCAAGTCACATGTTCACTTTTGACCAATCAAATTGTATTATTTTGTTTAGGTTGTAATTATGAATCTTAACAACCTTTAATGTTCTATTGTTGGGTTAGCATACCAGTAAACCAAGAGTTTATTTGTTGATTTTTTTATGTATTAATTTGTATTTATTGTGTATTAATTTCGTCCAAATATTTGATTTGACCTATCTTGATTATATAATTTTTGTATTTACATGTATATAAATTGTGATTCCATTTGTGTTCATTCCAGACCAATCATTTTACTTTACTTGTATTATCATTATAATATACAATTAATGTATTTGTTATTACAGTGTCTACTTTTAGGACTCTGCACTAATATATGAAATATATAAAATATTTGTATTGAAGGTCTGATAGAACCTGGATCGGTAGTGCAATTGGTAGCGTGCTGGGATTTGGAATCTTGTGTCCTGAAGGGGGTACAGGTTAGAATGCCACCCGGGAGATTATATCCTTCCATGAAATTTGACAATTATGTCAATTTTCGTCCATTGATAAGATAGGCCTTGTGGAAGGGTAGGTGGGTACTGGTTATAGACAAGCAGGGCCAAAACACCATTTTGGGGGAAGGGGCCACAGCCTTTTTCTTCGGGAAAATTAGAGTGGTATTCACTTATTTGGGGAAAATGACCTACTTCATAGCCAGTATAAGAAATAAATTTATTTAATCATAAGTGTTACAAAATCAATGAGATAATATGCAGTATATTATTTGGTTAAGGAAACAAAATATAATGTGTTTGGGTAGTCACGGTATCTCAAATATTGTCCCTTTCTATGTGAATTGTGGTTCGACATTCCTTGGGGAGTTTTGAGGACCAAACTGGGGAAAAAAGTGTCAGTTTTGTTTGGGGAAGCAGCCTGTATTCGGCTTCTGTTTAGAAGAGTGTTTTGGCCCTGGACAAGGGTCCAGGAAAGCTAGGTTAGGTGTGCTGGACGCCATAAAATGACCAAAAATTGTATTGACACGGCGTTATATCCAATTTAAAAAAAGAGGGTCTGATAGATATATGGGATCAAACATTTCTAAATTAAATAACATCAAAGATGATTATACATACAATATCAGATCTTATATGATGAAAATAAAAAAATCTAATATTGACATCCTTATAGAGATAAATGACATGTGAAGTTACCAGTGTTTATATCAACCAAAACAAAATCTTACAAAGCCTTTAAAGCAACAATAGTTTAAAGGTTTTTAGCTCACCTGAGCAAATGCTCAGGGTGAGTTATTGTGATCACTTGATGTCCTGCGTCTGGTGTCTGTCGTCTGTTTACATTTACCTTGTGTATGTGATAGAGACTGTATTTTTCATTGGATCTTTATGAAACTTTGTCAGAATGTTTGTCTTGATAAAATCTCGGTTTGGATTGTTTATAGGTCATCTGGGGTCAAAAACTGGGTCATGGGGTCAAATCTTAGATAAACCTTGTGTATGTGATAGAGGCTGTATATTTCATCCGATTTTCCTGATATTTGGTCAGAATGTTAGTCTTTATAAAATCTAGGTGTGGATTGTATATGGGTCATTTAGGGTCAAAAACTAGGTCACGGGGGTCAAATCTAAGAAAAACATTGTGTATGTGATAGAGGCTGTATTTTTCATTCGATTTTCCTAATATTTTGTCAGAATGTTTGCCTTGATGAAATCTAGGTTGGGATTGTATATGGGTCATCTGGTGTCAAAAATTAGGTCATGGGGTCAATTCTTTGATAAATCTTGTGTATGTGATAGAGACTGTATTTTTCACCTGACTGTCCCATCTAAATTATCCTTCAGTTGTGAACACATTTCATGGAAACTCCTCACCAACATCTCCTTAAGACTACATGCTGACAATATCTTCACTGTCTATAGTCATGCCCTCATTCTTGTTGTTCAAGTTAAAAATAAATCACTGATCAATTTTTAGCTCGACTTTACGAAGTAACTGGAGAGCTCTCCTACTCGCCCGAGCATAGGCGTCTGCGTCCATATTTCTGATTAAAGTTTTTGTGCAGTAAAATATTTTTTACTATAACTTTTTTATTTCTTAAGATTAACTTCAAACTTTAAATATATGTTCCTTATTATCAACCACATCTCATGTGACAAGGTTCATAACTCCAAATACATTTTTCCTGACTTATCTCACCTTGAACTTGGACTTTTCTTTTAAAAAATGTTTGTTTTTACTGCAACTGTTTTATTTCTTTAGGTATTGACTTCAAACTTTAAATGTTTTTACTTGTAATCAACCACATCTCATGTGACAAGGTTCATAACTCCAAATACATTTTTTTTCAGAGTTACCCCCCCCCCTTAAACTTAGTTTTCTTTGAAAAATGTTTGTTTTTACTGCAACTGTTTTATTTCTTTAGGTAATAAGTTCAAACTTTAAATATATGTTCCTTATTATCAACCACATGCGCATGTGACAAGGTTCATAACTCTAAATATTTTTTTTTTCAAAATTGTCTCCCATGAACTTAAATTTTTTTTAATGAAAAAATTTTTTACTTTAAATTTGTTAAGGTTATATTTTCAAATTTTAAAATATGTATGTTCCTTATCATCAACCACTTCTCTTGTGACAAATACTTACTTAGTCGAGCATGCTGTCTCCTCTGACAGCTCTTGTTAAACAACCTTCTGTACAGCTTCATAATGGAAATAAGCTAATTTTGTCTGCAAATTAAATCTTTCACCATGGTTCTTGTCTCTGACCAACTAATGCACTTCCTGTGTTCTGATGTTTCTGTGCACTGTTCTCAGGTGAGCGATATAGTGCCATCTTGGCCCTCTTGTTATATTAAACCCTAAACTAGCTAACTGCTGTTAAAGTTATTTGAAATCTTAATAAAATGATAAAAAATGTAGTGTTAATTACACTAACGGTGAAAGTGTTTCACCATGCAGCTAAATATGTAAATATAAATGTACTTGATTTTGTTAGTAATTAATGTTAAACCAGGACATGTTTACACTATGATATTACAATACATAGTATATGATTATTTGTGCCATTGTATTATGTTAAAATCTAGTCTTGTATTTTTGTTATTGTTTAATATAGACTCTCTGTTTAGTAAGGTAGATCAAAAGGTCCCAGGTTTATATCACACCTGTGGTTTTGCTAATTTCTTTGACAAGAAAATTTTTATGTACCTGCAAGTAGGGCTGTCACAATATAGCGGTATACCAGTATATTGCAACACGCAGCTGCGGCAATACATATCGCAGTACGAATTTAATGTACCGGTATTTCGCGATATTTTTTTATTTTATAGGAGAATTATTCCCTTCACAACTTAAAAGAAGCAAAACGTCAGTTTTTTCAAGGTTCATTCAAATGAAACTTAACTTCCAGGAATTTAATCCATTAGGACGCTTCCGATTGGTTGTAGGGAACTTGTGTAGAACAGGATCTTGAATCGAATACGACGGGACAGGTAGTTGTGAAACAAGCATGGCCTCCAGTAGCTTAATGATGTTTCTTGCAGCTAAGCTGGTGATTGTTTCTTCCAACCCACGCATCTTTTATAAGCAAAACATATATCATAGTCCTAAATGACCAAATAGATAGAAAGCATAGATTTTAAAAGTAAATCATTTAAAAATGAATTTTTTTTAAATAATATGTACTCCATAATACGTGAAGAAATCAATTTTACATATTTCATCTGCTTACCTTCCAAACATGATAATGTTATCATAATTGTGCTCTTGATTCACTACCTCTTTTGCTGGCACAATAAGAATATGCCCTGGACAGTGTTCCTGGTATTGAGATCATTTATTTCTCATATGGGAACGTAAAGTACAGTGAATCAAAAGGTTCCGAGTTACATAGGCGCTTAGGTTTCGTATTATGTGTGTATCCAATCTTCACTGTGAATGATTCTGAAGTAAAATTCATGGTGGGCAAGAGTTATGATTGTGGAAAATATAAAGCCAAAAGTTGACTATGAGCTCATTTTGGCTTTAAATTAGATACTATAGCAAACAAATATGTCGACAGGGTAGCTGTTTGTAAGAGTAGCAGTGTTTCTGTTAACTACAGTGGAGGCACAACGAATCTAAAAACCCACAATATAATATATTGTGGTTTGTATCGCGATATGGTGCTAGCATATTGCAATATATCATGATACACTTCTGGGGTATCGTGACAGCCCTACCTGCAAGAAGCCTCGGTTCTGGTTCAGTGGTAAATTTTAGCATGCTCAATTTTAAATTTGGCTATTAAGGAGCTAGTCACAGCAAGGGCAAGTCATACCTTCAATAAAAATTGACATTATCGTTGATTTCTATGTATAAAGAGTGGAAGATATAATTATAACACCTGAAACCTGATACTGTCAGAGTAAAAGCTGTGAAGTTAAAGGGTATGAACTATCATGAAACTTATAGTATGAAAGACTTTTCTCTTTTATTACATGTAGTATTGTAATATAACCATTGTATAATATGTATACATAGTATCATGACTTAATCTATAATTGAATTGATGTAAACACTGTATATTCCTGTTTTGTTATTAGCTAGACTATTTAGAGAATAGTTGGATCATTCTACTCAGTTGTACATTTGATATTGCCTAACAGTAACACTATTCAGTGCAACATATTACCTTTGCAACCACTTGAAGGGATTCACTAGAAACTTCAAACATTTCTACTTGGTAACAATCAGATGTCAAGTATTAAGTTTCTTTATTCTAGCATTAGTTTAAGATATATCACTACATGTAAATTGTACCACAAAAAAAAATCCAATTTATTCTATTGAAGTTTTATTAGTATCAGCGGACTTGAAATCAATATAGTAAAGTTCCGCTATTAAGACCCGCAAAGTTAATGGTCTTAATAGTGAAACGGTCTTATTATAGAGACCTTTTTTTCACAAATTAAGTATTTGGATCTTAATTATTGTCAGAAATTGCATGATTTTGAAATAACTGACTGAAGTGGTCTTAATTTTGGAACTTAACTGTATTGAACTACTTTTGTTAACTATCAAATACCATGAATAGTTGAGTGGTTTGATTAAGTCATGTTGCTTATATTGTTTATTCATGTTAACAATTTTACTTCTACAGAAATGGCTTTTTCTTAATCAGCATTATCAATTATTATAATTGTTTTGGAGAAAGTTTGTATTATAATTGTGTTGTTATGAGAGATAGCATTGTTAGCAATCACAAATGGATTATATAATTGTAGATATTTACTACATACCATCATATAGCAGCACCATTTCAGCTGTTTCTAGTACAGTGTGTATGTACACTGTGATATTTTTATTCTACACTGAAACACTGAATGAAGGTCTTTAGGGGTCTCAACTGATTACAAGAGATCAGAGCTAAGCTTTAAAGTGACATGGCTCTTACCAGCATCAAACTAAAATGTTATTAATCACTACATGTAGCACTTGAGTTTGAGTCGCATCCAGGGTCTTTTGTTAGTGTCTATTAATAATATTATAACTGTAACTCTGTTAATAAGCTTACTGGTATTTAGTATTTACTGTATTTAGAGGTATTTAGTATTTACTGCATTTAGATTTGCTTTTAATCTGCAGTTTTGTTCAGCTTTATTCTGTTGGCATAATTTTCTTACACACAATAGTCTCCATGCTTAAATGAAGCTTATCAGAAAATGAGTTATGCAGTAGGAATAAAAGCTTTAAAACTATTTCTATTTTTTTGTTGCCAACTGTTTATCCAATAATGATACCTGATTGTGAACCACTATCCTAGTGATATCCGATACACAAAAGAAACTGACACTGTATACCATAACAAAGTATACAACAACTAATAAACAACCTTAACAATAAATATTTTATTCATTTGTCCATCTTTTACAAGTTTTTTTATAGCTGAAAGCTATCCTAGAAATATAGAAATGAAAATATGTCATGTGCAGATTTCCAATTTGGCGGATACGAGAGTATAAAGAAACAACCCATGTGATTGTTTTCTATTTTTAATATTACCAAAACATAAGTACACTTACCGTTGCATGATTTTCTTAAGCTATCAAGGAATAAGGGGCGCTGGTCTGACTGTCATTTTTATTAATTTTGTGAAAACATTTTCAAAATTATACATAGTAAGTAATAAGAAAAAAAACATCATTCTAAGTGTTTCACAGTAAAAAGGGTGACTCAAAATCCCTGACTCTCCAAATTTTGGCTGTAAGAAATCTTTGCAATACTTGAAGAAACGCGCGGGAATGATGTCACACGGCAAATCAAAATCAAGGTCAAAACAAAAATGTCAAAATAAAGAACCAGAGGATAGTGTTGCATAGATGAGAGTAATGTAGGAAGTTTTACTGTAAAGCTAGTAGTGCTTTTATCCCTCATATCAATGAGCATTGTTTATTTATTGGTATATCTTATAACCAAGTGATGAAAAAAGTTAGCAAACATCAAGATACCTGGTATAAAGAAATCCATCTTCTAAATATTCAATTATGTATGAGAATTATTTTATTTGTGCCTTTTGAGTGATGCAATTAATCACTAAGTGTTAAAACAAGTCACTTTTCATACAGTATACTGTCTATAAAATGCTTCTTCCCTAACAAATGCCTCACTCCCTTTTATTGGAAAGAAGAACAACTTAAGTATTACATGTTGTAATATCACTGTTAATGCTGCATTTAATAATACCCCAATTTTGGAAAATGTAACACCCCTTAGAGAGTTAAATAGAGGATTATGTGGTATTTTTTTTATACTTTTCTCATTAAAATGCATTCTGTAATTACTGGTATTGATACTATTGTAGATATTTGTACTAGACACTCTGACAGCATGGTTAATGGATTTCTTCCTTAGTTTTTAGCCGGATTTTTCAACGAAAAAATTCGGCTAATAGTTTGGCGGAACACGGGCGGGCGGACGAGCGGGCGGGCGGGCGGGCGTCCGGTGTCGTTAACAATTGCGTTAAAGTTTTTAATGTACCTTATATTTCTGCCATTTATAGTCAGATCTCTACAAAACTTTTTACGATGATAACATACCATGTGATTAACAGAATAAGACAATAACCGCAACTCTACCTGGCTTAATTATGGATTATTGCCCTTTGTAATTTTGGGTGTCTGGTGTCGTTTACAATTGCGTTAAAGTTTTTAATTTGGCATATTTTTCTGCCACTTATTGTCAGATCTTTACGAAACTTCATGCATTGATAACATACCATGTGATGAACAGATTAAGACAGTAACCACAACTCTACCTGGCTAAATAATGGATTATTTCCCTTTGTTAATTTTGCGTTAAAGTTTTCAAATTGTTAGATATCTCTGCTATTTCTGGTTAGATGTTTATGAAATTTCATACAATGATTACATACCATCTTTTGAAAAGAATTGGACATTAACCACAACTCTACCTTGCTAAATAATGGATTATTTCCCTTTGTTTTTTTTGCGTTAAAGTTTTCAAAATGTTGGATATCTCTGCCATTTATGGTTAGATGTTTATAAAATTTCATAAATTGATCAATTACCATCTGTTGCAAAGAATTAGACAGTAACCACAACTCTACCTGGCTTAAAAATGGATTATTTCCCTTTGTTAATTTTGCGTTAAAGTTTTTAAATTGTTGGATATCTCTGCTGTTTATGGTTAGATGTTTGTGAAATTTCATACAATGATTACATACCATCTGTTGCAAAGAATGAGACTGTAACAGTAACTCCACCTGGCATAATAATGGATTATTTCCCTTTGTTTTTTGGCATTAAAGTTTTCAAATTGTTGCATATCTCTGCTATTTATGGTTTGATGTTTACGAAATTTCATACAATTATTACATACCATCTGTTGAAAAGAATAAGACAGTAACCGCAACTCTACCTGGCCTAATAATGGATTATTTCCCTTTCGTTTTTTTTGCGTTAAAGTTTTCAAATAGTTGGATATCTCTGCCATTTATGGTTAGATGTTTATATAATTTCATACAATGATTACATACCATTTGTTGAAAGAATTAGACAGTAATGGTAACTCTACTTTTATGGTAAAGGTTTCAGTATGTTGGATCTCTCCAATAGCAAGTATTCTGGCATTTTCCTGTCATATTTTCCCGCCATTTTGTTTCAACAATTCACCATTTTCCATATAAGATTTTTTAAATTAAATTCTCTTACCAATTTCATACCATTAGTTTTGCTTTATTTTCATTGATAGTTTTCATATCTTATGCCATCTTAGTCTAATACCAACAAAATAATCAGATAAGATACAATAGGACAAATATATAATAATTGAAACTCTTTTTTTTCCTTCAAGATTCATTATCGCCCTTTGTATACCTTCTGATAAGCAATTTATCAAATGACTTTCTTTTGTACCAACGTAAACTTGTTCTCTATGTTCCCATATGCAGAAAAATCCGGCTTTAATGTGGCTCCCACATTATCTTTCTTGTTCAAAGGATGTTTTACTATGTATTTTACCTTATATCAATTATAAATTATAATACTCTCACAAACAGTGAGCCAGTTATGTTAGTGTTTTGTTACTAGAAAGTTACTTAGTAGAATTTCATCCCAACTAGCCCCTCTCGTTTTTTTCATTTGATTCTGGAAAAAAATCTTCTTGCATCATTCAGCTTAAAACATTGACATAATATAGCTTATGCACATTGACATCTTAAGTTTCCTTGATATTTTCCTGGATGTTGTTATAAACACATTTCACAGTTGTTACTGAACATGTTATTACATGTAAAATGTTGTTGTTTAAAGTTCTTCATTTAATGGTTTTCTTGTTAATCACTTAATTATATAAATATTGGTATTTTATTGTTTATATCTAATTTATGTGGTTTAATATTAAAGATAAATAATAATTGTGTTTGTTGTTATTATTATATGGTTTGATGTTCAGTATCTTGATTTTCACATATTTGCAGGAATAATTTTTAGGTCATTCAAGAACTAGACATATTATGGTATTACCCATGATGGGGGGTCTGTCTGTGCAGGGGGCTTCTTTAAATGGGGCCTTTACTTTATCAGTTAAAGGCAGAATGACTTAAGACATAGTTGTGTTCTGTCATAACAGGAAGTGTAGACTACTTATACATTTCTTATTAGGGTTATAACTTTGCCTTGTGATGGCAGTATGCCTTGAATCATGACATGGTTTGTACAGGTCCTTGATAATTTCTTCCTTGAAAAGTACTTAATTCAATATTTGCTTGAAAAACGCCTAAAAGGTACTTGAATTTAGTGGTGAGTTTTGGAATTTTAATAGCAAATCTATCCTTGAAAAAAAACAAAATCACTTTGAAATATATCTGAAACATCGATGTGGGAAATTGCATAGACCTCGGACACAAAAGTAAAAAACATCTAAAATTGGTGGAAGTTTCATCCTCGCTACAAATGCATTGATTTTAATGTCAGACAGGACTGTCCTTCAGCCTCTTGCATTGATGTGAACTGGGAAGCTTGTGACAGTAACAATAATTTGTGTTAAAGAGTCCACCTTCACCCACTCTGTCCTCTCAGTCCAACTCTTTGTGCATTGACAAATTCATGAGTAGGAAGGAGACTAAAAAAGCAGAAATACTCTGTACAGTCATTACTTTGAACAAGCTATGTTTAAGTTATATATATTTAGTGTCATAAAGATGATCTCTTTATACATTTTGGCCAAAGTGAATATGTTTTATTGAAATATTTTGGTGTAAAACACTAAGTTTTCTGATAATAAGTTGATGTTAAGATATGTTTTTAGTGATTTATACATACCGTATTTGTGCATTTTAAATAGTTTTATAGCTCATATTTCATACCAAACGAGTCCTTGAAAAACAATACTTTTCCTTGAATTTCCTGGAAAAGTCAAGATCAATAACTCCAGCTACTGCAGTTTTTGTGTTATAACCTTTTATTTGCTCACCTAAGCACAAGTACAAAGGTGAGCTGTTGTAGGGGGTCAATCTGTTGTCTGTGAATCCGTAAGTGCTGACATTAGTCATCATCAATTTCATCAAAAATCTTCTTGTCAAAAACCATTAAGCCTACAGTTACCAAATTCATATTATTCCGCTGAGGTCAATAATGATCCCTTCCTTGAGGTAAACAAATATAAATTAAAACAGTAAGGCCTAGAGTGTTCATATTTGGCATGTCACATCACCTCAAGGTCTTCTAAAAAGTTGTTTTTAAATCATGCCAGTGTGGTCAATATTGGATCTGCTCATAACTCACAAGTATTAATTAGTGCTATACAATGTATATTGAAAAAATCTCAGAAACTGTAAAACATAGAACTTTCATATTAAGTGTCAGGCATCATCTTAGTTTTTCTCTAAGATAGTTCAAATTATTCTCTTGGGGCACAGGAGCTTGACATTCTGTATCGTAGTTTGAAAAACTCCCTCCTTATAATAAAAACTTCTTATGAGGGAATTTTTCAAATTAGGATACAGATGTCAAGCTCCTGTGCTTAGGGTTTAAAATTGGCACCACTCAAGGGGCACAAGTATTTATACAGCTGAATATGAAAAAAAAAAGATATTGTGTCAGAGGTCCTTGGAATCTAGTTCTCAGGTGGTCCAGAGTTCTCAGAACCTTCTATATATTTCTTTGAACAATTTTTGCCTGAAGCATAATTTAGCCATCTGAAGGCAGATTTACTTTAAATATAGCATACATGACACTTGCAGTAAGTGAATTAAACTGTAAACTCAACTACTAGCTGTGCAGGTGAGTCATTCCCTTTGGATTGATTTTAATAGCAGCTCCTTATCTGTGTCATAACTTGACCATGTTAAGGGAGAACACTTGATACATGGTAAACTTTTATTTGCTTTATGAGACAAATTGCATAAACCTGCATACACATAGGGTGCTCTAGTAGGCTTTATGATGCAAGAACATAATATATTAAAAATGAAGATTTTTCATCAACATAAACACAATACTAATGTAGAGTAGGCTTTAATAAATCAAAATTGCAACTAAATACAAAACAAGCATAGAATTTAAATTTTGAATTCCTCATAACTACAAGAATACCGAGTAAGTATATCACACTCCCACGCCACACATCCACATTACTACAAGAATACTGGGTAAATACATGTATATCACACTCACACGCCACACACTTACATTACTTCAAGAATACCAAATACATATATCACACTCGCACGCCACACATCCACATTACTACAAGAATACCAAGTAAATATATCACACTCCCACGCCACACATCCACATTACTACAAGAATACTGGGTAAATATATCACACTCGCACGCTACACATCCACATCACTTCAAGAATACCGAGTAAATATATCACACTCCCACGCCACACACTTACATTACTTCAAGAATACCAAATACATATATCACACTCGCACGCCACACACTTACATTACTTCAAGAATACCAAGTAAATATATCACACTCCCACGCCACACATCCACATTACTACAAGAATACCAAGTAAATATATCACACTCCCACGCCACACATCCACATTACTACAAGAATACCGAGTAAATATATCACACTCGCACGCCACACATCCACATTACTTCAAGAATACCAAGTAAATATATCACACTCGCACGCCACACACTTACATTACTACAAGAATACCAAGTAAATATATCACACTCGCACGCCACACTTACATTACTACAAGAATACCAAGTAAATACATATATCACACTCGCACGCCACACACTTACATTACTACAAGAATACCAAGTAAATATATCACACTCGCACGCCACACACTTACATTACTACAAGAATACCAAGTAAATACATATATCACACTCGCACGCCACACACTTACATTACTACAAGAATAACAAGTAAATATATCACACTTGCACGCCACACACTTACATTACTACAAGAATACCAAGTAAATATATCACACTCCCACGCCACACACTTACATTACTTCAAGAATACTGAGTAAATATATCACACTCCCACGCCACACATCCCCATTACTACAAGAATACTGAGTAAATATATCGCACTCCCACGCCACACACTTACGAGGGTTGATCAAAAATGAATCAGATTTTTACTCTCAAATAATAAGTATTACTTCAAATGAACATTTCTATACATCAATAAAAATTTCAATGTATATACAAAATGTTGATCTAACATTTTTATACCGGTAATAAAGCTTACATTTCTCTTCAAATTTACGTTTCCAGAAACCATGGTAACGCTGTCACGGCATAGCAAATTTTTTAATGTTTTATTATTTGTTAAAAGAAGCTTTGTGCTGTTTACAAAAATGCAGCATACATAAAAATCTGGGAAATCGTCGCGTCTTCATTTATTGACGTATTTGCAAATTTGACGTCATTTGATCAGCGCATATTTTAACAATCACAGTTTGAATAACGTTGGCACAATAAAACCTAATGTAAAAATGGCGTCCACGAAAAAGCTTGAAATAAGAACAATTATTAAGTTTTTCCAGCATAAAGGCAAAACTCTCTCGAGAACTTGTAAAACATTGGAGCTAAGCGCGAGAAGCATGCGGATAGCAGAAAAGTCGTTTTCGATTGCCACAGGCGATTTGGAGATGTAATTATTGATGCCATCATCAAATAAGGAAGAGGGAGAAAGAAGATAAAACACAACAATGTGGGTAACGTCAGTGGCAAACACACTAGCAAATGACTGACGGTTGTCCATTCAGGAGTTAATGGCATAATTGATTTGAGCTACGGTATCATACAGACTTTTCTTGCAAGGGATTCAAATGAAAATTATTTTGCACACATTAATTTTCTTTTACTACGCGATATATTTAAGAATGATAATGACCATGGAAAAATATAACATTTTCTTTTTCATAATGAGACAATTTCAGTTTATGTTAAATTCTAATCATTCAACTAAATATCATCAATAAATGATATTTATTTTATATGTTTATCTTATATGTTATTCATTTCGATGTTTCTGGCTCATAAAGTCAATTTTACTTTAATCAAACTTGTTTATTGACAACAGGTGCATGCACACTTGGTCCCACACCTCTTAAAAACACTGAGTTGGTCTGTCACGTGCAGGAATCACGAGCCTACCTTCTAAAGTGAATCAAGAAAAAAAGATTAAGTCCTTAGACGTATCATAAAGACAGATGAAACCTAGTCATAGTCCTTCATCTCCAAAACCAAGTAACAATCGGCGGTAAGGAACCGAATGAGATGATGTAATAAAGAGCAACATCAACGACGTTATCAGTGTTGATTTACCGTGCTCCGTGACTTAAAACATATACTCACTCAAATTACTATATCTTCATTGTTTGTACCATTTTCAGTATTCTATAGCAGATGAACTCCCCAAACTTTTACATATATTTTTATTTATATTATCTTACAATGAAGCTTAAGGTTCAAACAATCTGGTTTATTTTTGATCAACCCTCGTACATTACTACAAGAATACTGAGTAAATATATCACACTCTCACGCCACACATCCACATTACTACAAGAATACCGAGTAAATATCCTGTGATTCCTGTATATTTACTCACATCTCGTAAGTAAATATATCACACTCCCACGCCACACAAGCATGCCTGCACACGTACATTGCATATGTTTTTCCATATTTTATGCAAACTAAAGTTCAACAGAACATAGCATAAAAGCTGTATGAAAAAAATCAAACCATCTTTAGGAAAAACATATAGAAGTATTCTTTAGTCTGATTATAATGAAGTTAGAAATAATTGTTTGTAGAAAATAGGTTAGCTAAACATGAAACAACTATGATAAACCCTCAGATCCACTATAGTGGAAAATATGAAGTCTGATTTTTAAGGTAGGATTCCCTAAGGCCAATTTCCAGGCATTATTATACATGTACACATATACATGTGTTTTTGAAGACCTGATAATAAATTACACAACATAACATTTTTTACCCAGTTGCAAAATAATTAATGCAAGCAATATCCCCCTTGATATGAAAAGTGTCATGATAAATTTGTCCATACAAAATAATAAATAAAAAAAAACCCCAAAAATTGACATATTTAAATGAAGTTATTAGAAATACAAAGTACAATTAGCATAGGAGGATCCAGGATTTACAGTTACCGGGGGCAGAAAATTCAAATTACTGGGGGGGGGGGCGGAAAATAAACAAGCAGACTGGGGGTGCAGGTGCCGTTTTTTAAAGGCCCCCATATGGATCCCGGCAAAACCCTGTCCAGGGGGTTGCAGCCCCCAAACCTCATTTCTAAGGGATTCAGGCACATTTTCAGAACCTAAAATATCCGTTCCCAGGTTAAACAATAAAAGCATCATATAATTTTCTTACAGCTGTTGGATCATGTTAAAATCTGACAGATAATTAGAAGGAATACTAGTAGTCCATGAATTATTGTATGTTATATCATTGTATTAGTGTACTCCCAGTTTAGTTACGTATTGCACGCATAGCGTGTTAAAAAAATTGACATTTATATTTTCTTATGAAAACCTTTGCTTAGGCAATTTTCGGAGGGCATACGCCTGGTACGCCCCCACCTTGGATCTGCCTATGATTAGATGCTATTTTTCTGAGAAATTTTCTGTAGACATAAACATGTAAGTGGAATTCTATATTAATGATTCAGAGATTGTCTTCTATAGTTCAGAGTCACTAAATACACGTATCCTCCTATGGATGATGAGATTTATAGTGTAATTTAAGTAAAACATTTTGTTTAAAGGCTTTATTACACAGTTCACACTTGTAGGGAGTATCACCTGTATGTTGACGTAAATGTGTCTTTAAACTCCATTTTGTATTAAAAGCTTTCTCACAATAAGTACATGCATATGGTTTGTTATTTGTATGTACCCTTCTATGTCTGTATAAACTAGTTAAAGCTGGAAATCGTTTATCACAATCAGAACAAGGGTATGGTTTCTCTCCAGTATGAACTCGGATGTGACGCACAAGGTATGATGCTTTCTTTGCTGAAATAAATATACAACATTTAAGTAAATATACATGATAAATATGCACTGTGGCACAAAAGTTTGAAACTTTAAATCATTCTATGGAAAATATCCCTTGTAAAACTTTTTCATTTTTTATTAAACTTCTTCATTTGATTAAACGCCTATTTCTATATTACAGTAAACATTAACTCCATTCATTGACATGAATGAAGTCACTATTGATGACTACATCTAACTACCCCTCTTTCTTCAAATAAAATCATTTGACTTAGAATAAAAAACGTTAGAAAGCATATTTTCTATAAAATGGTATCAAATTACAAGCTACTGATTTAGATTATCACAGCCATGCAGACATGTCATAGGTGATGACTTTCAACAACAGACTCAAGTGCAGCTGAGATAACTATCAATAAATTATCTTTTAAATTACATTAAATAAAAAGAATTAAGTTAATGTATCATGAAGTAAATTAAAAAAATTGAAAGAGTGTAATTTAACACACTTTTTTGTATAACTAACATTATGGGTTCAATTTATATACTGTTCTCTCATCCTCATAAAGCTTGGCTTTAATTAAAAGAGTATACACTTAACCAATGTTCTAATTACACTGATTTTAAATGTGTAAAATGATCCATATCACACAATATTTCATACACAAAGTTAAATTTAGCTATATGTTTTACATTTTACAATGAAATCCGACACATTTAGTACTCATGTGAGTTCAAAACTGGTTTTGGGGCATGTGAAAAGCAATTTTTGGCAGGATGTCAATGCCATGTAGAAAATTTATAGACTGTTGTATATATACTATGTACATAAATGGCATGTATATCTGTCAAAGAATGGTCTTGAGGTGTGGGCCTTGTTCAGGCCGGCACGTCCTATAATCAGGTACAAACACTGTTTTGTTGTAATAAAGATAAGTTTTGTTACCACATTTATTGAGCCATACAGGTATAATATGCAAATGATCTGTCAATTACTGCTTCAGGCTTTTTTAAAAGTTTATTTCATATATTGGACAGCAATTTCATTTATTCATTGGTGTTAACGCCGTGTCAACATAATTTAGGTCATTTTACGGAGCCCAGCGCACCTAACCTAGCTTTCCTGGACCATTGTCTATAACCAGTACTCACCTACCCTTCCACAAGGCCGGAAACTTCTCCATATTAACTAATCAATTGAGGAAAATCGACATTATTGTCAAATTTTCATGAAAGGATATAACCTCCCCGGGTGGGATTCGAACCCGCACCCCCTCGGGCACGAGATTCCAAATCCTGACGCGCTACCAGCTGCGCTATTGTCCTGGGTTGACAGCAATTTCAAGCGATCAATTTAGTTATGACTTTTGATTAATACCCTTTGCTTTTGTAAAGTTAACATTTTCCTTCATATGCAGATGAGCAATCTCATAAATAAAGTACCAAAAACAATGGAAAGTAACATTTCCTAGCTAGTGTGTTCAAAGTTACAAAACGATAGTTTTTATGGATTCAGAGAAAATGCAAATAACTTAATAGGATGAGTGTAACTTAAGATCATTGGATAAGTGTATTATACATGTACAAGTATTTCTTACAAATTCTAGATATCAATACTATTAAACTTTTAGGTTTTACTATGACCCCAAAATCTTCCATAACTTGTAGATAGGTTAAAAAGTGACCTAACCTGCATGTCCACATATATGACAAACATACGGCTTAAGATCTGAATGGACAAGTTTGTGATTCTGAAGAGCATATTCTGTCTTGAATTTCAAATCGCATTGATCACATTCGATGGCAGGATCTTTATTACAGCATTCTAGATGCTTTGTAAGTTCATACTGATAAACAAATGATTTTCCACAATGTTCACATTGAACAGATTTTGTTCTATTATGACGCCTTAAATGATGATGAAGAAATATGGGTCTTCGGAAAGTTTTCTGGCAGATATAACAAGTATCATCATTATGAGTTGATAAATGTTCCATTAATTCTGTTTTAGATGGAAAATATTGTTGACAGATGAAACACATACGGTTTTCATTCTTCTCACATTGCCTAATATGTGCAAGATATGATCTCATTCCTTTCTGACTTTTACCACACCATTTACAAAGTCTAGGTGCTCCATCATACACCTTTGAATGAACTTTCATCATGTGATATTTCAGCCTTGACATCAAATTGTACTTAGTTCCACACATTTCACATTCTAACATTGAAGTACTTGGCTTCTTATCAGCTTTTTCAGTCTGTTTGTTTGTTTTCTTACCTAGCCGTTTTTGCTTCTTTGTTGAA
Source organism: Mactra quadrangularis (assembly GCA_025267735.1). Classification (NCBI taxonomy): domain Eukaryota; kingdom Metazoa; phylum Mollusca; class Bivalvia; order Venerida; family Mactridae; genus Mactra; species Mactra quadrangularis. The sequence continues at coordinate 31,387,816 of CM046299.1, read as the reverse complement.
GGTAACTTGTTGACAGTTTTCTTCTTATTACCTTTTTTAATGGTTATATTGTCCATGTAATCATATATTTCTTCATCAGTGGAAGTTTCATATTCAGGAGCATAATCAACATCTGAATTCAATGAAACTTCATTACTTCCAGAATTTAACGTTTTGCTCACATTAACTTTATTACTTTCATAATCTATTTGATCATTCACTTCAGTTTCAGAATTGTCACGAACTTTATGGAAAAGTTTCTCCACTATTTCTTTGCTATCAAACTCAGCATCTTGACTTCTGAAGTCAGAAGTTTCATTAAAACTCTCAAAATTTAATTGTTCAACCCCAGCAATATCCTCATTAGGCTGTCCAGCCATTTCAGTTTCTTCATAAGTATTCAGCTCACATTTTATTGGAACAAAATCTTGAACATCCAAATCATTGATGTCTGTTTGCGACCACTTAGCTTTCATTTCTGCTATTGGAAATGCTGATCCTAATATCAGATCAAATGTATATGCTTTGACATCATGTTGGTCTTTCATATGAAAGTGAAGTTGACAAATGCTATCATAGACAAGCAAGCACAATCCACATGAGAATGTTTCCCCTGCATTGGAATAACAATTATTAGAGGTACAGGAAATGTTCCTTGTTGTCATCTGATGTCTTTGATGTTCATCTTCACCAAAACTATGCCTTGTAGAGTCTTGAGAATACTTGGCTTTTACTTTATGTCCTTTTCTAGATCTATTCTTATCATATGATGGATCAATGAAGGTTTGTTTTGATGACATCAGAAACACTTCCCTACCATCATACGGAATGGGTGATTGTTTCTCAATATGATCATGTGAACCTTGATACAGAGTACTTGGTAGACTGTGAGATTGGTCAATGTTGTGCTGTATGTCAGATCTTTCAGGAGGCAACACAGATAAATTGTTAGAAAAGTAGATCCTTTCTCGAGGATTATTTTTACTATCCATTATAAAAAGTCTTTACTTGGTGAGTTATTAACAAATCTGAAATATACAATACAGTCAGCAGTCAATGATATATATGAGAAGTGATCTCACTTCCTTAAATACTTTTTAAAAATTTACAATAAGTTACATTGTTTTTTTAATCATGTTAATGTTATAACTTAATTTACCTTAATTTCTTGCTTGTTACATGTACTTTGACTTAGATAAAGTTAAGAGCTATTGAACTAGTCAGTGAATGTCATTAAAATGATATACAGCCTCTGCTCTTCATCTAACTGTCTTTATTTAATTATGAAAATCATTTTATAAGGCCTAATCTATAATTTATACTTCATAATTATTTGAAATTCATATTGCTTATCAAAAGAAATGATCAAATATGTAAAACATATATGCACATTAAACTATCAAACTTTCGCCTACAAATATCAATAGTGAAATCTCTTAAATGCTAACTTTCTCTTAACACTGCACATATTTAGAAACTAATGTATCTGAATGAATCTGATTATAGTTTAACTTCAGACCGGAGGAAGAATTTTAAAGATCTGCCTTCTAACAAGGACACTACAGGGTCCTTAGTGTATATAAACCATATTATAATATAGTGTTAATCAAGGTGGGGGGGGGGGATCCCGGGATTGTATTAAATGTATAGGGAAAATTATATTAAATATAATTTTGTGATGATTATTGTCATAAAAGACGATTAAACGTTAACACTTTATTTTAAATTGTAAAATTCACTAAAAAATATATCTTTTGATACTTTTTCTCCTTATTAAAAAAATCCCCACAAAACATTTAAATAATGAAAAGATAATCTTTTTTTTTTCGTACAAATTGTAGTATCTAGTACAGATGTTTTTTTATTTGTAGTTTTTAAAAAAGGAGAAAAAATACCAATATATATACATTTGTATACATATTTTTAATGTATTAATATTTTTCACATTTCAAGTTTGTTAATGAAAAGTTCTAAATAAATTTAAATCTAAATTTTAAAACAACAAATCAGTCATTACATACAGAATAAAATAAAGTGTTTACGTTTAATCGCCTTGACAATAATCAACACAAATATAGTTTTCCCTATATATTTTTTACAATCCCGAAACCCAGGTCCTGGATCCCAGGATTTCCCTCCATGGTTAATCAAGGAAAAAAATATATATTATCTCAGGAGTTGAGTCTAATACTGTATTTAGCATTTACCTTACTGAGCATCACTTTGGCTTTCATAATTTGACATTTTATACAAAAATAACATGTTCCTGTCGAGAAAAACGCTTCATATAGGAACTGTGAAACATGATTATGTTTTTAAGTCATTAATTATGAAAATATTCATTATCTAAACACATGACTTTTCCATTTTAGAATGAAAAAACATCATAGTTTGCCAGCATCTGAGATTCAAGTAAAGAAAAGATGCAAAAGAAGTTTTTATTGCATTATCATGTAGTTTCAGAACCACAAAATTAGGTCACTAGATCTACCACAACATTATGTTGAAATTCTATCATAAGCAACTGCAATTTTTCACATTATTGGATCTATGGCTGGATTGGCTACGCCGCTAGGAAAAATCAACAAGGGAAGCTAAGAGCAAAAATGCTGGGAATCCCTGAACTTGCCTATTGTCAGATCATTAGGAAATCAGTTTTAATTTAAAGGTACATTTATAAAACTGTTTAATAAAGAGTTGAGTGGCAATTTAGAAGTGAAAGCCAGATTTGACACCTGGAATTATAATTCTTTTGAATAAGGCAAATAATTTTTTTAATTGTTGATACTCAAATCCTCCTGTGGGATTTTTCCCAATTAAAAAAAAATATCCAAGTTAGATCAAAACATTGTATTTTGCAGGTAATAACAACATAATGATAATTTTATTTATTTATTTTTCTCTTACCAATTTATTTTAGCTTGATTGTGAAACAAGATTTATCACTTGAGTTTGCTTCGAAGTCCTCCAGTACTGAGCTAGTAGGATAAAGTTTCTTGCTCAAGGAATAAGTGGGGTATGTTTTGGATGGGATTCGAACCAAGGCAGAGCTGGTTATCCAACCAGTTCAACGTCGTAACCCCTTGGCCACGCCCACTCCTGATATATTATATTATAATGATAATTGATTCATAATAGGCATTCACTGGATGGTTCGGACACTTAAAAAACCTGTATTTCAAGCAAAATGTATATAATACGGTTGTGGTCCAAAGTTCTGACCCACCACCTAGAAAAGTTTGGACCCCCACCCCTAGAAAAAAATCCTGGACTTGCCCCTGGTGTTGCTTTTTCTTTACCTTTTTCAGTCAACATTTTTGTCACCAGACTTTGAGTATCAACAAATAAAATAACTTATGGTATCTAGATCTATCAATATTTTCATGCACATTTTCACTGCAGTGTTGTGTCACCTATGTGACCTTGATTTACAGTTGCCAGTTATTTAGAGTTGATATGGCATGTATCGATGTAAAATAGACATAAAATGAACAAGACAAGTTTATTTAGAGTGATAATGTGACTTGCCAGTAACACGAAAATTGCAGCAAACAAAATATATCACAAATCAGTTGATTAAAAGGAGCAAACTCCATTTTAAGATATCCTGATAGTGTAGTCCTAAATATAAGACCCTACCTGTTATGTAACAGCAGGGATATTCCTAGGGCATATTTTCAGTGAGAGATTTTTCTGCTAGTCCTGCAGTATATGAGGTGAACCGTGCACTTGAGTCCCCACAAAGTTTTTTTGCTGTTTCTATATCTTTGAAAGGTGCTGAATAAGAATCCGAGTGATGACACCCTGTCATCCATGAGCAATTTGCATAATGTGCAAATTAAGTCCACCATTATAGAAATTCCGTTTTTCGCTAATAACTCAATAACCAACTTAGATACAAATTTAAAATATGTATCCATACCCATGTTTTCAGGGTCTATCTATCACATGGTACTAATATTAGCTTGATCAGATCATTTAAATATGCAAATTTATGCAAATTAGGTGTTTTAAGAAACACAATATTCGGTTTTGCTATACAAATCAATGTCGGTAGTTTTTACATTGAGATTTTGAGTAAAATATGTTTATGTTATGCTAATTTTGTATATATATTAAATACAAATATATCAAATAATTACATCAAATCAGTTATTGATGCTCTAAAGATATGCAAAATATTCAAATTACGTTAAAATTGTAGGATTTTGCCTCAAACATTACATGGTGTCATGAATATTTATACTATTGTCTAGCATTCTGTTGATGACTTGATTATTTTGATTCAGCTTCTATACCTTTGAACAGAGTTGACTAAGAAATTTAGTGATGACATCCAGTCATCCTTGAACAATTAGCATAATATGCAAATTTGGTCCGCCATAATCGAAATTCCGTTTTTCGCTAATAACACGATAACCAGCATGATCAGATGATTTGCATATGCAAATGCATGCAAATTATGTTTTTCAAATGAGCTATTTTTCAAGTGAATTTATTTTGTTCAAATTTAAGTACTTCAAAAAGGAATATTTCCAGGAAATATAATTGAATCAAGTAATTTGTCAATAGTGACCCAATTTATGTTCAGTTGGATTTCAATGTCCAGAATGTCCACATTATGACATAACATAAACATAATTTTTTTTATTTTAGGCTTAAGCCTTGAGGCCCATCGCCATGAACATAATTATATACATTTACATAATATCATAGTACATATTAAATTACAATTGTAATATAAACATACATTTAATCAATACATGTAGTAAGTTTTAATTATTAATATTTATGAATCAAAAATTTAACAATTATGTTAAGTGTTAAATGAAAATATATTTAGTTATTCATTTACACAAGATAAATGAATACATGTGGTAATATTAATATCTCTAATATGTGAGAACATTGTATATACGGTAACATTGTGAATTTTATAATAAATATACATGTATAATAGATCTTGATATCATTACTCCTGTTCGTCTCTTATTTTAAAAGCTTTGATACAGAAAATACATAGTTTATTCAGTACTGATCGTTTTGATTCGTTCAGCAGTAAAATTAATTTGTGCATATTTGGTCTAGATCTATAAAACCTGGGTATGCAGGCTAGTCTTAATTGTGTGTATAAAGGACAGATAAAAAGAAAATGAAAAATATCTTCAACATCGTTTAATCAACAATAAATGCACAATCTTTCATTTCTTGGATTGTTTGTGTGACGACCGGTTTCGATTGCCAATTTATGAGAAGAAAGTCTAAGTTGTGACATGGTATTACGATATTTTTTATTTTGTAATATATTCAAATATGGTGCTCTATCGAATGAGATATTTAGTTCTCTGTAAACATCCATAGATGACGATGCATTTATGTTTGTGCGCCAACTATTTAAATACAAATCTATTAGTCGAACTTTGAACAGTGGCATAAATGAGTTCATATTGACAGATTCGGGATACATCCAAACTTCAGGAAAACCTGAATTATTTAAAAGTTCGCGAACTTTGTATATCCACGTGTTTCTATACCCGTAGTGATTAACGTTGTTAATTTGATGTTTGGCTATTGTATTAATAACACAATTAAAAGCTTTTTCATGAAAAAGTTTCAAAAAATACTTTATAATTCGTATTTGTCTACATATAATCATTGGGTATCTTTTGACTTCGGCATAGATTGACAGAGTATTTGTCGTGGGTTTAACATTAAGGACCCATTTTATAATTTTTTTGTGTACGCCTTCAATTTTTTCAGCTGAATAGAATCCCCAAATCTCACAAGAGTAGTTTAAAATAGGGGCAACATATGCATCGAATAGATTAAACATTATGTCCACTGGAACATCCAATGATTTCGTAATATTGAATAAGCAATTCATAGACCGTAGCGCTTTAGCAGATAATGTTTGAGTAGCATGTATGAAAGAGCCCCCACTCGATAAAACCAATCCTAAATAACTGAATTTTTTAACTATCTCTATTTCGATATTATTATACGTCCATCGCCAGTTATTGTTAACCCTTCCGCCATTTTGAAAAACAAAAATTTTTGTTTTTAAGACATTAACTGTTAGGTTCCATTTACAACAGTATTGGTGCATGCTATCGAGCGACAATTGAAGCCCATTCTCGGTTTCGGAGAAAATCACAGCATCGTCGGCAAAAAGTAATAGATAAATGGATAATTGTTCGATTGTTATTCCGGCATTTATATTTGTTTGCATATGATGTTCAATGTCGTTCAAAAATAATGAAAATAGTATTGGTGACGTAATTTCCCCCTGGAATAAGCCTAGATCGGATTTAAAGAAGTCAGAGACGGTACCCATGTGTTTTGCGCATAATTTTACATCATCATACATGGACCGAATAATAGCAAATAATTTGCCGTCTATGCCCTGATTCAATAATTTATACCATAAATTTGTTCTGAGACCATTCATATACCACACCTAATCAATGTATTAATATAAAATGAATGTTTATAATATTTTACTTATTACCTACCGTGTGGCCTACGCAAATGAGTGCTTTCAGCTCAATATAACAATTTGAAGTGGTGTAGCTTTACGCCAGAACCAAGAAAAGGAAGAACTATAAATTTATTTCAATAGTACATCGTAAAATTGATTGTAAAATTAAAGCTACTGAATTCAAAAGCGTTTCCTTATCATAAAAACTTCATGGCAGTGTCATTGACATAATTTAAGCATCTATTTGATTGATATACATGTACTTCATGGCAATAGTAGTAGCTGGAAAGCTTTTCTTATTTTCGTGCAGATTTGATCTCTCAACATTGTTTACTGTGGAAAGATATTCATGAAACTACAAGTGTCAACTTTATTCATTTGCTCATAGTTTCAACTAACTAATTTACTCAAGATTAGGCATGTATATACATATATAATAACAATGCCAGCATTAAGGAATGTCGTATACATATATCTATTGCTAGCATGTTCAATAATATTTGTTGCTTTTCAACTGTTCAGAATCATAAATATGACAATGAGACCTTGCATGCATGTTTGATAACTAGATTTTGTATGAATGTTTATAGCAAATTGGTTATTGCAAGGTGAGCAGGAATCTCAATTCTGTAACGCCATGATAATCAGACTTACCGGGTATTTTGGACAATCACGGAAGGTCATGATCTGCAAGAATTGAATTGGGATAGCCAAACTCGGAGTGTGCTGAACATGGTCATGACTATACACACAATTAATTTGTCTTTGTATGGCTAAATTGTTGACTTTAATTTGACTAAAAGTTGTTTTGCGTAGTATTTTCTTAAAATCATTTGAATGCATCCTTACTTATCAAAAAATTTATTACAGAACATATTTTTAGTAGGGGCAATAATTCATTGGAGAAAATACGGGCACAAAAACAATATTCTTTACAATCTCATGACCGTAAGGACCTCGTATCTTTATTATCTAAAATTTATATATAATAAGCAATGCATGCTCTTAGTTTATGTAGAATACCTTAGTTCTATACACTGACTTTAACTTAGACAGAGACAAGGGATATCACTTTACTTTATGCACCTAATTTGCATAAGTATACATATCCAAATCATCTGATCATTATAAAATTAGTATAATTTTTTTATGTTCTCCGACATAAAACGAAACAAAATAATGCCATGGAAGCATATACATAATACATGTATATATAATAAACAAAAAAAATGCATATAGGTAAATACATACTGTTAATGTTTGTCATATAGGGTTATTGAAATATTATGATTTTTTTTCAAGTGTGTCGTCACTCTAAATATACTAACTAAATACGTTGTCTTTAATTATTTGTAAAGTATTGTTCCTTTGTTCGTAACAACTCGAAATTTGGTACATGATTTTTATTTTATATCATGAAAAAACACTTTCCTATACTTAAAGACCTAATTTGTATACATCTGCATTTGCAAATCATCTCTGATAATGCTTAAGGTCGTATCATATGATAGCTAGACCCTACAAACATGGATGCAGACACATACGTTAAATTTGTATCATGATTGGTAATTGTGTTATAAGCGAAAAACGGAATTTCGGTAATGGCGGACTAAATTTGCATATTTTACTAATTGCTCATGGGTGACAGGATGTCCTTACTAAATTTCTTAGTCAGCTCTGTCCAAAAAACTGAATCAAAATTATCCAGACCTCCACAGAATGCTAGACAACGGCATAAATATACATGACATCATGTAATGTTTGAGGCAAATTCCTACAAGTTTTAACGTAATTTGAATATTTTGCATATCTTTATAGTATCATTAACTGATTTAATGTAATTATTTGATATATTCGTATTTAATATATACAAAAGTAGCATAACATAAACATATTTTACTCATATCAATGTAAAAACTACAGACGTTGATTTGGATAGCTAAACCGAATATTGTATACGTAAAATACCTAATTTGCATAAATTTGCATATTTAAATGATCTGATTAAGCTGAAACTAGTACCATGTGATAGATAGACCCTGAAAACATGGGTATGGATACATTTTTTAAATTTGTATCTAAGTTAGTTATTGGGTTATTAGCGAAAAAAGGAATTTCTCTAATGGCGGACTTAATTTGCATATTATGCAAATTGCTCAAGGATGACAGGATGTCATCACTCGGATTCTTATTCAGCACCTTTCAAAGATATAGAAACTGCAAAAAAACTTTGTGGGGACTCAAGTGCACGGTTCACCTAAAATATGGCATTTTACTGCAGGACTATGCCATTTACAAGTAAATGATGAGATTTTTCTGATTTTAGTGTGAGAGGTTTTTCATTAATTTTGTGGCATCAAAATTTAAAATTTCTCAAATCATATCCCCGTTTGTGATTCTACATGATGTAACATACCAATTTTTACTAATACAAATTACAAATTTAATGTTGGTGTTTTTTTGCATTATTCCTGAATAAAACATATGATACTGAGAGTTTCACTTGTTTTTTGCAAATGAACACATATTTCAATTAAGTGACTTGGTGTCTTTTCATAAGCAAATTTTTATGTGAAATAATTTTATAGGTTAACATAATTAACACTTATTGCTTGAATTGTTATTTGTTCCAGTGAAAAATATCAGTTCAATGATCAGGGATTAAGCTAGTCCAAACTTTTTGACAGGATCCAGAGCTTTTTTTCAGTACTTGGGGAAAGGGCCTGTGGCCTTTTTATATATAGAACATTTTGGGAAATTTTATCGCAATTTCATTGAAAGGGGAACAAAATATCCAAGGTAAACTCCAAACTTGGGGAAAACTGCATGATTTTAAAGAAATTTCAAGATGGGAAGGCACCTGTAAAATGCCCCTGTTATATAAGTGGAAAAAAGGCCTGATGTCACTTCTTTTTTCAGCTCATATATCAACATATTAAGACAAAATTGAAAGAATTATGTAGAAGTCAAGTTACAATAAGTAAATGGGTTGTATTCTACTTATGAACTCAATAAATCACGTATCCGAAAGTTTGCATATCCGAAAATATGTTAACTTTTGTAATGTTAAATGACCAAAACAAACTACTTAATAATAAGGCTGATCTATAAATAAGAACATAAAAAAATGTGACAGTCATGCAGTCGTACATGTATTGACAAATACAGCTAATTTACGTAATCTTATGTTAAATATTTGACCAAAAATTATCAATTTTTTTAATAGATATATTTTTATTGCAGTTCAGAGTTATTCAACATTGCTTAAAAGTGACATTTTTAAAAAAAAATATTACGATTGGACCGGCAGGGGTCTAGCTACATAGATCTATGTTTATTTTATTATTAAATTATTTATGAAACTTGTGAGTGAAAAACAAGAAATTATCTTTTAACATTTCATAGATATGATATTCCATTTAATGTAAGTAAAATCGTTGGGCAAAATTCTTGGATTCACCAACATAACTTCTCTTCATTTTTACGAACCCCAACATTTCCAGAAAATTTTCTTTCATACGCATCAAAACGAACAATAGTGTTACAGCTTATCTCTATAAAAGCTTAAATATGCATGATTTAATGTTATTTAATAGGTAACGAAATCGCTTCAACCATAACCATGTGTTGTCATATATTTTCGCAACCATGCTAAATTGCAATTTCATATCTAACTTCCATCGTGATTGAAAGGTCTATTGTCTTTTATGCTTCCATCTTAATTTAACAAACAATGCTACATGATACGACATTAAGTATAATTTTAACATGTTTTCGCAGATGCGCAGTTAAAATAATTCCCACAATATTGCCGGACGTCTTAAAATAAAATGACTTGCTTGTGGCGCTAATAACGATATACTCTCGGACGAATATAGGTAACTTAGGCATATGCGAACATAGTCACGCGTGTAAACATAACTTGACCACATCTTTATCGATTTTATGACATCCTTGTGCATACTTTGGTTGGCGAGTTAATCACCCAGCGTGTGACCAACAATTAAGTTTAATTGACTTGTAATTAGCATGTAATCGCCGTGGGTGGCCTCATTTTTCACAACTCATATCTGGATTAACAATTGACGATCAATTAGGGAATTTAAGTTTAGTATACTATGGAAATTTGTTAAACTCTCTTTTGCCGATTTCAAACTTTTTGTCAAAAGTTTCACGTTTTATTGATAATTTTGAATGCCCATAAGGCTCTAGAAAAGTGGTGCGATATTTTCTCGCATTTAAGAACTTTTAATGCGATTTTTGCCGTTTTAGTGCGAGAAATCGCGGAAATCGCGTCCTATGAATATCCCTGTAACAGAAACAATGTCAACATGAATAAAAAGTTATGTAGGGTCTTATTTTTAGGACTACCTCAGTACCTGATACTGGTGATAGATCTAGGGTAAAAAACCTCATTTGCACGACAAATATAAACGTAAGAGTACATGAATGTCAAGATAAAACACAAGCATCCACTTGTCTTATATCTAATTGATTACAAAAAATGATTATAGTAACATTCTTACATCTCTAATCATGGGTAATAAAAATTTCACTTACATTACAAGGCCAAACATTTATAAAAAATTAATGGCGTTATTTACAAAAGGGACGTAACTTCTTTTTCACATCAAACCTGTCTGTGCGATACAGTCAAAACGTAGACAAATAAAATTTGTCAAAACGTAGAAAAATAGTCAAACCCTAAATTTGTTATCTGGTTTGTTTTTGCTTCGAAACTATGCTTCTCGGCGTGTTTTCGAACGTTTAATGTCCGAAAAAAGTATTGCAAAGCACTTGTTAACGTGATAATATAGTTTTCTGTCCGTTTTCGGATTTCGTGATAAAATTGTCAATAGTTGCAGTAAGATAAGATAAGATAAATTTTATTTTAAGTCGGCAAGACATAGTAAAGGACAACATAAGCCATATAGGCTTGTGAACTGACTAAAGGGATGTTATATAAAATCCCTGATTATTGACAGAATCACGTATAATGTAGATGTTTAGAGTTTAAACGATGTGATAATTGATAAAGGTTAAATTATTAATTATAAACAAATTATAATAAACAGAACAGAGTACATACTTTATTTTTGCAATACATGCATTTTATACAATACATGCAATATCAATTTCCATGGCTTTACTTTGATTTTAATACGGATTGTCGATTATTAAAAAATAGAATATATAACAATTTAAGGACAAATATTCGCCTTAAGTTGGCAATGGCGAACAACGGTTACACGACTAACAGTAGGGAATACTTCCCGTTCGGGAAACAAGAGGATTCCCCTTCAGTGCTTCCCAATCGGGCAGCAAATGTCAAAATATTTCCCGATCGGGAAGGATTTTGGCCTTTTTTGACGTACCTTACTAAAAGTGACCGCTGCATAAAAGTATTTAACCTACAAAAATATGAAAAACACCATCTGATACAGGAAAGATGTATCTAAAATCCTACCGAGTC